>CM064541.1:292351-434249 GCA_032716605.1 Paralithodes platypus
CCGCATATTATTGTAATTTGGGAGCTTATTTCGTCGTTTTGATTGAACATTTTGTTCCTTTAACCCGGGAACTGTCGGGGAGACCTCTTAAGAGTTCCCCCGGCGGACTGCGGGAGTCTCTTAAAGTCATGAGTAAAAAAAAAAATCATTGTGACTCGATTTTTTTTTTTTTTTTGGCCCCTGATCATGCAAAATCGCAGTCCTCTAACCTCCCTCTCTCCCCCTTGCCTCCTCTCCTTCAGTTAGCTCCCTAGTGTTCCCGGTTTTTCCCTGAGTCGGGTATATTTGCGTGCTAACATTAGAGTATCCGTGGTTGCAGGGTGTGGTCATGGCACGGATAAGTGTCAACTCGAATGGCAAGAGAGTATAGAGAGAGTATCGATCGACGGTGTGTCTACAGTGGCTCTTGGTGGATAATTGGCGGGAAAGCATCTTGCCCCCTCACGCCAATGATCTTTTTATACAACTCGCGGCGGCTATATCTCCGATTGTTGACCATCCAAACACCTCCCCATCTGTTTTCGAACTCGTTTTTAATTGTTGTTTCAGGGTTAATAGCCTTTATAGATCAAGCCCATCATAAGGTGGTAAAAAAAAAAAAAAAAAGAAAAACAACATATGGATAAGTTTAATGCTATTAAATGGTACAATGAATATTTTAAGTGACGGAAACACCTCAAATAGCATGCGCATCTAGGAGAGGTGTCTAATTACCCCCATGCGCACTTCAGAGGTTAATTGGGGATCCTATGAATTAGCACAGATGATAATGACTTACCGTACATCATAATACGTGACGGGCCGACGTGGGGGGCAGAGCCGCAGAGACCCCTCAACATATTTGGAGTCCCACTAACTTTAATTGGGATGGATGTAGTTACCGTGTACGGTCGTCATGTTTACATAGGGCGATCGTCGCGGTTACTTCGCGTCGATTTGACGTCGATTTTTTTCGGCATATTTCATTTTATTCACTTCCTTTTATATTTAGGCTATAAGCTAGCTTTGGCACGACAATAACCCTAACCTAGTCATTCTTAAAGATTCTTCTAATCTTTCCAGTAGCCTATAGCCTAATTTAGGTCATTTTTAAAGGCACACAATTAAATGGTTGGTATTTTAAACGACACTACTGGCAGCATTATGAGAAACAATTTATTAGAGATAATAGGCAACAATAGATTCGCCATATTTTTCTCCATAAGCTATAGTCCGCATGGAGGATTTTCGTTATCGACAAATTGAAAAAATTCCCACTTCACAGACAAAATAGACAAATACACCAAAAATTGGGGTGTGGGGGCAGCAGCCCCCACCCATAATAGCCTACATATAATAGGTTAGGTAAGGTTGTTAGGTTAGACTAGGCTAACTTTCTTTCGAAAGAGTATAGGCCTATTAAACACTAGGATAGCCTATACCTGGTCAAGGGTAAGTCCTGCTGTAGTCAACTTGAATGCTACCTTAAATTGTAATATTAGACTAGGCATAGCCTATAGAAAAAATAGCCTAGCCTACTTATTTATTGTAGCCTATAATATAGGCCTAGCCGGGTAGAATGTAGAGTTCGGGCGTACCGCCACATTGTTTACACTGCGCAGAGCGGCGACGGAAACTTGCCATCATGTTCCCGTCTATTTTGGCTGCCATTGGATACAATAATATGGTGAGGGGGGGGCTTTGCGGCAATTTTTTGGTTGTTTGCCTCCTACTGGCAATATATATGATGATGACAACACGTCATGGGGGCAAAGCCCCCCCTCAACATATTATTGTATCCAATGGCATTAAAAATAGACGGGAACATTATCGCAAGTGTCCGACGCCGACACCGCCGCCGTAATGTTTACATATGTCGATCACCGTGGTTAAAGGCTGGTTCACACATAGCCGAGTTGGTGCGCGAGTCCAACACGAGTCACACTCGTCGATTATCGCCGTCGCTGGAGGCTGAGTCGGCCGCGAGTAGCAATTGTTCCCGAGTCAAGGAGAGTGTAACACGAGTTAACTCGATTCAATACGAGTCAACACGTGTTCATGCAAGAGTCTGTACGAGTAACTGAGAGTCAAAACGAGTGTAACACGAACCCAACACGAGTGTCAAAAATTTGAAAAATAATGGCCACATTCCAGGGCACGTAAACAAAGAGTATGGACGAGTCAACGCGATTGTTACACGGATCAACACTATTTTTATACGGATCAGCACGAAAGACAACGCGTTGACTCTCGTTGGATCTCTGTTGCACACGTGTTGACTCGTGTTACATCCGTGTAAACTCTCGTTGATTCTTCCTACATTTTTGAAATAACGGTATTTCAAATGACACTTGCTTTTTCGTGTTACACTCGTGTTTTTTTTCTCAGTGGATCGTGTTTACTCTTGTTTACTCGTGTTTTCACTTGTGTTTGAATCGTGTAAACTCTGGCATCATGGGGGCACCAAATTTTGGCACTCACATTCGTGCTTTCTACTCTTGTTGATACGTGTTGCATGTGTGTTACATACGTGTTGTTGCGTGTAGACACGTGTTGCTTCGTCAACGTCGAAATGATGACGAAAAGTGACGAATCACCAAAGAGTGTTACACGGGTTTACACGAGTTAACACGAATAACGAAGAGTTATTCAGAGTCAAACACGAGTTAACACGTATGTACACGAGTCTACACGTATTTAGGCCACACTCATGGGTATTCGCCACGGGACCCAAAAATTTCGTGCATGCATGACATTTTTGGACCCCGTGGCGAGTACCCACGAGTGTGTCGAGTATACACGAGCGTAGCACGAGTCTATACGAGTGTTGAGGAGTATCGACGAGTCATTGCTGAATAGCAAAATTTCATCACTCGTGTTGGACTCTCGCACCGACTCGGCTATGTGTGAACCAGCCTTTAGTTCGCGTCTATTTTGAAGGCGTTTTTTTTTCGCGTTATTTGCCTCCTGCTGGCACTATATGATGATGACAATATGTCATGGGGGGGTGACCCCCCTCAACCTATTATTGTATCCAAAAGCAGTCAAATAGACGGGAACATGATGGCCAGCATCCGCCGCCGCTCCGCGTAGTGTAAACAAGGCTGGCGGTACACCCGAACTCTACATTCTACCCCACTAATTTTCCAACTAGCATAACCGATGATTATCAATGATCAATCCCAGTCAGAAACGTCCATGCTTCCCTCCCATAAGTCAATGTCGGGATTACCACACTGTCATGCAAGGACTTCTTTACTTCCATGCTGATCACCCTATTTCTTCTTACTGCTTTCAGAGTTCCTACAACGCTCTTCCCCTGTTACACTTTCTCCCACACTTCTTCATCCATAGGCCTACTCACATCTTTACTCAACACACTGCCCAAATACTTAAATGAGCTGACATTCTTCATAGCCGTTCAACCTCACTTCACACTCTATGGTTGCACCCCTTTCAATGACCATAATATTGCTCTTCCTAGCATTTACCTCCAGATTCCGTTTTTCACACACTGTTCCAAACATATTTACCTGACCCTGCAACTCCCATTCACTATCGCTCATCAGAACTGTGTTGTCAGCAACAGTAGTACCGGTACTGTACTGTTGAGGCAACTTCCACTCGTTTCCTCCCCTTATCAGCGGTACACCAACATCCGCTGCTCTTCCTTGTATTTCTTTCATGACTCCATCCATATACTGTACTGGTATATATTGAACAACCATCGGGACATCACATACACCCTTGCTTTAACCTAACATTCAGATTAAAGAACTCGCTCTGTTAATTATCCACACATACTGACACCTTTGCACCCACATACATGCTCTTAATTGCTTTCAGCAACTTGCCATCTACTCCGTATATTTTCAGTACCGGTACCGGTACTTTCCACATACCTTCTCTATCAATTCTGTCATAGGCCTTCTCCAACTCCATAAATGCAGCATACAACTTTTGTCGCTTCTCCAGATATTTCTCCACAACACATTTCCGGGCAAAAATCTGAGCTACACATTCTCTTCCCTTCCTAAGATGACTACAGTATGCTAACCGTTTCCCCAGCAATACTGACTGAAAATGCCCAAATATATTGCATGTCCTCTTCAGATTTATCTAAAATATGTAAAATTACACCAAATACCACTACAGTAGCACTGAAATCAATAAAACTCACTAACAGGATAAATAAATGGAAGAAATACTCCAAAAGATTAATATGTTAACCCTTTACCCAGCAATACTGACTGAAAATGCCTAAATAGATTGCATGTGCTCTTCAGATTTTTACATACATACGTACATAACATTTTAAGACTGAGTGCTCCACACAGATGTGCAGTTTCAGTCTCTTTTCCTAATGGCGGCGTTCCAGGCAACCCTGTTAAGGGATGCTTTACTTGTCAAGTTTTTGGATTTGAGATCGGCACGTATAGTCCGATCCCAGGTCTTACTCGGTCCACCCCTTGGTGCAGCTCCCTCCACAATCGCAGACCTGCATCTTTTCACCCAATTTTGTTCATCCATTCTCTCCACATGTCCATACCATCCCAGTTTACTTGTACGCATCTCCTCGCTAATACTCTTTATACCTAAACGTCTCTTCAGCTCATCATTTGTTATTCTGTTGACATCCTTTATCTGAAATATGTAAAATTACACCAATTACCAACTACATTACCAACAAATTTAATAAAGTACACTAACAGGATAAAGAAAATGTAAGAAATAGCCCTAAAGATGAATTTATCTATCTATCTATTGACGGACGCCTTGATCCCCGAAGGATTGGCCACGAACAAAACACCCCTATGCACCTCTGTCCCCAGTCAGTCGACGCCCCTCCTCCCATCCAGCACCGCTTTCACGCATATACTTCTTAACTCCATCCTTCCACCTCTCTCTCGGTTTATTTCTCCCTCTGTCCTTCCACCTCACTCGTACACGCTCTTAGTCATTCTCTCGCTTCCCATACGTTCCACATGGCCGAACCATCTCAAGGTGTTCTTTTTCGCACTTTCCAGTACATTCACACCACACCTCTCTCGTACTTCCTCATTCGTCTGTCTATCCCTCCATGTAACTCTGCACACACTTCTCAAGTAACTCATTTCCATCCCTTTCACTCTTGGTTTGAATCTCTCCAACAACGTCCATGCTTCGCTTCCGTAAGTCAGTGTCGGGATTACCACACTGTCATGCAATGACTTCTTCAGTTCCATGCTGACCACCCTATTTCATGTTACTGCTTTCAGCATTCCTACAACCCTCTTCCCCTGTTGCACCCTCTCCCACACTTCTTCATCCATACTCCCATCTTTACTCTGTACACTGCCAAGATACTTAAATGAGCTGACAATCTCCATAGCCTGACCGTTCAACTTCACCTCACACTTTGTGGCTTCACCCCTTTCGAAGACCATAACCTTGCTCTTCCCCGCATTTACCTTCAGATTCCATTTTTCGCACACTGTTCCAAAAATATTTACCAGACCCTGCAACTCCCATTCATATCATCAGCAAACAGCAGTACACAAACATCCACTGCTCTTCCTTGTATTTCTTTTATGACTCCATCCATATACTGTATATATAGAACAACCATCTGGACATCACACACCCTTGCTTTACCAAACATTCAGATCAAAGAACTCCCTCTGTTCATTCTTCACACGTACTGATACCTTTGCACTCTCATACATACTCTTCACTGCTTTCAGCAACTTGCCATCTACTCCATATATTCTCAGTACAGTACTTTCCACATACCTTCTCTATCAACTCTGTCATTCCACTCGTTGCCTTCCCTTATTAGTGGTACACCAACATCCACTGCTCATCCTTGCATTTCTTTTATGACTCCATCCATATACAGTTCAGTATATATTGAACAACCACGGGGACATCACACACCCTTTCTTTAACCCAAAATTCAGATCAAAGAACTCGCTCTGTTCATTCTTAACACATACTGACACCTTTGCACCCTCATACATGCTTTTCACTGCTTTCAGCAACTTGCTATCTACTCCGTATATTCCAAGTACTTTCTACATACCGGTACCTTCTCTATCAACTCTGTCATAGGCCTTCTCCAAGTCCATGAAGGCAGCATACAACTTTTGTCCCTTCTCAAGATATTTCTCCACAACATATTTCAGGGCAAAGATCTGAGCTACACATCCTATTCCCTTCCTATGATGAATACTGTATGTTAACCGTTTCCCCAGCAATACTAACTGAAAATGCCCAAATATATTGCATGTGCTCTTCTGATTTATCTAAAATATGTAAAATTATACCAAATACCAACTACATTAGCACAAAACTCAATCAATCACAGAAACAGGATAAAAACATAGAATAAATACCCCAAAAGATGAATACGTTAACCCTTTCCCCAGCAATACTTACTGAACATGCACAAATAAATTGCATGTGCTCTCCAGATTTAGCTGAAATATGTGAAATTACACCAAATACTAACTACATTAGCACAAAAATCAATCAAGCACTTTAACAGGATAAATAAAATGGAAGAAATAGCCCAAAAATGAATTTATCTATAGCCTACCGGTATATATTGCCGGACACCTTGATCCCCGAAGGGGTGACCATGAACGAAACGCCTGCGTATTTCAAGCTCGCTTGAGTTATCACTCTATCGTCTTTTAGAGCTTTTTGGCCCGGGGTAATTACCACACCATCGCGTCATAAGGAGTTTGAGGGGGTTAAATTGCTAGATACATAGAGGAAGAGGAATGCCAAGTAAAGCTAAACAAAAATATATAATATATTTTTAACATCTATCTATCATCTATTGCCTGACGCCGTGATCCCCGAAGGGGTGGCCAAGAACGAACCGGCCCCATGCACCTCTGTCCCCAGTCAGTCGACGCCCCTCCCCCCAACCAGCACCGCCTTCGTTCATGTACTTCCTCACTCCATCCTTCCACCTCTCATTCGGTCTATCTCTCCCTCTCTGTCCCTCCACCTCGCTCTCATACACCCTCTTAGTCATTCTCTCGCTTTCCATACGTTCCATATGGCCGAACCATCTCAAGTTGTTCCTTTTCACACTTTCCAGCACATCTACCTCCACACCACACCTCCTTCTTACTTCCTCATTAGTCTGTCTATCCCTCCATGTAACTCCGCACGCACTCCTTAAGTAATTCATTTCCACTGCTCTCACTCTTGGTCTGAGTCTCTCAACCAACGTCCATGCTTCGCTTCCGTAAGTCAGTGTCGGGATTACCACACTGTCATGCAAGGACTTCTTCACTTCCATACTGACCACCCTATTTCTTGTTACTGCTTTTAGCGTTCCTACAACCCTCTTCCCCTGTTGTACCCTCTCCCGCACTTCTTCATCCATAGTCCCATCTTTACTCAACACACTGCCCAGATACTTAAAAGAGTTGACGATCTCCATAGCCTGACCGTTCAGCTTCACCTCACACTCTGTGACTTCACCCCTTTCGAAGACCATAACCTTGCTCTTCCCCGCATTTACCTTCAAATTCCGTTTTTCGCACACTGTTCCAAACTCATTTACCAGACCCTGCAACTCCCATTCATTATCACTCATCAGAACTGTATCATCTGCAAACAGCAGTATAGGTAGCTTCCACTCAATTCCCTCCCTTTTCAGCGATACACCAACATCCACTGCTCTTGATAGTATTTCTTTTATGACTCCATCCATATATACAGTAAACAACCACGGGGACATCACACACCCCTGTTTCAAACCAACATTCAGGTCAAAGAACTCGCTCTGCTCACTCTCCACACGTACTGCCGCCTTTACACCCTCATACATGCTCTTCACTGCTTTCAGCAACTTGCCCTCTACTCCGTATATTCTAAGTACTTTCCACAAACCTTCTCTATCCACTCTGTCATAGGCCTTCTCCAAGTCCATAAAGGCAACATACACCTTTTGTTTCTTCTCCAGATACTTCTCCACAACACAATTCAGGGTAAAAATCTGATCTACACATCCTCTTCCCTTCCTAAAAACCCTCCCTGCTCGTCGCCTATCCATTTCTCCGTTCTCACTCTCACTCTCTCAATCACTACCGGTACCCTACTGTATACCTTCCCTACTACGCTTAGAAGACATATTCCTCGGTGGTTACCACACACTCCTCTTTCCCCTTTGCCCTTATATAGGGGGACTATTATGCCAGTCTTCCAGTCATCGGGTGCACTCCCCTTCTCCCATGCTAGTTTGCACATTTTCCATACCCATTCTATCACTATCTCACCACCATACCTCAACATTTCCCACACACTCCATCTGTTCCTGGTGCTTTCCCCAACTTCACTCTTTTCATGGCTTCCCACACTTCTGACCTCCTGATCCCCACCTCCTCCTCCACTACTTCTCTTCTTCTCCCTCCCATACCATATCCAGCTATGTTTGCTGGCTCTTCATTCCTTACATTTAGCAACTCACTGAAGTACTCCCTCCATCTTTCGACTCTCTCTTGCTTCTCGGCTAGCATTCTCCCATTCTTATCTTTCACACCCTTACTGTTTCCCTTGCTACCTTCCCTAACTTTCTTGACTTCTTCCCAGAACAGTTTCTTACTCTCCCTCCATTTTACACTCAGGTGCTCGTTTCTGTCTCTCGGAATCTTCATTCCCTCTACTACCCAACCACTCTCTATATGCTTTCTTCTTTTCTTCCACAGCTATTCTTACCTCTTCTGTCCACCATGCTGTACCTTTCACTCCCCTCCCTCTTCTCCTCACTCCACACACCTCATCACATGCTGCACAGATCTCATCCTTAAACACCTTGCTCATCTCCTCCACTTCCTCCATAACTTCCAGGTCGAACCCACCTAGTCGTCTTTCCACTGCTCTCCTGTACTCCTCCCTGACTTCCTCCTCCTGCAACCTCTCCACCCTCCTCACCATTCCACCCTCCTCTCGCCTCCCTCCAGCTCTCCTCACCCACTTCTTTTGTATCCTAACCTTAGCTACCACTACATAATGATCAGACAGACCCCCTCCAATACCCCTATACACCCTAGCATCCATCACAGATTTCTTCATTCGTTCATCCACACATACATAATCAATCAATGACTTTCGTTCCACCACTGTCTTATCCTTCATCGTCAACATCCGTTTCCACGTGTACCTGTGGATCATTCTGTGTCGGAAGAAGGTGTTGGCTATCCACAGCCTCCTCCCCACACATACGTCCACAAGTGCACTACCATTCCCATTCACCTCTGATGGTACCCCCCACCCTCCCACCACTCCCTCATTCCGATCACCCACCTTACCATTCATATCCCCAATCAGAAATATTCTTTCGTTCTTGTCAAACTTCTCCAGGCACGCCTCCACATTCATCCAGAACTCCTCTTTCTTTCTTTCAAGTATATCCTCTGTCAGGGCATACACGCATACAATCAATACAATATTTTTAACATGAGGTTGCTTATAATAATTTGTACCTCTGCAGTTTCTCCATGGCTAACGAAAAAGGTCACATTCCTAAGAAGCCCCAACCAAAAAGGCCAAGCTTCTGTACAGAACAAATGCCACACCATTACCCTTATGGTGACCCTATCAAATAATCAAAACAACCACACTTCTTAACCCAATTCCCGCGGGGCCCCTCATATGACGGAGACGATTTTCCGGCTATTTTGTAGCCTGTGAGCCAGGCCAGCTTTTGCAAGCAGCACGGATGGACGTCAGCCGGAGCCTACAGGCCCCGCCACGACACTGAGGTTTGTGTGAGAGAGAGTTCACTTATGTGCAGCGTCACACATAGCGAAAACAGAAAATAATTGGTAATTATTAGCGATTTCGCCTAGGCCTATCGGATTTGGTAATTTTTAGCAATTTTGCCCTTCGTTTGCAAGATCCTTACAAGAAAACCAGACGTCGTACAGGGATGATTCAGGAGTAATTTGAAAGCTATTACCGTACTTTCACGAATACATAATTGTATTACGCTCTGGCTTTTGCTTATGCATGAAAATGAGCAGGGAATGAAGGCAATTTCGGGCAATTATGCCTACTCGTACAGGAGTCCTTGGAGCGGCTTCGGTCGCACCGGGAATTTCCACACCTCACACCACACACACACACATCACACAGTTTTTCCTACACCGAGAAATGACTCTCCGGCTGTCATTTCTCGAAGACTTCTTCTAGCCGGAGACATCGAGAGCAACCCAGGACCCACCTACACATACATATGTCCAACTTGCTCAAAACCCATCGCTTCGAGTCGCCACACTAATGGTTCAGTTCTCTGCAATTCATGCAGGAACTGGACCCACTTCACCTGCACAACACTTGCCTCCAAGAAACACTACACGAACACCTGGACCTGTTCCTCATGCCCCTCCCTCTCCCAGTCAAATCCCTCGCCTAAAACCCGTCCACCTCTCCTCCCCAACCCACCT
This sequence comes from Paralithodes platypus, assembly GCA_032716605.1. Taxonomy (NCBI): domain Eukaryota; kingdom Metazoa; phylum Arthropoda; class Malacostraca; order Decapoda; family Lithodidae; genus Paralithodes; species Paralithodes platypus. Next base: position 302,776 of record CM064541.1, read on the forward strand.
AACCTTCCCATATCATCCACTCCCCCCCCTAAAACCTGTCCACCTCTCCTCCCTAACCCACCTAACCTTCCCATACCATCCACATCCTCAACTCAACATACCACACCCCATCCTAATCCATTCCAACCCCCATCTGCTCCCCAATCCCCACCCCCACCTCACCCATCCCAACCCCCAGCCCCTCCCTCACCCCCACCCCATCCTCGTGCAGCAGCACCCAACATACATCGTGCACATAACATTAACATTCTCCAATTGAACATAGATGGCATCAACACAAAGAAACACAAACTCTCACACTTCATCAAACAACACAACATACACATTGTCATCTTACAAGAAACAAAACTCCGCACAACACAAAAAACACCCACATTTCATGATTTCACCACCATCAGACAAGACCGGGCTGTCGGCGGAGGCGGTGGACTCATCACCCTGGTACACAAAGAAATATCATACATAGTTACCAGTGTACAAACCAAATCCCTCCTCCCCCCAAATTATAACACAACAGAAATACAATCAATTAAAATACGCACTGGCAACAACTCCAACATAGCCATCATAAACACATACATCCCCTACAGTACCAAATGAATACAGACCACACTTACAACACATCACAAACACCCCACACATCATCCTGGGTGGTGACTTCAACGCCAAGACGTCGGCCTGGTTTGTCGACAACCCCGACACAGACAGAGGGCTGGTACTACAAAACCAAACTGTTAACCTCATCATCCTTAACGACATCCATCAACATACCCATATTCCTCACCAAGCCCTCTATAACCCATCATCTCCAGACATCACCTTTTGCTCCCCAGAACTCGCCCCCACAACATCCTGGAGGGTGGTCAGAACCTTAGGCTCTGACCACCTCCCGATCATTATCACCACCAAAACCAGACTCACCCCAGCTAACCACAAACACATACACCAATTATAAAGACCTAACTGGGAAGCATTCACAAATGAGACAGAACAACACTTCACAACTCTAAACAGTACACCCATCACTAACATCAACAATGCTGTACACATACTCAATAAAACTATCCAAAACACTGACAAGAAACACATTCCAAGAGGTAACAGAAAAAGACACAACCCCAACTTCACACCAGAAATTCAAAACCTCATCAGACAACGCAACATTCTGAAACACTCCCCAGCACCCCACAAACAAGACATCACACAACAAATCCAAGCACTCAACACCCAAACTAACAACAAAATACAAGAACAACAAAAACTAAATTGGAATAACTTCCTACAAACACTTGATCACAAAACAAACCCCAAAAAACTCTACAAAACACTAAACAGCATCACACTTTCCAACAGCAACACAACACAATCACATGCTGCAATCACAACAACAGACTCTACTCCTTCATGTAAACAACAAGCAAACACTCTCATCAATCACTTCTCACATGTCAGTCACCTAAAACCTCACAAAGACGACCGACGTGTCATCCGACGTAAGAGACAATTCCCCACAGACCCTGACTATACACCCTTCACCAATCACCAGACAAAGCATATCATCAACAATCTCAAGCACTCACCCGCTTGTGGCCTAGACAACATAAGCAACATACACCTCAGCCACCTGGGACCACAAGGCATACAAGCACTCACTAACATATCAAACTACAGTTATTCACACAACACAATACCAGACATTTGGAAGCATGGTCTCATCACCACATTTCCCAACAAAGACCCCACACTACCCTCCTCGCACCGCCCCATCACACTCCTTTGCTCCCCCTCCAAAGTCATGGAACGCCTAGTGTTACAACTAATTACACCCGACCTACCCCTAGCTCCAACACAACATGGCTTTAGGCCACTGCACTCCACGAACACTCTTCTCATAGACCTTACACAAAGAGCTTTTGACGGCATCAACTCAGCTAGACCACCACACAGATCACTATTAGCCACACTCGACATTAGTAAAGCCTTCGATGCCATCCCCCGCCACAACCTAACAAACAAAATCTACAACACAAACATGCACAACACAAAAAGGTGGCTGGCCAACTTCCTAGCAGGCAGATGTGCACACGTATCTTTTGCCGGTCAGTCATCTAAAATCAGAAACTTTCCAAACGGAGTCCCACAAGGATCCGTCCTATCGCCCGCACTCTTCAATCTGTACATGCACGATATAACTACACCCAATACGCCCCAAATAAACTTAGCCTCCTATGCAGATGACATAACACTCACATGCACACACCATGACCCAAAAAGAGCAACAGATCTCCTTCAACCCTATCTCAACACACTACATGGCTGGTGCACTACAAACAGACTTAATCTACCCCAGCCAAATCCACCACAATCCTGCTCACAAGCTGGACAGAACACAAATACATCCCTCAACTCACCATAAACAACACACCCCTAACACATACACACACACAAAATCCTAGGAGTAACATATGATACTCATATGACATTCAAACAGCACACCACAAACATTAAAAAGAAATTACACCCAGACTTAATCCCTCAGGTCACTTGCTCACACAAAATTTGGACACAACAAAGAAACTACCACCACAGTATATAAACAATACATAAGATCAGTGACCATGAGAGGCACTCAATTCCTGGCAGTAGCCTCCACGAACCAAGACCACCCACTAAACTACATGGCAACACACCCACAGACACCAAGAAATATCAAACAACACCCAGCACACGGTATCACACACAATTACTGTCCTCTCTCCCACCCCGAACCACCTTCCAGAAGCACATCCATACTCATATATCTCGCCGATCCATCCACTCACTCACAGACAACACGCAGCTGCAAGCACGACCTCCCGAAATCCATCCTTCCGAATCCTCCCTTCCTCGCGAGGACAGAGTCTACCTGGCCAGGCTGAGATGCGGACACCATCCAGCTCTCCTGAGCTATCAGAAGAGACTGGATGACTCCGTTGTCGATGCCTGCCCGGGATGTAACACAGCACCCCATACCATTAAACACATAATAGAAGACTGCATTTCACACAACCACTTACGCCAACAACACAATCTACACTCAATGAGAGCTCTGTGGGAAAGCCCGATCGTGGCCATGGCCTTCCTCAGGGACTCGGGGCTGTTCGGCCAGGCAGCTTAGGGAACAACAACAACAACAACTCGTACAGGATTAATAGCTTTAACCAAAATGGTCACACTCCTTAATGGTCTAAGTGGCCATAGCCAAAATGGCTACACTATATTCCTTCTGTACTTTCTCCATGCCCGATGAGATACATGATATTTTGATATATGTGGCACAGCCCTTGTATCCAACACAATACCCTGCGTGCAACCCCGCTCAAACCCCGCACAACGTTGCTTGCAACTTTAATTATTATTATTATTATTATTATTATTATTATTATTATTATTATTGGTTATCGGTACTACTTTTTGTAGTATTGAATTTAATATTGTTGAATAAGGTACCGGTATTAAAGAGGGTTGGGTCAAACGAGTCTTGGCTTCATTTAACTTACATTATACCACCTGCGTCAATTATTCTCTCTCTCTCTCTCTCTCTCTCTCTCTCCATTTTTTATGTGCGTTATTCTGTATATTCTCGCTTTTACTTTAATCTTATTTGTATTTGCTACCGTACCGGTATATTATATTAATTTTACTATTATTATAATAATAATATTATTATTGTTGATACCAATATTATTATTATATATATATTAATGGCTGATGAATCCGCTATGTACCATTTCCGCTACATCCCATGTTAGACAATCTCGCGGTGCAAAAGCTACCACAGTCGGTAGTGGAAATCCAACAAGTTAATTTTGTTGATTCTAGCTGCAAATAACTTTGGTCTTAGTGTATAATGTTGTGGAGGCAGCCATTTAGGAGGAGTAGTGCATCAAAGGATCTGGATATTACAAAATAACTTTATTCAGAAAAACACAGCCCTCTTCCTAGCAGAATGAGGAATCATTAGGGTATTAATAGTATTGTTAGTCTATCTATTATTATTGTGGAAGTAAAATTAGAATAAAGTAGGCCTAAAAAAACAGGAGTATTCCCAAGAACCGCCAATGAGGAAGCTGCGTTTGGTATGATCGAAGCTTCCTTGCAACCTGCGTACTGCACGAACTACTTTAACTCCTGATAGTTGAACAACCAGAATTTCCTCTGAGGTGAAACCTCACACCGAAACAGATTGCCTGGTTTTCTATTATCTGGAAATTAGTGCGGTGACAAACAGACTTAAGAGCATAAGAGGAGTGGTTGATAAAAAAACTGGTGGTACCAAGACACTTGGGCTCAACCAACCAATCACCGCGCAGTGCAACTTTCGATGCCGCCTATACATTTTCCGGAGAACCTGAGTAGGCAGTGGAACACTCAGTCACCAGGACTAGCACGGGCCACAACTTAAGAGGAGGTCTCTCTTACTTCTGATCTCTCTTGGAAAGACCATATTACCCCTTGTTGCTAAAACAGCTTCCCAGAAGGTGTTTGTGTTCAACCGCCTCCAGGCGTTATTTTCCCCTGTACAGTTTCTTGCTCTGTACAGGCGCACAGTGCGTCCATGTATTGAGTAATGTTCACATGTGTGGGGAGGATCCTCTCACACAGCACTTCTTAACAAAGTAGGAAAGAAAGCCTTTCGTCTCATTAATTCACGTCCACTCATCGACTTCTTTGCAATCTCTCTCTTTGCCGCAATCTTGCATACCTCTTGCTATTCTACCGCTATTACAACAATCAGTGTTCCTCAGAGCTCTCTCTACATAAAGTACGTAGCACCCGTCTTGCAACACAATCCCATCCTTAATCTGTGAAACTCTCCAACCCAAGAGTGAAACAATATTGCCAATCTTTCTTCTAATCAACAGCTGAGCTCTGGAACTCTCCCTGAATCCATCTTTCCCTCATCCTATGACTAAAATTGTTTCAAACTCCGTGTGCCCAGGCATTTTGGCTCGAACTTTCCTTTATTTTGGCCCTGTCACTCTTTCAACTCTGGGGAAGAGATCCTATAGGATCTCTACTCTGGGGCAGGCACTCGTCAAAGGCAGTTATGTATTTTGTCTCTCTCATCCACATAGGGAAAAAAAAAAATATATATATATATATATATATATACCGGTATATACTGTATATACCATTACCGGTATATATATATATATATATATATATATATATATATATATATATATATATATATATATATCCCGCTTAGGCAAGGTGGCCAGTTGTATAAAATATGACGCGCTCCTCGGTGCTGCTAGGAGAGTGGCGAACACAACATAAGAACCTAAGAGGCTATCAACCATTTTTGGATTATAAAGCCAGCACACTGTGAGTCAAGAATAATGTCAGGACTGGAGCCCCCTTTCGAGAACTCCAGTCCCTTGGTATTTACTTAGTTAGTTAAAATTGGACTTTAGAGGCTATCAACCCTATTGAATTATTAAGCCAGCACGGTACTCTAAAGTCAAGAATAACGTCAGGACTGGAGTCCCTTGGGTATTTACTGGGAGTGGCTGTGGATTACAATAATATTATTTATAATTAAAATAATACGGGGAAAATGTGAACATAAGAACATAAAAAAATGGGAGTCTGCAGAAAGCCGATTGGCCTAAGCAAGGCAGATCCCTGTCCCACACAACCCCAATTACAAAGCCCAATTATAGGCTCAACACTCTAATACCCTGAGGATAATCTTACCAAAACGGTTAGAGATTAACGCAGGATTACGGGGTCTGCAGAGCGCTGATTGGCCCAACCCGGCTGATCCCCCTTCACACCCAACCCTTCTCGCCCATATGCTTATCCAATTTTATCTTAAAGCTCCCTACCGTTTTTAATCCCACTATAGCACTTGGTAGTCCATTCCACCCATCTACAACTCTGTTACCAAACCAATATTTGCCTACCGGGTATATCTTTTCTGAAACGAAATTTATCTAATTTGAAACCATTGGTACGAGTTCTTTCGCTATCACTGAGCTTTAGTACATTTGTCATGTCCCCTTTGTTAATCCCACTAACCCACTTGAACACCTCTATCATATCCCCTCTAACTCTGCGTCTCTCTAACGAATGTAAGCCTAATTTCTTCAACCTTTCTTTATACGGAAGATTTCTAATATTATGGATCATTTTTGTCATTCTACGTTGTATTCTCTCCAATGAATCTATGTCCATTCTGTAATAAGGACACCAAAATTGAACAGCATAATCCATATGGGGTCTCACTAATGACAAGTAAAGTTTTAAGATAACATCAGCAGTTCTGTTACTCACACTCCTAGAGATGAACCCGAGAATCCTGTTTGCCTTGTTTCGAACGCTTATACACTGTTTTCTAGGCTTCAAATCATTGCTAACAAACACACCTAGATCTTTCTCACAATTCGAGTTGTCTAATTCCATATTAGCTAGTTTATATTTAACATTTGTATGCATCTTCCCTATCTTTAATACCTTGCATTTGTCAATGTTAAACTTCATCTGCCATTTTACTGACCATTCGTGTAAGGTATCTAGATCCCTTTGGAGGCACTCTATATCTCTATCTGAATCAATTGTTCTCCCCATCGTCTGCAAATTTACTTATCCTACTAGTTATACCTAAATCAAGGTCATTTATGTATATAACAAACAACAGAGGACCTAATACAGATCCCTGGGGGACACCACTTTTGACTGCTCCCCATTCTGACTTCGTACCATTTATGCTAACTCTCTGCTTCCTACCAATTAGCCATGACCAAATCCATCCCAACAACGCCCCACCTATTCCATGCGCCTCAACCTTTCTCATCAATCTCTCATGGGGGACTCTGTCGAAAGCTTTACTGAAATCTAAATATTATATCATATGACTTGTCATTATCTACTGCTTCATATACCTCTGAGAAAAAACTAAGCAAATTAGTAAGGCAAGACCGTCCCTGAGTGAATCCATGCTGAGAAGAATTTATTAAATTAAATGTATCTAAGTGGTTTCTAATTTTACTAGCAATAATTGACTCTAGTAGCTTTCCTATGATTGATGTAAGACTAATGGGACGGTAATTGGATGCTATTGATTTGTCACCTTTTTTGTAGATCGGAACTACGTTTGAAAGATTCCAAGCTTCTGGAACTATACCTGTCTCTAATGACTTGTTAAATAGAAATGTTAATGGGTAACTTAACTCATCCCTACATTCTTTTAATACTCTAGCATATACCTCATCAGGACCAGGCGATTTATGAGGTTTCAGTCTGTCAATTTCCTTAAGCAAAGGGAACACGTTGAGATGGTTTGGCCATGTGGAACGTATGGGAAGCAAGAGAATGACTAAGAGAGTGTATGAGAGTGAGGTGGAAGGACAGAGAGGGAGAGGTAGACCAAGTGAGAGGTGGAAGGATGGAGTTAAGAAGTACAGTATATGCGTGAAAGCGGTGCTGGATGGGAGGAGGGACGTCGACTGACTGGGGACAGAGGTGCATGGGGGTGTTTCTTTCGTGGCCACCCCTTCAGGGATCACGGCGTTCGGCAATAGATAGATAATATTACCGGAAATAATAATAATAATAATAATGATATTAATTTTGTAGTATTAGTAGCTAATAATGATATCAATCTTTTTGCCATATAATAGTGAAGAACCAGCATAAACTGCAATAGTATTGGATAAAGAGTAAGGACCCAAGATTATTAATTGCATTTATTGAGTAAACTTGGTTCCTTACTCTGCTACGGTACTGTGTCCTTATCTATACCATATTATGCTACAGTAATATATCACTGTATATATCCAAGCATTGTATATTAATAGTATTTACTATAATACAATGATTGCCATTTATTAAAATATTTTTGACGCGACTGTTTTATGATTAATTGTATAACTTAACTAAACCAGTAATGATAAATAATTAATTGTAGTATTAAATTGGAATAGCATTATATACTGTATATACTTACTAATATAATTATTTATGTATACACGTTGGATGTATTTAGGTTCCTAATACTTGTTTTGTTCATTACAGGTATGTGTTGTGGTGTGTGTTGCATTACGGGAAGGTACGGTACATTATCTGTATTTTGAGGTTTAATCAGTGTTCAATATTCCTAGCCAGGCTGCCGTACGAAACACTATCCAAAATCAGTCCTACAAAATTGTCCCTTGTTTTTTTGTACGTTAATTATTATTATTATTAGAGTACGGTATATAACATTTAAGTTACACTATACAGTTCTTGATATGTCTTTTTTAAGTGACATGGCCAAATAAAGGTAATTGCATTTCAATTGTCCTGAATACCTTCGCATAATAACTCCAATCTTAAAGCCAAATGTTCTCGGTTTGACACCCTGTATAATCCTAGCCAACATAACGGCAAAAACCAGTATTGCAAAGTCTTAGATAATACCTTCAGGATCTAACACGCTATTTCACATTTTACTTTGGTTATCATTAGACGATTATTTGTTATGTAGTGTAGGAAGGATATCTAGATATCAAAGTGGTAAAAGCTCTCTCAATTAACCCTCTAGTTCCCAAATTTTCGTATTCACCTAAATATAATCGTCTAACAACAGCTAGAATAACATTAAGAAACGCGTTCTCGTATCCCGAAGGGGTCGAGATTATAATGAACCATCAATCATCCTCTAAACCACTTTAATACTACTGTCAATGTCATAATATATATATATAATGTGTTGTAACAGCAGATTACCGGAGGATGAGTGGTATACGTAAAACTTCTCAATGTTAACAATAGGCATATATTTTTGTATAATATAAACATATATATATATTTTTTATTTTATTTAGGCGTATCGTACCGGAATATAATATTGATTCCAGTAATTACTTAACGTGATGACTATTTAATGTAATTAATATACCAGTACGATATATGGAATAGTAAATTATGTAAACTTATTTTTTTTGACATGCCGTGTGACGAAAACGCATATCGTATAATTATACAATAATGATTTATCTACCGTTACGGTAGATAATGAACTTTGAAAAAGGTGAATGTTATTCATATATAAAACTATTTTAATATATTCGGTGTGTGGATATAAACAGATTTAAACGCGATATCTAAGGTAATTTAAACGTAATAAAGCTTAAATAATAACGTAACTATTTTTAATGTAAAATTTGCTACCGGTATTGAAGTCTATGAGATAACATAAGAACATAAGAACATAAGAAAATGGGAGTCTGCAGAAAGCCGATTGGCCTAAGCAAGGCAGATCCCTGTCCCACACAACCCCAAATCAATTACAAAGCCCAATTATAGGCTCAACACTCTAATACCCTGAGGATCATCTTACCAAAACGGTTAGAGATTAACGCAGGATTATGGGGGTCTGCAGAGCGCTGATTGGCCCAACCCGGCTGATCCCCCTTCACACCCAACCCTTCTCGTCCATATGCTTATCCAATTTTATCTTAAAGCTCCCTACCGTTTTTAATCCCACTATAGCACTTGGTAGTCCATTCCACCCATCTACAACTCTGTTACCAAACCAATATTTGCTTACCGGGTATATCTTTTCTGAAACGAAATTTATCTAATTTGAAACCATTGGTACGAGTTCTTTCGCTATCACTGAGCTTTAGTACATTTGTCATGTCCCCTTTGTTAATCCCACTAACCCACTTGAACACCTCTATCATATCCCCTCTAACTCTGCGTCTCTCTAACGAATGTAAACCTAATTTCTTCAACCTTTCTTCATACGGAAGATTTCTAATATTATGGATCATTTTTGTCATTCTACGCTGTACTCTCTCCAATGAATCTATGTCCATTCTGTAATAAGGACACCAAAATTGGACAGCATAATCCATATGGGGTCTCACTAATGACAAGTAAAGTTTTAAGATAACATCAGCAGTTCTGTTACTCACACTCCTAGAGATGAACCCGAGAATCCTGTTTGCCTTATTACGAACGCCTATACACTGTTTTCTAGGCTTCAAATCATTGCTAACAAACACACCTAGATCTTTCTCGCAGTCTGAATTTTCTAATTCTAAATTAGCTAGTTTATATTTAACATTTGTTTGCATCTTCCCTATCTTTAATACCTTGCATTTGTCAATGTTAAACTTCATCTGCCAATTTACTGACCATTCATGTAAGGTATCTAGATCCCTTTGGAGGCACTCTATATCGCTATCTGAATCAATTGATCTCCCCATTTTAGTATCGTCTGCGAATTTACTTATCCTACTAGTTATACCTAAATCTAGGTCATTTATGTATATAAGAAACAACAGGGGACCTAATACCGATCCCTGGGGGACACCACTTTTGACTGCTCCCCACTCTGACTTGGTACCATTTATGCTGACTCTCTGTTTCCTACCAATTAGCCATGACCTAATCCATCCCAACAACGCCCCACCTATTCCATGTGCCTCAACCTTTCTCATCAATCTCTCATGAGGGACTCTGTCGAAAGCTTTACTGAAATCTAAATATATAATATCGTATGCCTTGTCATTATCTACTGCTTCATATACCTCTGAGAAAAAACTAAGCAAATTAGTAAGGCAAGAACGTCCCTGTGTGAATCCATGCTGAGAAGAATTGATTAAGTTAAATGTTTCTAAGTGGTTTCTCATTTTCCTAGCAATAATTGACTCTAGTAGCTTTCCTATGATTGAGGTGAGACTAATGGGACGGTAATTGGATGCTATTGATTTATCACCTTTTTTGAAAATCGGAACTACATTTGCAAGCTTCCAAGCTTCTGGAACTATACCTGTTTCTAATGAATTGTTAAAAAGAAATGTTAATGGGTAACTTAACTCATCTCTGCATTCTTTTAATACTCTGGCATATACCTCATCGGGACCAGGCGATTTCTGAGGTTTCAGTCTGTCAATTTCCTTAAGCACATCATTTCTACTTATAGTAACCGTACTTAACCTATTTTCTATACTATCTCTATATACCTTACGGACTTCTGGAATCTGTGCCAAATTTTCATTAGTGAAAACGGATAGAAACTGACTATTTAATGTACTGCACATTTCTAAATCATTTTCTGTCATTTCTCCTATCGAAGTTTTAAGGGGGCCTATTTTATCTCTAACTTTAGATTTATATAGCTGGTAAAAAGCCTTAGGGTTATTTTTTGAGTCATTGGCTATCCTGATTTCATAATTTCTTTTGTCTGTCCTTATACATTTTTTAACCTCTCTTGATAGATTCTGATAGTAAGCAAGTAGGTGAATTTCGCCTTTCTTTATTTTTCGATATATTCCTCTCTTTTGTCCTAGAAGATCTAATAGTCTATTATTCATCCATTTGGGTTGGTTCTGTGTTGATCTAAAATTTCTTTTGGGGATATATTTATTTTGCGCATTGTGGAGTGAAGAAATAAAATTATTATATGTAGCTGTCAAATTATCCTGAGTTAAGACAGGTATCTGAGAGAGAGTATGTTCATTAGCGCACCTGGGTCCACTTAATAGTTTAACCATAGGATCGACTCTTAAGGCTCGTCTTAATCCACCATAATTGGCTTTTCTGAAATCTGGGATAAGTGTCGTATTCTCTTTAGCCTTTCCTGTCCATTGTATGTTAAAATAAATTGATTTATGATCACTATTTCCTAGTTGGTCTCCTATCTCTACATTATTTATCATTTGTTCATTATTACTGAGAACTAAATCGAGGATATTATTACCTCTAGTAGGCGAGTCTATGAATTGAAATAAAAAACTATCCTGTACCGCCTCAATAAACTCTTTTGAATCTGAGTCGCCGATTTGATCCTGCCAATCAATATTCGGAAAATTAAAATCCCCTATAATACACACATTGCTAAACCTTGATGCTATTTTCACTTCCTGCCATAAAGCTGTACCTTCGTTTCTACTCATATTTGGTGGTCTATAAATAACTCCAATAATTATGGTCTCACTACCTTCGCTAACCTCAACCCAAACACTTTCGTTATCAGTATTTAGTCTAATACCTGATTTAATACAGCTTTTTAAAGAACTCCTGACAAACACTGCTATTCCGCCGCCCCTCCTACTTGTTCGGTCGCGTTTAAACAAACTATATCCTGGTATATGGAATTCTGCTAAAAAATGTCTTGATTCTGTATTAATCCATGTTTCAGTCAGTGCTATAATGTCTATATTTTCGTTGCTAACAAGTGCTCTAAGTTCATCCATTTTGTTACATAAACTCCTACAGTTTGTATAATATAATCGCAATGAATTTATTTTACTGGTATCGGATTTACCTTTATTTCTAACTGAATTCCCATCTTCTGTTACACCTTTAATATTTCTACTAGCAGTACAATTAAAATCCTGTGACTGATATTTTCTATTCCTATCTGATGTACCAGTACGGCAATTTACCCTATCTAGACAATTATTCTTACTCATATTCTCAGGCTTTATTTTCAGCGAAACCCCGCGACAATCCTATCTATTGACCTAGCTAAATTTGCCACCCCTAGCCGAGAAAGATGAACCCCGTCCTGTGCGTACAACTGATTTTTACCATAGAAACGGGTCCAGTTATCAAGGAATGGTATTGCATTTGCATTACAGTATTTTTCCAGCCGACAATTGATACCAATTGCCCTAGATGACCATTCCTTGCTGACCCCTCTCCGTGGCAAGATACTGTGTACTACAGGTATGCCTCCCTTCCTCCTAACTTTATCTAACACCTCCCTGTACTGCCGAAGCAGTACTTCCGTCCTACCTTTACCAACATCATTGCTCCCTGTACTGAGACAGATAATGGGGCTATCTCCAATATCTTTCATGATGTAATCAATGTCCTCTAACACCTTCCCAACCCCGGCACCAGGCAGACAGACAAGCTTCCTAATATCAGTACAGGTGGACCTAGCTAAGTGTCTGACCATGGAGTCCCCAACAATTGAGAAGGACTTGCCTCTCCTTGTCGATGACTTGGTAGCAGCTGCGGCAGCGGCAGGAACTCCTGGGGCAGCAGTTGAAGGTACTCCTGGGGGGGCAGCAGTCACACCATTCCCTGTTGGAGGCAACTTACTTACCTTTCTCCTGGTTTCCTCGCCGAAGGAAGCACTCGCAGCCTCACCATCACATTCGTCATCCAAGGTGATGAACTTGTTGCTGAGGGCAACTGGCCGCCGTAGAAATTTGCAGGTTGTTGCACTTGTTGGAACAACTGTCCAGGGAGCATCACGATCCCTAACAGCAGTTGCACTATCCTCACTATCCCCCCGTAATCAAGATTTAGTCAATATTCCGCAATGAATAGCAATTACAATGAAATAGTAATGGCTTTACTGATTTACTACTTCAATGTATTTATGACTTTCATTAAGGAATTGTTTAATAATTTTTGTTAAACCCCTGTCACACATACACGATCATTTATCCCGACTGCCCCAGATGTTGCCATATAGAAATTGGAAGATTGTAACATTAGAAGCAGTCGAGAAAATACACTATTTTGGTCACGATTGCCACCAATTATTCAATTTAAAAAAAAGGGTACCTTATGTATTGTTCATGATTTTGAAATGCTGTTTCAAAGATTATATTTCACAGTTCAGTTATGGTTCCTCGCGTGTGATATACATTACTGTACTGGTTCCTCGCGTGTGATATACATTACTGTACTGGTTCCTCGCGTGTGATATACATTACTGTACTGGTTCCTCGCGTGTGATATACATTACTGTACTGGTTCCTCGCGTGTGATATACATTACTGTACTGGTTCCTCGCGTGTGATATACATTACTGTACTGGTTCCTGGCGTGTGATATACATTGTACTGGTTCCTCGCGTGTGATATACATTACTGTACTGGTTCCTCGCGTGTGATATACATTACTGTACTGGTTCCTCGCGTGTGATATACATTACTGTACTTCCTCGCGTGTGATATACATTACTGTACTGGTTCCTCGCGTGTGATATACATTACTGTACTGGTTCCTCGCGTGTGATATACATTACTGTACTGGTTCCTCGCGGGTGATATACATTACTGTACTGGTTCCTCGCGTGTGATATACATTACTGTACTGGTTCCTCGCGTGTGATATACATTACTGTACTGGTTCCTCGCGTGTGATATACATTACTGTACTGGTTCCTCGCGTGTGATATCATTACTGTACTGGTTCCTCGCGTGTGATACATTACTGTACTGGTTCCTCGCGTGTGATATACATTACTGTACTGGTTCCTCGCGTGTGATATACATTACTGTACTGGTTCCTCGCGTGTGATATGATATACATTACTGTACTGGTTCCTCGCGTGTGATATACATTACTGTACTGGTTCCTCGCGTGTGATATACATTACTGTACTGGTTCCTCGCGTGTGATATGATATACATTACTGTACTGGTTCCTCGCGTGTGATATACATTACTGTACTGGTTCCTCGCGTGTGAGACATTACTGTACTGGTTCCTCGCGTGTGATATACATTACTGTACTGGTTCCTCGCGTGTGATATACATTACTGTAATCCTCGCGTGTGATATACATTACTGTACTGGTTCCTCGCGTGTGATATACATTACTGTACTGGTTCCTCGCGTGTGATATACATTACTGTACTGGTTCCTCGCGTGTGATATACATTACTGTACTGATTTTGTGTTATGTGTATGAAGGAAACAAAAGGCAAAGCTGTCTGCAGCAAGTGTCTCCCCAAAGTTAAAATAATGATAAAGAGCCAATTCAAGGTAGGCCTACTTTAGTCAAAATGTCTGGACACACGGAACTTGAACCAGTATACATCATAGGAGGAGAGAAGGATGGATTGAGACCTCCCCTGGGTATTAATTACCCTGTTCGATTGATGCCTACAATATCCCCCTGTACCGTAATCACTATTGATGCCTACAATATCCCCCTGTACCGTAATCACTATTGATGCCTACAATATCCCCCTGTACCGTAATCACTATTGATGCCTACAATATCCCCCTGTACCGTAATCACTATTGATGCCTACAATATCCCCCTGTACCGTAATCACTATTGATGCCTACAATATCCCCCTGTACCGTAATCACTATTGATGCCTACAATATCCCCCTGTACCGTAATCACTATTGATGCCTACAATATCCCCCTGTACCGTAATCACTATTGATGCCTACAATATCCCCCTGTACCGTAATCACTATTTATACTGTATTTGTATTCATTACTTTCATAAGACTGGTATTATTATAATAAGGCTCCAGCTTCCCCCTATTCTTTATCTATATGACTAA
This sequence comes from Paralithodes platypus, assembly GCA_032716605.1. Classification (NCBI taxonomy): domain Eukaryota; kingdom Metazoa; phylum Arthropoda; class Malacostraca; order Decapoda; family Lithodidae; genus Paralithodes; species Paralithodes platypus. The sequence continues at coordinate 318,081 of CM064541.1, forward strand.
ATATTTCACAGTAATTCTCTTTTATCCTCATTATGTTCATTATGGTGAGTCAACACTCAACCTCTCCTAGCTGACCTCCAAAAGGATTTGAACAATCGACCTATTTCTACTATTTGGGAAAAGTCCTTTAGTAAATAGGTGTGGACTATTACAGCCCGTTTGTATTTTTGCCTCCCCGAGTTATAATAGGCTAAGGGTCATAATTTGTAGGCCCGTCATAATAAATAGCCTGTAGTGTTTGGGATGTCATCTTTGGGTTTTGTGGCCAGGCTGGCAAATGAGATACTATTTAAATACAGTCCTAAATGAGTTGCCTTGGTCAGCTACCCATCACGGGGAGACAGCCTTATAAAAATCCGGGTGGATGGAACTCGTCAGCCATGGTCAGCAACCCGTTTAGGGGAATTATCTTATAGAAATCGTTACTGCTCACCTAAGGGTGGATTGACTAGCCACCCAACACTTGAAAACATAGTTTTAAAAATATATGTAGAGGGCCTCGGAGTCGGACAGACCCTAAGTTGAGTACCGGTAGTCAATATTGCGAGTCCTAGAATAAACTGGCACGGGTTGTCTTTCTCACAGGGGACAGGTCCGCTTGGGGGTGTTTTGTGTATGGGCACCTTCATAAAAAAGAGTAAGACGTCCGACAACAAATAGATAGATAGACAGAAGTTAAAGTTTGTCATCACAGTTAATTTTATGTCTTTAGAAGTGGCAAAATATAAGGTAAAGGATACAGTAGGGCCCTAAGAATGTGATAGGTGAGATTACAGATGATGAGTTAGATATGTGCAATACTCTAAATAGTCATTTCCTTTCTGTTTTTACAAACGAAAATTTAGATAAAGTTCCAGTAGTCAACCACATTTTTAACGGTAGTATAAACGCCATATTAAGCACAGTTCGGGTCACTAGTGACGAAGTAATTAAGGAAATAGATAGACTAAAACCTCAGAAAGCTCCAGGTCCGGATGAGGTGTATGCTAGGGTACCGGGTATTAAAAGATTGCAAGGACGAATTAAGTTACCCATTAACTCACCCATTTAATAATTCACTAGATTTAGACTTAGTTCCTGATTCATGGAAGCTTGCAAATATAATTCGGATATTTAAAAAAGGTGATAAGTCCATAACATCAAATTACCGTCCCATTAGTCTCACATCAATTACAGGGAAATTGCTAGAATAAATTAATGCCAGGAAAATTAGAAATCACTTAGAAATTTTCAAGTTAATTAAACCCTCTCAACATGGATTAACTCCAGGACGATCCTGCCTAACAAATTTACTCAGTTTTTCTCCGAGGTATATGAAACGGTAGATAACTACAATTCATATGATATAGTTTACGTAGACTTCAGTAAGGCCTTTGATAGAGTTCCACACGAAAGGCTGTTAAGGAAGATAGAAGGACATGGTATTGGGGGGACACTACTCAAGTGGATTAGGTCATGGCTGATTGGTAGGAAGCAGAGAGTTAGTATCAATGGTATAAAATCGGACTGGGGATTAGCTAAAAGTGGGGTTCCCCAAGGGTCGGTTTTGGGGCCCCTTCTGTTCATTATCTACATACATGATCTTGACTCAGGCATAAAGAGTAAGATAAGTAAATTTGCTGATGATAATAAAATGGATAGGATAATAGAGTCAGCTAGCGACTCCAAAGAAGAATGACGAAAATTATAAATAATATTAGAAACTTATCGTATGAGGAGAGGTTGAAAGCCTTAGCTTGCACTCACTAGACAGACAAAGATGTAGGGGAGACATGATAGGTATTTCAATGGGTAAAAGGTATAAATAAGGGCGATATAGATGAGGTGTTAAACCTAAAGAACGGCGACATAACCCGCTCAAATTGTTTCAAGTTAGGAAAGATATAGGAAAGCACTGGTTTGGGAATAGAGTTGTTAACATGTGGAATGGACTGCCCATAACTGATTAGCTCAGGAACATAAGAACATCAGAAAATGGGAGTCTGCAAAAAGCCGATCGGCCCATACAAGGCAGATCCCTGTCACACCTAACCCCAATTACAAGGCCCAATTATAGACCCATCTCACTAATACCTTGAGTACTGACCCCACCAAAACGGTCAGAGATTAACACAAGATTACGGGGGTCTGCTGAGCGCCGATTGGCCCACACCTGGTAGATCCCCCTCACACCCAACCCATCTCGTCCATATGCCTATCTAATTTTATCTTAAAGCTCCCTATCGTTCTTGATCCCACATGTTGAAAGCTTTAAGCTGCTTAGTAAGTTGGATTCCCATGTGGATGATATTGGCTGGGTGTGAATGGGAGCTGCCTCGTGTGGGCCGCATGGCCTTTTGCAGTTTCCCGCGATCTTACGTTCTTATGATGGGTCATGCAATACAATTAAATGTAAATGTTCTTGTATCTGTTTATATTCAAATATTCAATCCAGTTTTAAACCCAATTGCCCCAGTGTTACACCCTGTTTATTTATTTATTTGTATTTGTTTATTATTTTGTTTTGAGTGAAGTGTATTTTAATAATCAAGTGGATGGAATAGTTTCATATTTTCTTAGTGTTATTGTGATTGACTGGTGCTGTCCAAACCTTGGCAAGAACTCGAAGAATGTTAAAACGTTTGAAGGTGGCAGTATATGCATTAACTCTCACGCTTTTATGACGCAGAGGTTGCCAGATTAGCAATAAGAAATAGAGTTCTCTCACTCTTATAATTACCTCTCCAAAATTAGTTTTCTGCCCACAGGTAACTCAGACAACAGCAGAGGTTGAAGTAACCAAACTAAAGGTTTCTAATACCCCTGATGGTAACAAAGGCTTTAAAGTATCCTTAATAGGCTCAAAATCGCGTCATAAGCGTGAAAGGGTTAAGAAAAACAGAAGAGGCAACGAATTTTTTGACCGATTATCTCTTAACCTTGGTCTGAACCACACTCCGCAGGGTGGACGAGAGCATGGAGTAGCGACATTCGGCAACTCTCCTGTTCACTCTCACTTTCTTCTACCGTATTAGCTTCGCTGGCTTGGTGGTGTACCTGCCTTAACCCATTCAGTACCGGTCACGTCCTATGCATAGTATTGTGGCAACTATTAGACGATTCTATTTAGCTTAGGAAGGATCTGTGGTAGGTGAAAGGATTGGTCGAGATACGGTAGTTTGTAGCCTTTTAATGGTTAGAGGTCCATCATAAACAAAATATAATCTTCTAGTATTTGCCAGCATGTACCGGTAATGCAAAGTACGTCACCGGTACTGAAGGGGCTAAGGGGAGATTGTACTTATTTGTTAGTTTCTATAGTTCCTTCGCAAGACCCCCATCAATCTTTAAAATAATACCCCCAAGACCACCCTTCGAGATAGATTTGTAAATTTTTCGGTAAAATAATGTTGCGGCCGAAGGCAAGTTCTTTCTAAATTTCAGGCTCGCTATCGGTCGCCACGAAAACAAGATTACACCTAAATGTCGCAAAATATCTTAAAATTCAAAAACTAATGGGGCTAAACATGAGGAAGAAGGAGGTCCAGACACCCCAAACCTCCCTTTAAACTATCTATCATTTTCTTCTTGCATTATACAGTATATTAGTGTCACTTACCATTGCCACAAATATCATTTTCTTCTTGCATTATACAGTATATTAGTGTCACTTACCATTGCCACAAATATCATTTTCTTCTTGCATTATACAGTATATTAGTGTCACTTACCATTGCCACAAATATTTCGCTGTCTCGTATTCTCTTGTTCGTGTCACTTCTTTCCTTTAGATTTTTTGTTCTTCTCATCCTATTTTTATTCCTTTGTTTGCGCATTTGTCCGTTCTTTCATACCGCTCGTTCTCTCTCTCTCTCTCTCTCTCTCTCTCTCTCTCTCTCTCTCTCTCTCTCACACACACACATACACTCCCCCCCTCTCTCTCTCTCTCCTAATCCTGTCATTGAAACTAGTATCTGTTTATTGTGCTGTCCTTTTCTTCTAATGCTCTCTTTTATTTACTTACCCTCTTGACTCATCTGTTCTCTCACTCTACCCTTCCACTCCTTTCCTATTCCTTTCTCCTCTTCTTCCCTTCTATATATTCCTTTCTCCTCTTCTTCCCTTCTATATATTCCTTTCTCCTCTTCTTCCCTTCTATATATTCCTTTCTCCTCTTCTTCCCTTCTATATATTCCTTTCCTCTTCTTCCCTTCTATATATTCCTTTCTCCTCTCTTCCCTTCTATATATTCCTTTCTCCTCTTCTTCCCTTCTATATATTCCTTTCTCCTCTTCTTCCCTTCTATATATTCCTTTCTCCTCTTCTTCCCTTCTATATATTCCTTTCTCCTCTTCTTCCCTTCTATATATTCCTTTCTCCTCTCTTCCCTTCTATATTTCCTTTCTCCTCTTCTTCCCTTCTATATATTCCTTTCTCCTCTTCTTCCCTTCTATATATTCACTTCTCCTCTTCTTCCCTTCTATATTCCTTTCTCCTCTTCTTCCCTTCTATATATTCACTTCTCCTCTTCTTCCCTTCTATATATTCCTTTCTCCTCTTCTTCCCTTCTATATATTCACTTCTCCTCTTCTTCCCTTCTATATATTCCTTTCTCCTCTTCTTCCCTTCTATATATTCCTTTCTCCTCTTCTTCCCTTCTATATATTCCTTTCTCCTCTTCTTCCCTTCTATATATTCCTTTCTCCTCTTCTTCCCTTCTATATATTCCTTTCTCCTCTTCTTCCCTTCTATATATTCACTTCTCCTCTTCTTCCCTTCTATATATTCCTTTCTCCTCTTCTTCCCTTCTATATATTCACTTCTCCTCTTCTTCCCTTCTATATATTCACTTCTCCTCTTCTTCCCTTCTATATATTCCTTTCTCCTCTTCTTCCCTTCTATATATTCACTTCTCCTCTTCTTCCCTTCTATATATTCACTTCTCCTCTTCTTCCCTTCTATATATTCACTTCTCCTCTTCTTCCCTTCTATATTTTCACTTCTCTTCTTCTTCCCTTCTATATATTCCCTTCTCCTCTTCTTCCCTTCTATATATTCACTTCTCCTCTTCTTCCCTTCTTCTCTGCTCTTCTTCCCTTCTATATATTCACTTCTCCTCTTCTTCCCTTCTATATATTCACTTCTCCTCTTCTTCCCTTCTATATATTCACTTCTTTCCTGCTTCTCACTTCCCTCGTTTGTTACTATCTTCTAATCCTGCCATCATCGTCAATATCATCATTAGGGAAAAATGCAGTGCCGTGCTTACAAAACTGGAAACAAAAGGGGAGGCGGTCGTTTTTCTGGTCCCCTTTCTCCCTCGTGTTTAGTCCCATTATGTTTGAGATTTTTAGACGTTCGGCCCATTTGTTTGGCGATTTTAAGACCTTTCGTCCCATTTCGTTATCAATTTTAAGACCTATCGTGCCATTTAGGTATCGATTTTTTCCTGGCGAGCCATAGCGAGCCTGTAATTGTAAGGGGAAGTGGCCTTCGGCCGGGACATTTTTCTACCGAATAATGTACACATTTATCTTGAGAGGGGGGGGGGGGGGGTGTCTAGGGAATGTTTTTCTAAGTTTGAGGGATGTCTAGCGAGGACACTAAGAATTTATGAATGAATGAATTTATAGGCCAAAAAAGCAGTAAATGTCCCCTTAAATACACTCAAACACTTAAATACACTCAAAATGTTTCTCAATATGTGCGTTTAGCTTTCCATAGCAACCTTTACGATTATCACTATCACCATCCTTACAATCACCATCATTACAATCATCATTATCACCATTCTTACAATCACCATCACTATCACCGTCACTACATCATCATCATTATCACCATTCTTACAATCACCATCACTATCACCGTCACTACATCATCATCATTATCACCATTCTTACAATCACCATCACTATCACCGTCACTACATTCATCATCATTATCACCATTCTTACAATCACCATCATTAGGAATAGAAAATATCAGTCACAGGATTTTAATTGTACTGCTAGTAGAAATATTGAAGGTGTAACAGAAGATGGGAATTCAGTTAGAAATAAAGGTAAATCCGATACCAGTAAAATAAATTCATTGCGATTATATTATACAAACTGTAGGAGTTTATGTAACAAAATGGATGAACTTAGAGCACTTGTTAGCAACGAAAATATAGACATTATAGCACTGACTGAAACATGGATTAATACAGAATCAAGATTTTTTTTAGCAGAATTCCATATACCAGGATATAGTTTGTTTAAACGCGACCGAACAAGTAGGAGGGGCGGCGGAATAGCAGTGTTTGTCAGGAGTTCTTTAAAAAGCTGTATTAAATCAGGTATTAGACTAAATACTGATAACGAAAGTGTTTGGGTAGAGGTAGCGAAGGTAGTGAGACCATAATTATTGGAGTTATTTATAGACCACCAAATATGAGTAGAAACGAAGGTACAGCTTTATGGCAGGAAGTGAAAATAGCATCAAGGTTTAGCAATGTGTGTATTATGGGGGATTTTAATTTTCCTAATATTGATTGGCAGCATCAAATCGGCGATTCAGATTCAAAAGAGTTTATTGAGGCGGTACAGGATAGTTTTGTATTTCAATTCATAGACTCGCCTACTAGAGGTAATAATATCCTCGATTTAGTTCTCAGTAATAATGAACAAATGATAAATAATGTAGAGATAGGAGACCAACTAGGAAATAGTGATCATAAATCAATTTATTTTAACATACAATGGACAGGAAAGGCTAAAGAGAATACGACACTTATCCCAGATTTCAGAAAAGCCAATTATGGTGGATTAAGAAGAGTCTTAAGAGTCGATCCTATGGTTAAACTATTAAGTGGACCCAGGTGCGCTAATGAACATACTCTCTCTCAGATACCTGTCTTAACTCAGGATAATTTGACAGCTACATATAATAATTTTATTTCTTCACTCCACAATGCGCAAAATAAATATATCCCCAAAAGAAATTTTAGATCAACACAGAACCAACCCAAATGGATGAATAATAGACTATTAGACCTTCTAGGAAAAAAGAGAGGAATATATCGAAAAATTCAGAAAGGCGAAATTCACCTACTTGCTTACTATCAGAATCTATCAAGAGAGGTTAAAAAAGGTATAAGGACAGACAAAAGAAATTATGAAATCAGGATAGCCAATGACTCAAAAAAATAACCCTAAGGCTTTTTACCAGCTATATAAATCTAAAGTTAGAGATAAAATAGGCCCCCTTAAAACTTCGATAGGAGAATTGACAGAAAATTATTTAGAAATGTGCAGTACATTAAATAGTCAGTTTCTATCCGTTTTCACTAATGAAAATTTGGCACAGATTCCAGAAGTCCGTAAGGTATATAGCGATAGTATAGAAATAGGTTAAGTACGGTTACTATAAGTAGAAATGATGTTCTTAAGGAAATTGACAGACTGAAACCTCAGAAATCGCCTGGTCCCGATGAGGTATATGCTAGAGTATTAAAAGAATGCAGAGATGAGTTAAGTTACCCATTAACATTTCTTTTTAACAATTCATTAGAAACAGGTATAGTTCCAGAAGCTTGGAAGCTTGCAAATGTAGTTCCGATTTTCAATAGAGGTGATAAATCAATAGCATCCAATTACCGTCCCATTAGTCTCACTTCAATCATAGGAAAGCTACTAGAGTCAATTATTGCTAGGAAAATGAGAAACCACTTAGAAACATTTAACTTAATCAATTCTTCTCAGCATGGATTCACTCAGGGACGTTCTTGCCTTACTAATTTGCTTAGTTTTTTCTCAGAGGTATATGAAGCAGTAGATAATGACAAGTCATATGATATTATATATTTAGATTTCAGTAAAGCTTTCGACAGAGTCCCTCATGAGAGATTGATGAGAAAGGTTGAGGCACATGGAATAGGTGGGGCGTTGTTAGGATGGATTAGGTCATGGCTAATTGGTAGGAAGCAGAGAGTCAGCATAAATGGTACTAAGTCAGAATGGGGATCAGTCAAGAGTGTTCCCCCAGGGATCTGTATTAGGTCCTCTGTTGTTTATTATATACATAAATGACCTTGATTTAGGTATAACTAGTAGGATAAGTAAATTTGCAGACGATACCAAAATGGGGAGAAAAATTGATTCAGTTAGAGATATAGAGTGTCTGCAAAGGGATCTAGATACCTTACACGAATGGTCAGTAAAATGGCAGATGAAGTTTAACATTGACAAATGCAAGGTATTAAAGATAGGGAAGATGCATACAAATTTTAAATATAAACTAGCTAATATGGAATTAGAAAACTCAGACTTTGAGAAAGATCTAGGTGTGTTTGTTAGCAATGATTTGAAGCCTAGAAAACGTACATTTTTCAGTAGAAAAATAAGCGTTCGTAACATGGCAAACAGGATTCTCGGGTTCATATCTAGGAGTGTGCGTAACAGAACTGCTGATGTTATCTTAAAACTTTACTTGTCATTAGTGAGACCCCATATGGATTATGCTGTTCAATTTTGGTGTCATTATTACAGAATGGACATAGATTCATTGGAGAGAGTACAACGTAGAATGACAAAAATTATCCATAATATTAGAAATCTTCCGTATGAAGAAAGGTTGAAGAAATTAGGCTTACATTCGTTAGAGAGACGCAGAGTTAGAGGTGACATGATAGAGGTATTCAAGTGGGTTAGTGGAATTAATAAAGGAGACATGAAAAATGTACTAAAGCTCAGTGATAGCGAAATAACTCGTACAAATGGTTTCAAATTAGATAAATTTCGTTTCAGAAAAGATATAGGCAAATATTGGTTTGGTAACAGAATTGTAGATGGGTGGAATAGGCTACCAAGTGATATAGTGGGATCAAGAACGATAGGGAGCTTTAAGATAAAATTAGATAGGCATATGGACGAGATGGGTTGGGTGTGAGGGAGATCTACCAGGTGTGGGCCAATCGGCGCTCAGCAGACCCCCGTAATCTTGTGTTAATCTCTGACCGTTTTGGTGGGGTCAGTACTCAAGGTATTAGTGAGATGGGTCTATAATTGGGCCTTGTAATTAGGGTTGGGTGTGACAGGGATCTGCCTTGTATGGGCCGATCGGCTTTTTGCAGACTCCCATTTTATTATGTTCTTATGTTCTTATTAGCACCATCATTACAATCATCATTATCACCATTCTTACAATCACCATCACTATCACCGTCACTACATTCATCATCATTATCACCATTCTTACAATCACCATCATTACAATCATCAATATCACCATTCTTTCAATCACCATCACTATCACCGTCACTACATTCATCATCAATATCACCATTCTTACAATCACCATCACTATCACCGTCACTACATTCATCATTATCACCATCACTACATTCATCAACATGATCACTATCACTACATTCATCATCATTATCACCATCACTACATTCATCAACATGATCACTATCACTACATTCATTATCATTATCACCATCACTACATTCATCATCATTATCACCATCACTACATTCATCAACATTATCACTATCACTACATTTATCATCATTATCACCATCACTACATTCATCATCATTATCACTATCACTACATTCATCATCATTATCACCATCACTACATTCATCATCATTATCACTATCACTACATTCATCATCATTATCACCATCACTACATTCATCAACATGATCACTATCACTACATTCATTATCATTATCACCATCACTACATTCATCATCATTATCACCATCACTACATTCATCAACATTATCACTATCACTACATTTATCATCATTATCACCATCACTACATTCATCATCATTATCACTATCACTACATTCATCATCATTATCACCATCACTACATTCATCAACATGATCACTATCACTACATTCATTATCATTATCATTATCACCATCACTACATAAGAACATAAGAACATAAGAACATAAGAAAATGGGAGTCTGCAGAAAGCCGATTGGCCTAAGCAAGGCAGATCCCTGTCCCACACAACCCCAATTCAATTACAAAGCCCAATTATAGGCTTCACACTCTAATACCCTGAGGATCATCTTACCAAAACGGTTAGAGATTAACGCAGGATTATGGGGGTCTGCAGAGCGCTGATTGGCCCAACCCGGCTGATCCCCCTTCACACCCAACCCTTCTCGTCCATATGCTTATCCAATTTTATCTTAAAGCTCCCTACAGTTTTAGATCCCACTATAGCACTTGGTAGTCCATTCCACCCATCTACAACTCTGTTACCAAACCAATATTTGCCTATATCTTTTCTGAAACGAAATTTATCTAATTTGAAACCATTGGTACGAGTTCTTTCGCCATCACTGAGCTTTAGTACATTTGTCATGTCCCTTTGTTAATCCCACTAACCCACTTGAACACCTCTATCATATCCCCTCTAACTCTGCGTCTCTCTAACGAATGTAAACCTAATTTCTTCAACCTTTCTTCATACGAAGATTTCTAATATTATGGATCATTTTTGTCATTCTACGCTGTACTCTCTCCAATGAATCTATGTCCATTCTGTAATAAGGACACCAAAATTGGACAGCATAATCCATATGGGGTCTCACTAATGACAAGTAAAGTTTTAAGATAACATCAGCAGTTCTGTTACTCACACTCCTAGAGATGAACCCGAGAATCCTGTTTGCCTTATTACGAACGCTTATACACTGTTTTCTAGGCTTCAAATCATTGCTAACAAACACACCTAGATCTTTCTCGCAATCTGAATTTTCTAATTCTAAATTAGCTAGTTTATATTTAACATTTGTTTGCATCTTCCCTATCTTTAATACCTTGCATTTGTCAATGTTAAACTTCATCTGCCAATTTACTGACCATTCATGTAAGGTATCTAGATCCCTTTGGAGGCACTCTATATCGCTATCTGAATCGCTATCTGAATTACATTCATCATCATTATCACCATCACTACATTCATCAACATTATCACTATCACTACATTTATCATCATTATCACCATCACTACATTCATCAACATGATCACTATCACTACATTCATTATCATTATCACCATCACTACATTCATCATCATTATCACCATCACTACATTCATCAACATGATCACTATCACTACATTCATTATCATTATCACCATCACTACATTCATCAACATGATCACTATCACTACATTCATCATCATTATCACCATCACTACATTCATCAACATGATCACTATCACTACATTCATCATCATTATCACCATCACTACATTCATCAACATGATCACTATCACTACATTCATCATCATTATCACCATCATTATTATCGCCCTGTTTAAAAGTTATGATGATGAAGCTCATCATCAGCCACAGCATCAGCATCACCCATTTCCCATTTATATACTGTATAATTATACTGCCTTGTATTACCCCTTTGCTTGAAGAGGGGTGGTGCTTGCGTTTTAGTCTACATATATATTTATTAATTTATGTTTTAGTTTCCTCGCTAGACCTCCATCAAGCTTAGAAAAAAACTCCTTAGACCCCCTTTCAAGATAATTTTGTAAATTTTTCGGTAGAAAAATGCTCCGGCCGAAGGCCGATTACTTCTAAAATTAGAGGCTCGCTTTCGCTCGCCAGGAAAAAATCGACACCTAAAGGGCACGAAAGGTCCTACTATTGACAACAAAATGAAGCGAAAGGTCTCAAAATCGCCCAACTAACGAAACGAACGTCTTAAAACCTCAAAACTAATATGCTAAACACGAGGGAGAAGGGGGTCCATAAAAAGCAAGTACTACCCCCTTAAAACTAGATATTAGTTTGATCTACTCCACTTATGAGTCGGAATACATTGACTAGCCTGGACTGGAATAGCTGTGTCATCATATTTGTTTGGTCAAAGTGTTGGTTATTTGTGGTGAGCTTAAAGGTTTGGTGTTTTCATTAAAGAGATTTATACGCTCTTTTGCTTTTGAATTGTTTGTGACAATTTGATATTACCTGGTTTATATTCTGGAACATTACAACTATTTAATGTATATAATTATTACTTCATGTTGTACTGTTTATCGGTTTACAATTACGATTTTTTTCAGTGTTTTGCACAATTATTTAGGCAAGCTAAATTATTAACTTATATTAGTATATATATATATATATATATATATATATATATATATATATATATATATATATACCTTACCTTTGGATACCTTTGGATGTGTTCGCCGCTCTTCTAACGGCACCAAGGAGCGCGACGCCCCTCGTTATGGGTGGTGATTTGGTGCAGTAGACTGTTTGAAGCGACAGCTCGCTCCCTTGCGAGGATGGGCTCGTCTGGCACTTTTTGCAGTTCGACATCTAGGGCTCTCTTGAAGTTGTCTAACGAGATGTCCCTCATGTCTCTTACTCGCCGTGGGAGTTTGTTGAAGAGACGTGGGCCTCTGTGTGATAACCAGCCCTCTCGCAGAGAGCCCATAGCACCCCTGTTATTCATCCGGGGGATTTCGCATTCCCAGCCTCTCCTATCACTGAATTTCATGACTATCGGAGTATGTAGGTTTGGTACTAAACCCTCTGCGATTTTCCACGTGTATATTATTAGGTAACGTTCTCTTCTACGTTCCAGTGAGTACAGATTCAGAGCTCTTAAACTCTCCCAATAGTGTAGATGTTTTATCGAACTTATATGCGAAGTGAAATTTCTTTGTACACTCTCTACGTCATTTATTTCACCTGCTTTGTATGGGGATGTTAATACGCTACAGTATTCAAGCCGCGGTAGCACTAGAGATTTGAAGAGCGTTATCATAGGCAATTCACCGCGTGTTTTAAAAGTACGCAGAATCCAACCCGTTAGACGTTTCGCAGCCGCCACTTTGACCTGGTTATGTACTTTGAAACCCATATTTTCAGACATTAATACCCCAAGGTCTTTCACACTGTCTTTCCGTTCTATTATGTGGTTAGATTCTGTTAAGTAATTTGTAATTTCTTTAACACCATTATTATCTCTGTACCGTATTAATTGGAATTTTTCCTCATTGAATTGCATGTTGTTTTCCCTGGTCCACTGGAACACTACATTCATGTCTTCCTGCAGTCGGCTCGTGTCCTCTTGTGTGTTTACTATCTTGCTTAATTTTGTTCATCAGCAAAAGACGACACCGTACTGTGTCTGGTGTTGGTATCTATGTCACAAATTAGTATGAGGAACAGAAGGGGCGCTAGCACTGTTCCTTGGGGCACTGAGCTTTTGACATCCGAAGGCTCAGAAGTGACTTGGTTTACTGCTACCGATTGTTTTCGGTTTACGAGGAAATTGTATATCCACCGTCCGATTTTCCCAGTTATACCTTTTGCTTTCAGTTTGTGGGCTATTATACCATGGTCACATTTATCAAATGCCTTAGCAAAATCGGTGTAAATGACATCCACGTTTTTCTTTTCTTCTAGCGCTTTAAGAATTTTGTCATAGTGTTCCAAAAGTTGTGAGAGACATGATCTTCCCGCTCTGAACCCATGTTGACCGGTGTTGTGTAGTTCATTTGTCTCCATGAATGTTGAAATTTTGCTTCGCAGGACTCGCTCGAAAACTTTAATGATGTGAGAGGTTAGAGCTACCGGGCGGTAGTTTTTTGGTAGTGCTTTACTCCCTCCTTTATGCAGTGGGGCAATTATTGCGTTTTTCAAGCTATCTGGTATGTCACCAGTGTCTAGACTCCTTCTCCACATTATAGCCAGGGGTTTTGAGAGGTTTTCCTTACATTTTTTCATTAGGATCGAATTCCATGAGTCCGGGCCTGGTGCCGAGTGGGATGGCATGTTGGAAATGGCCTCTTCTATGTCTTTTGGACCGAAATCAATATCCAGCATCTGAGGGGTTTCCGTGGGGGAGGTTTCCATGAAAAATATATTTTGGTCTCTGATGACTTTTGTTTCATCAGGCTCACTGAATGCCATTTCATACTGGCTGCTTAAGAGTTCGCTCATTTCCTTTTTGTCCCCTGTGAAAGAGCCGTCCCCTTTGCTCAGTGGGCCGATGTTTGATGTTGTTTTAGCCTTTTGTTTGGCGTATGAAAAGAAGTATTTGGAATTTTCCTTTATACCTGCAATAGCTTTCCTCTCCTCTTCCATATGTTGTAGTTCATATGATATTCTTAGCCTTTGTTCAATTTCCACAATTTCTCTATCTATTTGCCTATCCTGTAGATTTTGATGTGTGCATCTTTGTGTGAGTAATTTTCTTCTTCTGTACAGCCTCCTCCTTTCCCGATCTTGTTTGCTTCTTCGTTTTGTTTGTCTTGCAGGTATATGGTGGCTACAGATTTGGGTGGTTTCTGTTATTAAGACTAGACATTCTGCTGGTGTCAGGTTATCCATTAAATCTTCCCAGTCTATTTCCTCCATTTCTTGATTTACCTCTTCCCACCTAATGTTTTTGTTATTGAAGTTAAATTTACTGAAGGGGCCGGTTTTTGTTCTCGATTCTGAGGTTGTCTGTACACTTTCTAAGGTTGTTTTGATCTCAATTAATTTATGATCTGAGTATGTTGTGTCCGATATGTTAATGCTGTGTACTAGAGAGTCGTTGTTAGTGAAGACCAGGTCTAAGATATTGTTTTCCTGTGTGGGTTCAGCAATATGTTGGGTAAGACTAAAAAAATCACAAAGTTCAAAAAGCTCTCTCGTATTAGTATTTGCTTCTCCGGTGTTATTTGCCCCTAACTGGTTTTCTAGTTGTCTCCATTTAATGTTTGGTAGGTTAAAGTCTCCTAGCCATATAATATTTGGTGTTGGGTTCCCCAGGGTTTCCACTTCTGATTTTATTTTGTTGAGCTGGGTTTTGAATTCTTCTCGGGATGCGTCTGGAGGCCTGTATGTAACAATAACTGCTAAATTTAGGGATTCTATTTTAACTCCAAGTATTTCCACCACTTCATTACTGTTATTTAGGAATTCAGTACATATCAGTGAGTCATGTATGTACAAGGCTACACCTCCATGTGATCTATGCGTTCTGTCCGCCCTATGTAGGTTGTAACCAGGAATCCATACCTCACTATCTTCCTGATCTTTAATGTGAGTTTCTGTGAGAGCCGCAAATATAGCGTTTCCTTCTTCTAGCAGGCCCCTAATAAATGGTACTTTGTTCGTGGTTCTATTTTTTAGGCCTTGGATATTTGCAAACAAGATTGGGGAGGGATTGTTTGGAGTACTATGTGTACCTAATAGTCTTCGGGATGTATTGGCCACTCTTGGGAGGCCAGGAGGTGCTCGAGTTGTTCTATGTGCTCTTCCATCTCCCTCAGTCTCTTCATCTTCATCTGCCCTTTCCCTCCTTGCCTTTTTCCTCTGTCTCGTCCTCGCATAGCTAGAGAGTTTTTTGGGCTACCATTCGTGTTAGGTCTAGCATATCTCCAAGTCCCTTTAATATGAAAAGCTGGGCATTTCATATTGTAGCAGGTCTTGTTCTCAAGTGATGTCTTGCAAAGGGATGGGTGGTGGTATTTGCAGGTTTCACCAAATCTACATTTTCCATGACTGGTTATGTTGTTGCAAATTTTGGGATGAGCAAATCTACATGAATTCCCATTATATTCGCCCTTTTGACCAAAGTAGCACCTTCTTTCCAGATAATATCTGCACACTGGTGTAGACAACCCCAGTAGGTGTGGCTGGGGCTGCAAGGGGTTATGTGGTGAGCTAAGTGTGGTTGTGGGTGGTTGTGGGTGATAGTGGGCTTGGTGTATGGGTGGGTGAGGCCTGCAAGGGGGTGGAGTTACGGGTCGGTTGTAGGTGGGTATATATATATATATACCGGGTATATATATATATATATATATATATATATATATATATATATATATACCGGGTATATATATATATATATATATATATATATATATACTACAAGTATGCTTTAGTACAAAAACAAATTCAAGGTAATATAATTTTCAGTAAATGAGGTAAATAAAATAATATTTTAGAAGTTTAAATGGCTAGGTACCGTTTCAAAAATATAAACTAAGTAAGGATTGTTATTAAAAACTAAGAGTACGATAGTGAGAGCAAAATTATTAAGTTAGTCGACAAGTGACAGAGGGAAAATGGTAGAAAAGGAAATAAGGACCAATGCTAAAATGAAAATGCTCAATCTGACACGTCACAATCTTTTATAAAAAGCAGCCAAACAACAAATTATCATTTTGAAAGACAGCATTGAAAAATAGTAAAAAATACATAGTGGTATGGTAAGAGCTATTTAGTTCTGTGACAAATAAACTCATAGTAGTTCAGCTCCACCTGTTGCCTACAATATACAAACTACATTAGTGAAGGCCTGGAAAATCAGTCAACTATGAATATGCTTTAAAACTTGGACAATTAACAAGAGGTTTATATTATAATCTAATTAATTTATCTCATATCACCAAACACCTCCCTATGAATTTAATGTAAGCATGTGATCCTCCCGGGAATAACTTAACAAGATGTCTTGTTGAAGGACAGAGCCTAATCTAATCACCTAGTGCATTTAGGAAATTAATAGCAGAGGCCCTTCAAAGCTAGTGCAATGGTAGGCCTATAGTACTATTTTATCATCACCCCCCAAAAAAAAAAATAATAATAATAATAAAGTAGACGTGCCGTTTTGCCCAAAATCAAAACGGCATACCCAACTCTGCGATGGGTTACCTACCATCTTCACTACTAATACCATCATCAATCACAATCAACATAATCACTACTACTGCCATCATCACTACAACTGCCATCATCACTACAACTGCCACAATCATCACGAGTACCGGTACTGTCATCATCACCATTACTATGATCATCATCACTACTACAATTACAATTATCACTACTACTCTCACCATCATCACTGTCCATTGTCACTAGCATCTTAATCACTACTATCATCATTGATACTACAACTATCAACCATCATTACTATAATCATCACCACCATCTTACAATCATTACTACTGTTAACATCATCACTACTACTATAACCATCATCATTACTACTGTCACAAATATTACCATAATTTATTCTACTGTCACCATCACTACTACTGCCATCATCACCATTACTATGAACTTCATCACCACAACTATCATCATCACTATAAATTTCACCATCCTCACTACTACTCACCATCATCACTAATACTCACACCATCCTCACTACCATCATCACTACTGTCATTATTATCACTACAACTATCATCATTACTTGTCACCATCATCACTACTATTATGACCATCATTACTACTACTGTCACCATCATATCTACTACTGTCATCATCATCACTACTGTCATCATCATCAATACAACTACAACCATCAATACTACAATTATCACCATTATCACTACTATCACCATAAATCCAAATATTACTACCATCACTTCTAATGCCAACTAAACTAACTTAACCTAGCAAATACGTAGCGAGATGTTTTCGCTCCCAGAACGAATGCGTTCTTAGTATGTGAGCCCCTTCTGGGCTCACACACTAAGAATGCCATTATTGCTGGGGGGGGGGGGGGGGACAAAACCATATTTTGGACCTAATATCATAACTATTGCATAAATTCAAAAACAACTTTTTTGACTGATGTTTGCATTCACGCAACAAATGTTCGTGTGAAATTTGGTGAAAATCCGTCCAACGGTCTAGGAGGAGTTTCGAGACAGACAGACGGACGACGACGACGACGACAGAATGTTTTTTTGTGTGGTACCCACTATACGGGGGGGGGGGGGGGGGGGGAATACCAAACTGCTTACGCAGAGTTGATAAAATAAAAAATAATAATAATAATAATTATATATATATATATTTTCTTTAATACATACGAGGTTGAAAGAAATGGCAATTTCTGCGTTGGAAATTTTATTATTCAAAGTTTCCAGGTCTCTGATGAGTTTTCGCTGGGTGGCAGGAAGTAGATGAATGAGATGAGCAAAATTCATGGTGGTACAGGGTTACATAAATGTACATGATGATATAGGATATACAACGCGTTTCACTGGACAACCAGCATTATCAAGTAAGGGTAGAATGATATAAAAGGTAAACAGGAAGGGTATATAGAGGGTGGAGGATCAGAGGAGGCGAAAATCAGGGGGCAAAAGTCTCCTATTGGTGGAGGGGTATTCTAGGAGTGCAGAAGGGGGAACCGCTTCACGCAGGCGCACTGGATGCGGGATGGTGTTGGTCGGTTGGCGGGGTCAAAGCTGATTGGCTGCGTGTCGAGGGGCGTGGCCTAAGTTGCGTGGTACGTGTGGCGCCGGCAGAAGACGAAGCTGAAGGAGGTAGCGCGGGGGGGCTGCGTCAAGGGCACCGGGGGGCGAGGGGGGGCGTTAGGTCCTGTAGGGTAGTGCCTTTTGGCAGAAGGAAGGATCTGATGGGATTTTTATGGGTACCATCGAGGAAGATCTCCTAGCTGCCCAACGACCCGCCGTCTACTGTAGATACGTGGATGACATCTTCGTGCAAATCAAGGACCTCCACGAACTACAGGAACTCCAGCGCCGCTTCATGACCTCCTCCGGACTTAACTTCACCTTTGAAAAATCAAACAATGGACAACTCCCCTTCCTCGACATCCTCGTAGCTCTTAACGACCATGGGTTCAAAACCACCGTCTACACTAAACCAACTAACACAGGACAATGCCTCAACGGCGATAGTGAATACCCCCGCCGTTATCTTCTATCCTCCATCTCCGCCTATGTAAGGAGAGCCCTCACGCACTGCTCTACCTGGGCCGACACCCACCAGGAACTAGAAAGACTATCCCAAGTTTTAGTGAATAACGGATACTCCAACTCCGACATCTCCAGCACCATCAATCACCATCTTGAAAAATGGTACACCCAAAGCCCTCCCAACATTGACCCCCCCAATGAAATTAAGATCTTCTACCGCAATTACATGTCCTCTGAACACAAAAATGATGAGGCCGTCTTAAAAGAAATAATCTCCAAGCATGTCCACCCAACCAACCCGGAAAACAAAATCAAATTAATAATTTATTACAAATCCCCCAAGACCTCCAACCTCGTTCTCCGCAACAAACCAGCTTCCACCAAGATAAAGAGCCCGATAACCGACGATCACGTCATTTACCAACATACCTGTAATTATGAGGACTGTGGACCTCATTCCTATATTGGCATGACGCAGACTCGTCTTTCACGTCGGTTAACTCTTCACCTTCAGGCTGGAGCCATCAAAGACCACTATCTCACCCCCAACCACCCCCACCTCACACGCAACGAGTTAGAGAAACACACCACCATACTCGATAAAGAAAGTGACCCAAGGAGATTACCTATACTCGAAGCGTTATATATCCAAGCCTTACATCCTAACATCAACAACCAAACTCTGGACCCTACAGGACCTAACGCCCCCCCTCGCCCCCCGATGCCCTTGACGCAGCCTCCCGCGCTACCTCCTTCAGCTTCGTCTTTTGCCGGCGCCACACGTACCACGCAACTTAGGCCACGCCCCTCGACACGCAGCCAATCAGCTTTGACCCCGCCAACCGACCAACACCATCCCGCATCCAGTGCGCCTGCGTGAAGCGGTTCCCCCTTCTGCACTCCTAGAATACCCTCCACCAATAGGAGACTTTTGCCCCCTGATTTTCGCCTCCTCTGATCCTCCACCCTCTATATATACCCTTCCTGTTTACCTTTTATATCATTCTACCCTTACTTGATAATGCTGGTTGTCCAGTGAAACGCGTCGTATATCCTGTATCATCATGTACATTTATGTAACCCTGTACCACCATGAATTTTGCTCATCTCATTCATCTACTTCCTGCCACCCAGCGAAAACTCATCAGAGACCTGGAAACTTTGAAGGATAATAAAATTTCCAACGCAGAAATTGCCATTTCTTTCAACCTCGTATGTATTAAAGACAATTTATTATCTGGCTTTACTAACATATATATATATATATATATATATATATATATATATACCGGTATATATATATATATATATATATATATATATATATATATATATATATATATATATAGATATATATATATATATATATATATATATATATATATATATATATATATATATATATATATATATATATATATATATATATATATATATATATATATATATATACAGTATACATATATATAGCCTATATATAAAATACAATTAACACAATAATAACAAAATCATATATCCTAAATAGAAAAAATAATAAATATATAAATTCAGATATATAAGTAAAATACACAGTAGCCTCATAACTCTTGCACGATTTCTATATTATCAGTTCTTTTCTAGCTGATAAATTCAGTTTCTAATAGACTAGATATAATAATTTGTATTTAATAATGACAAATTTATCACGCCAACAAAGAATATTAACCCTTTCATTACCGATGACGTCCTTTTAACTTTATTCTGGCTGTTATTAGATGACTAATATATTCTGTATAAAAAGGGCATCCAGCAATTCATAAACTTCGAACTATCTCGCTTAACCCTTTATACTACCACATATCCTGCATAAACTGCCTAAAATCATCTAAATATAGCTAGAATATAATTAAAAAGACGTCGCCGGTACAGAAGGGGTTAAGAAGTTAATATTTATCCATGGATCAATTAGGCTACAATATATAGAATGAATACTATTATGTAATTGATCCCTTATGGCAAGCAAATACTGTATATTAGATGGAAAGAAAAGGACAGACACGAACAGAAGTTTTGTAGATTATTAACATACCTTTGATTTGGCGTTAGTAAGAACTGTATCAAAGCTCAATAACAAACTACTTGATAATAGACTACCTTAATTAGGAACTAGAACCACAGTGTTATCGCGCACACACATACATACAGCCACACGCACGCACACACAATACCAATCGCTATACGTGGAAAACAACACTTAACCCGTACAGCCCCAGCGATGCGCCTGACGCGTCGGCGATGTATGTAACGCACAGCCCCAGAGACGCGCCTGGCGCGTCTCCCTAATTGCGCCGACCGTAACCTCAGGTGTAGCCACTCAAGAGGGCTCAGATTTGTATGGGAACTGTGTACGTATCCCACGCAACCGTACCGATGGTTGAAAACTCTCAAAGTCCACGTGCGTGTGCGTGAGCGCGCAATAACCTGGTTTTTTGGGGTAATTGCCTTCAATTTTTTACTCTTGTAAAATACGTTTTCGGGGGCTCTGTAGGACCATTCTTTAAGCTTTTTGAGCGGTTTTTCGTGGTTTTTCCTTCATTCCTAACCCATTCGCTATTGTTTCTGGAATAAAACAATTTTTTGAAAACCGGCCGGATTCTGGTGAACAAACATTACAAAACTAGCCGGGGCTGGAGAGAAAAGTTATGATGCAACATAGACGGAAAACTTACACAACAATAAGAAATTAACTAATAAAACATTGACCGCAATACATACCGGTACCAGGCTACACAAGGCACTTCCTCACAGCCATAATGAAGCAGGCCTTAGAGCTCAGGTCACCCTTCGTATGGGCACGGCTCCTCGGTTTCTTCTATGAGGCCCTCTGAAAACCACTCAGAACCAACATACAAGACCATCTTCAGGCATAACTAGCCACCAAAGTGAAACGTCAAGTGGCACAGTACATGCAGGGGAACAGGCGGGTGGAACCTCCTGAGTAGCAACCGACTAGGGCCCAGAAGAAACAGGACAAGGAAGCTACAAAAGAGGGTCGCAGCAAAACTGGCTGACAGTGACATCAAAGGGACCGTCAGACTTGTCATCTTCTGAAAGTTTTGCTGACTATGGCATGGATATTGTCAAAGCTTTATGAGGAAAACATCCATATTCACCTGAGGGCCTAAGCCTGGCTCCAGCTCCAAATGCTCAGATGCCTCAACCTTTAGTTATTACAAAGGAACAGATGGTTGCCGCAGGGACATCCCATCCCAGCAGGCTCTGTTGCGGGCTCAGATGTTATCCGACCAACCCACCTCAAAGGCCTCTTGGGTTAGGAATCAGGAGCTGATGGAGAGGCACTCTTGGAACCCTCGCCAAATTCACCAACTTGGTCTTAAGAGGGGAATTCCCAGACAGTGCTACACCCCTCATTTTTGGGGGCATCACTCTGTGCACTGGCCAAAAAGGACGAGGTGTGCAACCAATAGCAGTAGGGAACAATTTCCACTGCCTTGCCACAAGAGTGGGTTTGAAACCCTTTTGAATACCCGGTAGCCTAGGACAACATTTATAACCAGTTTAACTAGGTTTTCGAATACTAGGGGTATGTAATGCAGCTGTACACGCAACCCGCACCTACCTTAGCCAAACCTTGGATAAACGAGTGATTCTAAAGATAGACATGCTGAATGCGTTCAACAGCATTCGCATGGATGTCTTCCTCCGAGCGGCACAAGAGTATATACCTACTTTGGCAAGCTTATTCCAAACCTCATTCCACAACTCGTGCATTTGTGCAATGTTTCCTTACAGTAGATAAGGTGTAACAGCTAATTACAATACTGCAAGGCGTCATAGTATCCTACATGACAAATCCATACAATAGCAGTTTATATATATTCCTTTTTTCAAAGAATTATGGCATAGCAAAAAAATATGGAGTAAATTCCTCATAGCGTCCCCAGCGTATCCTACTCCCTCCCTCCCTCCCAACACCAGCTCCTCCTCACTATAACCGTCAACATTTAATGACTGATTACCAAACACTGACGTAGAAAAAGCATATGTATTTAGAATTTTGTTTACTTAAATTTGCATAATACTTCATTCCTGAATGTATTTGTCATAAATCGAGTGACACCCTGTCAACTAATAAACACTAATGTGCGGTAGCTATTTCCGTTCCTTTTGTGTTCCTCTATTTTAACGATTTTACAGTTTGTGTCCACTCACAAGAAGAGAGGAGAAAAGACTAGCTAGATATTAAAATTAGAGCCATATAATATAATAAACTTATATGGAAAACAAATTAATGCTTAATTAATATTAATATCCTTTAGTTATATTGTAGCTTGGCCTTAGTCGAGTAGATAATGAGCGGTATATAGTTATATTACTTGATTAATGTTTAGCGTTGCAGATAATAAACAGAGCTATTTCCGTCCCTTTAAATGCTTACAGGATATACTTGCTCCCTTACCGGTACCTTACCCTATATATTATGTTAATATACAGTAGTTAGTTATGTTTATGTTAATATACAGTAGTTAGTTATGTTTATGTTAATATACAGTAGTTAGTTATGTTTATGTTAATATACAGTAGTTAGTTATGTTTATGTTAATATACAGTAGTTAGTTATGTTTATGTTAATATACAGTAGTTAGTTATGTTTATGTTAATATACAGTAGTTAGTTATGTTTATGTTAATATACAGTAGTTAGTTATGTTTATGTTAATATACAGTAGTTAGTTATGTTTATGTTAATATACAGTAGTTAGTTATGTTTATGTTAATATACAGTAGTTAGTTATGTTTATGTTAATATACAGTAGTTAGTTATGTTTATGTTAATATACAGTAGTTAGTTATGTTTATGTTAATATACAGTAGTTAGTTATGTTTATGTTAATATACAGTAGTTAGTTATGTTTATGTTAATATACAGTAGTTAGTTATGTTTATGTTAATATACAGTAGTTAGTTATGTTTATGTTAATATACAGTAGTTAGTTATGTTTATGTTAATATACAGTAGTTAGTTATGTTTATGTTAATATACAGTAGTTAGTTATGTTATGTTAATATACAGTAGTTAGTTATGTTTATGTTAATATACAGTAGTTAGTTATGTTTATGTTAATATACAGTAGTTAGTTATGTTTATGTTAATATACAGTAGTTAGTTATGTTTATGTTAATATACAGTAGTTAGTTATGTTTATGTTAATATACAGTAGTTAGTTATGTTTATGTTAATATACAGTAGTTAGTTATGTTTATGTTAATATACAGTAGTTAGTTATGTTTATGTTAATATACAGTAGTTAGTTATGTTTATGTTAATATACAGTAGTTAGTTATGTTTATGTTAATATACAGTAGTTAGTTATATTTATGTTAATATTTTAGTGACATCAAATAGATAAGCAGTTACCCTTATTAATGTTTAGCCTATCACATAATAACAGTAGCTATTTCCGTTCCTCTTGTATTCCTCTAGGATAACGATTTTACAGTGTGTCCGCGCTTTATGGGGGGGGGGGGGAGAGAGAGGGAGGGAGAGAAAAGGTTTTTAAAAATTGGCTCGTTTGATGACGAGGCTTTGGGAGGTTATACGGGAAAATCACTTTCATCTCCCCCTCGGCCTCACCAATCCTGTTTTCAGAATTTCACTCATAGATTTGGGAAAGGAGAGAGAGAAAAAAGTGAATCTATGTGTGGATTGTAAATATATAAAAGTGGAATGATGTGTGATGTTGGCCGTGAATATTATTGTGATGATAATATGATAATACATATATACACACATTAACACTCACTCACTCACACTCTCACTTTTACTCGCACACACATACTCTCTCTCTCTCTCTCTATATATATATATATATATATATATATATATATATTGAGAATATATCACAAATACACGTGAGCCACTAAATGTTTCTAGTCTCTCAGTGGGGATCGAACCATCGACCATCAGGATGATAGCCGACGCTTTAATCAATTACACCACGGCAGTCTAAAAGACACTCAGCCTTCTATCCTATTTATGTTAGGGAGAAGGGAAACCCACTAGGCGAATATATTTCAATTCAAACCTAGTTGTAGGATCCATATTTCCAGAATACCATACACGGATTTTATATATATATATATATATATATATATATATATATATATATATTTATATAAATATATACATATATATATAATAATATATATATATATATATATATATATATATATATATATATACAGTATATATATATGTGTGAGTGTGAGTGAGTGAGTGTAACTAGTTAACCCATTGAGCACCAGCTGCTTTAATAGAAAAAGTACACTCCAGACCCAGCCACTTGTCATTTTTTTTTTTTTTCCCTGAAAGCACATGGGATGGGTTAGTAATGAAGGAAAAACAAAATAAAACTGGGCACCTAGGTCATTTGGGGGTCCTGGGGGGCGGGGGAAAGTCACAATTAAAATGGGTTGATGGGTAGGCAAAATACTGGAAAATCACTCCCGCGCGCGCCCACACGCACGTGGCTGGACTTGGGTGGGGGGGGGGGGGGGGGGGGTGCCAAACATCGGTATTGTTCCGTGGGATCCTAAAGCAGTTCCCATACAAATCTGAACCCTCTACGAGCCTTATATCAATGGTCAATAAGGACCGTCGACTATAGCCGACGCTAGTACTGGCCAAGATACATAGACTAACAAGATACATAGACTAACAGTTAGTCTATGTATCATGGTACTGGAAGCAGTTTACAATACTGTCGGACGTGATTCGACGCTGGTGCTCACTGGGTTAAGGTATTATGAGCTCATAATATATGATATTTCATTTTGTAATCCCATACGTCTATAAATATATTACATAGTTTGACAAAATTGGTGTATTATTGGATGCTGTCAGTATCGTTTTTTTGTTTTTTTTTATTATATACGGTACAGTAAGATACTTACCAGGGTCCAGAGAATATATATATTCTCTTGACCCTGATACTTATGTTATCTATGGTCCAACATTTAAGTTCTTAAATTAGTAATGTTAAATACAGTGAGTTAATTAAGTAATATGAAAATAGCATTAAATGAAGGCCACACAAGGTTGTGTTAGCCTACACTACACTTACTCTCACAGTGCATCTGCGTATGTATACTATGGTGGGAACTCCAAATGGTCGCGAAAGGTCATATGTGACCTTATAGTTAAGGTAGAATATGCATTGTACGGTACTGTACCTAGGTTAAGGACAACTATTGATTTTCAACCTTACGGCTGCAAGTGAACAATATACAGTACTAATATTAATAATAGTAATAGTATTATAAATTATTATTATTAATATTAGGGGCGGTTCGTTCGTGGCCACCCCTTCGGGGATCACGGCGTCAGGCAATAGATAGATAGATAGAATATTAGCCTATTACTATTATTATTATTGTTATTATTGTATTATTATTATTTTGTTATTATTACACACACCGTATACAATATTTATGTATGTTTGTGTAGGCTATGTAAATAATGGATGCAGTGGTTTTACTGGATATGTCTAGTTTGATATGATCAGTAAATATATACTATCTGCCCGTTATCAGGAGATAAGATATACCGGTACCGTAAGTGTATCTCTTATCCATGTAAGATAAGCTTCTAACTACAAAAATGTTAAAACTAAACACTAATATACATTAATGTTAAAACTAAACACTAATATACATTAATGTTAAAACTAAACACTAATATACATTAATGTTAAAACTAAACACTAATATACATTAATGTTAAAACTAAACACTAATATTAATGTTAAAACTAAATACTAATATACATTAATGTTAAAACTAAACACTAATATACATTAATGTTCCTACAGGTTGGTTGAATTGGAATACTTTACTACGAGGGAAAGGACTGACTTGTAGGCCTATCTAAAAGTATACTTGGCATAGCTGGACGGTCTATCAAGGTAAGGTAAGATGGGTGCCGCTTTAGCATGCGGTCTACCAGGACATTCACACTTTAGCCTGCAGTCTACTGGGTCACTTATATTAAAGAACACCCAAAAGTGTGCTAAGCATTTTATTAATGACTAGCAGGGGTACCCGGCGTTGCCCGGGTAATCACCATAATCACCATCACTACTACCACCACTACTACTACCATAATCACCATCATCAATCACTACTACCACAATCATCACAATCTAGCAGGGGTACCGGCGGTGCCCGGGTATTCACCATAATCACCATCACTATTACCACCACTACTACTACCATAATCACTACAATCATCACAATACTACTACTACCATAATCACCGGCCTCGCCCTCCCTGTGCCTCATTAAACGGCGACCTCGATTTCGGCCGCTAAATGACCTCCGATTTTGGATCTAACCTCATCCGTACCCCCATTTTGGGGGGCTGCGAACAACTTTCGTTCCATACACATTTTCGATCGGAGGCCTCCTTCTGCCCCAAACGGCCATTTAAAAAAAAAAAAAAAAATCCGATTTCGCGCCCATTTTCTCCGTCCCTTTCACCCTGGGGAATTCTATGTTTTCACTAAAACCTGCCTAGGGACCCCCTTACTATGCATACCAAGTATGAACGCTCTAGCTTTAAAAATGTGGCCATGCATAAAGAACAGACACACAGACACACACACACACACAGACAGACAGACAGACAGACAGACAATCGAAAATATATAGATTATTGCTTCTGAATTCTAGTGTTTTGAGATTAACCTAACCAAAAACAACAACCTAACCTAACCTAAACCTACTAGGTAGGATACAAAACTAACCCTTACGTAACAACTAGTGTGGGTTCCTAGTGCCCAGTAAATGGGATACAAAACTAACCTCTGCCCACCAGCTAGTGCGGGTTCCAGCAGGTAGCGGTAAACCGCAAGCTAAAGCACCACTGTAAGATGAGAGAGAGAGAGAGAGAGAGAGAGAGAGAGAGAGAGAGAGAGAGAGAGAGAGAGAGAGAGAGAGAGAGAATAACTATATATGCGTTTTATATTGTGATGTTTTATAAGAAAATTCACTTTGCAAATTGTAATGATATATTTTAAATGAAGAGAGAAATATTGACACTGTATAAACGCTGAATATGATTTTGGAAAGACTATGTATAATCCAATTTACTGTATACTGAAACTGGAAAACAATAATGAGTTCATGCTTTCCGCTTACCGGTACCGGTACCACCTTCTCTTCTCATTCCTTCCTTCGAAGTATTTATGTCTTTGACCTAGTGTGTGTGTGTGTGTGGACAAGCAGTGGTGTGCTTAAAAGTACAAAATAGACTAAATATGTAGGTTTGCAGATACATAAGGTTTGGGACGACAGTTTAAGTGTACACACCTCTTTAAAATGCGTTGAAATGGAGTATTTTCGGTTAGGTTAGATAAGTTAGGTTAGGTTAGGTTAGGTTAGGTAGGTTAGGGTTAAGTTAAGTTTTATACTGTAGTTATATTTAGGTTTAAAAATCGAAAAATGTAATCGTAAGCATGCATAATTAACGTGTGTACCGATAAACGCACCACCGCTTGGGTAGGTGTGTGTGTGTGTGTTGTTGTTGTTGTTGTTGTTGTTGTTGTTGTTGTTCCCCAAGCTGCCTGGCCGAACAGCCCCAGGGCCCCGAGCAATTCCAAGGCCATAACCGAGCGCCCCCACAGAACCCTCCCTGCCGACCACAATAAAGCCTGGGTGACCGAAGCCACTCCATGGCGGGGAGCTGAGGAGGGTGCAGAAACGCCCGGGAAACCAAAGCCCCACCCAGGGCCCTGTGCCCCTCAGCAATTATGAAGAGAAAGTTGAGGGGCAAGGGAAAAATGTGACGCTTTGGCTTCCAATCTTGGTAGATTGGGAGATCAATCCACGGAAAAGACGCCGTCACTTGAGATCTAGAAAATATATAAGTTAAAGGAACAGTCAGAGTAAGCTATGGGTATGGCAGAGATCGCTCAGTTCTCACTCTGATAGACCAGCCCATCACCACATGACTAGAACCCAATCCTCTCAGCATCAGCTAGGAAAGGCCCTAGAAAGCCGCCTTTGGCGGGGGGATAGCTCCCCTATTTCAACCCCTTTCGGGGTCGGGCACCCGCCATGTGTGTGTGTGTGTGTGTACTGTCAATATATATACAGTATATATATATATATATATATATATATATATATATATATATATATATATATATATACAGTATATATATATATATTTTTTTTTTTTTTTATATATATATATACTGTATATATATATATATATATATATATTATTTTTTTTTTTTTTTTCTATATTCCAACTTACTTCCTCTTGGGCATAGGCTGAGAGCCTTAACATTCACCACTTTACAATGAACAGTGAAGCCTGTGAGGTCTTGTTCCAGTCTAGGGAGTGAGACATGTGAAGCACGTAGAGTACAACGAGCACCTGCCATCTTGCCTTCACATGAGGCACGGTGCTCACTCATGGCCCGAAACGACCCCATCTCTGAAGCCACCTCGTTCCCGTGCTTCACTGTCTCACCCCCTACACTCGGACTCTCACACTTACACACACACAACGCCACCTGTTCAGCAATTAACTCACTAGGCATTGCCCCCCTGTAACATATTTTGAATATGGGAATATTCATACAGTGCTATTTAATCGGGGAACAACGAGAGTATTTTTTTTGGCATTTCGGTGTGCTGTGGTAATGCACTGAAACTAGGTACAGCAAAAATTCCATCCCAATGATACCTTCCCATTGACATAGTGGGATTCCGGTCCATTGGAGTACCAGTCCAATGGTAATATATATATACTGTATATATCGTTATCTTCCTCCCTTCCATTACTTGAACCTCATAAAATTATGTTGTCATTAGTCATCGTTTTATATACATTTTGTTATTTATTTTCCTCCTCTCATTTTGTGACTTAGAATATTGCTCGCTCGCTCTCTCTCTCTCTCTCTCTCTCTCTCTCTCTCTCTCTCTCTCTCTCTCTCTCTCTCTCTCGAATATATCAATCTCAAGTTAGCCTGTTTGATATCAAACTAATGTATTATAATATTTGTGTTTAAACCCATGTGCTTGTGTTCTAAAGGAAGCCTAGAGTTCTAAAGGAAGCTAATGATGTCCAAACCACTGACATTACTATTCAATAAATCCTTGCAATCTGGAACTATGCCTGATCAGTGGAAGCTAGCCAACGTAACACCGATATTCAAAAAAGGCAGCAAATCCCTACCCAGTAACTATCGTCCAATTAGCTTAACCTCAGTTGTATGTAAAATGCTAGAAACGGTCATAAGAGACAGACTCGTAAATCACTTAGAGGAAAATAACATACTTAAAGATACTCAACACGGCTTTCGTAAAAACCGTTCCTGTTTAACAAACCTCTTAGACTTCTTCCACGATATCCTCAACCTCTACGATGAGAGTAAAGCTGTAAATATTATATACCTTGATTTTCAAAAGGCCTTTGACAAAGTTCCCCACAAACGTTTACTGCTAAAACTAAAAGCGCATGGAATACAAGACGGTGTGTTGAAATGGATAGAAAATTGGCTCAGCGACAGAAAGCAAAGAGTAGTCATAAACGGTAAGGCATCTAAATGGACCAATGTAAGTAGCGGGGTACCCCAGGGATCGGTACTAGGACCAATTCTCTTTCTAATTTACATCAACGACATAGATGAGGGTCTCACCTGTACAATCTCAAAATTTGCTGACGATACAAAAATTGCAAATAGCATACTCTCAAAAGAACAAGTTGACGATATGCAACACAATCTAGATAAATTGGCATGTTGGGCCCAAATTTGGCAAATGAGTTTCAATGCGGATAAATGTAAAGTATATACTACATATCGGATACCTAAATGAGAAAGCAAACTATTCGATGAATGGCACTCAGCTTAAGAATGTAAACAGAGCAACCGATCTGGGAGTAACAATATCGAGTAACCTAAAACCGAGTCAACAATGTTCAGAAGTTGTTAAGAAGGCAAACACAATAATTGGCTTTATAGGCAGGTCATTTGAGCATAAATCCAAAGACGTTATCCTAACCCTTTACAATTCCTTAGTCCGCCCTCTTCTGGAATACTGCGTTCAATCCTGGTGCCCTTATTACCAAAAAGATATAAACAAGCTAGAACGAGTTCAACGTAGAGTTACCAAAATGATACCTAGCCTAAAGAACAAACCATACGAAGGCGTCTTAGAGAATTAAAATCTATTTCCTTTAACCCAGCGCAGATTAAGAGGTGACTTAATTCAAGTGTTCAAAATCATCAAAGGCATCGACAATATGAACTGTAGTAAGTACTTACTATCGACCAATCTATTACACGCGGGGAAACGGTTGCAAAATTATTGGTAAATCTTTTAACTCACACGAATCTAAGAATTTCTTCTTCAATCGAGTTGTCAACTTGTGGAATGGGCTTCCCCGAAACGTTATAGACTGCAGCACCGTTGATTCATTTAAACTCCGCATAGACAAATATCTCGCATCAAACCCGCGACTGACTGCGTTTGTAAATGAATAACTTTATTTTATCCTCCCCTCAGTTACTAACCCATCTGTCCCCTACTAACTTCCTAATCCTGCCACGGATATTAGTTCCCTTTCCAATGTTCCCTTACCCACTCTAAACCACTGTTTGGACACTTGATCCTCAGTGTTTTGGAGGACAAACAGGCTAGAAGGGTCACTAGAGCTGTTGTTGCTTGATTTCCTTTGTACTCCTTTGTACTTTTCTGAGAAACCTGTCAGTTGTCTGGATTTATATATGTAGTCATTTACAAAATATATGGTGTATTTTTCCTTATTCATTTCCATTTAAACAATATATTTATATACTTTATATTAAGAGTACCGGTACTAGTGGTTTTATATGTTATTATATTTACATTAACACTTACCTACGAAAAACGATGTAACACGGCCTCTGAAACCCATAGTAGAGGTTTCATATTCAAGGTTTATTAAATTGGGTTCACCAAGTTAATTTAGTACCGGTACTATAGCAAACAGTTGATTTAAATATTTAAATGGGTGTTTCAAAACTTTCACACCACTAGATATCACTTTTTATACTAAAAGAAATTTATTTTTCTCTCTCTTCTTCCCTGGCATTGTAATTCTAAACCCCCTGCGTGAACCTCGCCTTCATGTATTGTACAGTCGGTCAAATAAGTGATTTCGCGGCACCAACTATATTTGGATCAATAGTTGGTATCAGCACTATATAAGAAATAAATCATCGTTTCAAGTAAGATATACAAACATGTTCCTATCTGAAAACACCATATTCAACATCTGACAGACATTAATACAGCACACAGCGAGCAAAACGTAATGACAGAGGAGACACGACTTATTTGGCCAACCGTACAGTCTGGGACTAAAGTCGTGGTATAGATCTTCAGCTATCCAGTAGTGCACTCTGACGGCGGTATTCGAAACAATTCGAGATATGATGTTTTTGGCTCTCCATAGATGGCTCTGTTCGACACGTCCAGGTAACGCCAAAAGTAAGCGAGAAACTTCCTGTTTTTTGGTGGATTACGACCATGCCAACTATAAAATACACACACACACACACACACACACACATACACACACACACACACTACTATACCTTATCAGAATGCAAGGAATATTAGTATGCTCTGCAACTTTGTCGGTGTCAACTTTGTTCATTGTCGGTGATTCAATGGTTAGGTACCTTGACGGGGCTACTAACACTCATGTTAGTAAAGTTGTCTGCCTACCTGGAGCCGGAGTCGGGAGGGTGGCAGAGAAGATGGATGGTGTCCTAGAAGTGGGTGGGGAGGACCCCATCATCTTCATCAACGCGGGGTCCAATGACATATGGAGATGCAGGACTGAGGAGTTGCTGACCAAGTACCAGGAAATGCTGGAGAGGATCAAGGAGAAGGGTGGATTTCCTGTGGTACACAGTATCCTGCCAAGAAGAGGGGTACGGAAGGAATGGTCCTCCAGGGCTATTGGTGTAAATAGCCGGCTGGAGAAGTATTGCAAGGCAAAGTCAATACCATTCCTAGATAACTGGACCCACTTCTATGGTAAGGATGAACTGTATGCCCAGGATGGAGTATACATCTTTCTCGACTAGGAGTTTCGACCTTAGCCAGCTCACTGGACAAGATTGTTGAGAGGTTTCGTTAAAAAAACCTGGGTGTGTAAGTAAAATACTGTCTCCATATGGAGCAGGTACTTCATGTGACAAACCAGTGAGTAAAATAGAAATAATCAGTCAAGATAGTGCGGATATAGTGATGTGTAATAGTAGTATCGATAACACTACACATGTAACTGATAGTAAAGATGAGAATACTGATAGAGTAGAATTTCCGTCTAGAGCTAGTAGTTCAACAGAAAATAATAAGTTAGCTAAACACAATAGAAAATTAGTTGCAAATAAAAGTAATAGGTTGAGGGTATATTATACAAATTGTAGGAGTTTATGTAACAAAATGAACGAACTTAGAGCACTCGTTAGCACAGAAAATATAGACATAATAGCGCTAACTGAAACGTGGATTAATACAGAATCTAGGCATTTTTTAGCAGAATTTGATATTCCAGGATATAGTTTGTTTAAATATGACCGAACAAGTAGGAGGGGCGGGTGTATAGCAGTGTTTGTCAGGAGTACATTAAAAAGCTGTATTAAATCAGGTATTAGACTAAATAATGATAATGAAAGTGTTTGGGTAGAGGTTAACGAAGGTAGTGAGACCATAGTTATTGGAGTTATATATAGACCGCCTAATATGAGTAGAAATGGCGGAACATCGTTATGGGAGGAAATTAAAATAGCATCAAGGTTTAGCAATGTGTGCATTATGGGGGATTTTAATTTTCCGAACATTGATTGGCAGCACCAAATAGGCGACTCCGATTCAGTAGAGTTTATTGAGGTAGTACAAGATAGTTTTTTATTTCAATTCATAGATACGCCGACTAGAGGTATTAATATTCTTGATTTAGTTTTCAGTAACAATGAACATATGATAAATGATGTAGAGATTGGTGACCACCTAGGAAATAGCGATCATAAATCTATTTATTTTAATATGAAATGGACAGGGAATGCTAAAGAGAATACGACACTTATCCCAGATTTCAGAAAAGCCGATTATGGTGGGCTAAGAAGAGACTTAAGGGTGGACCCTATTGTTAAGCAATTAAGTCAGGATATGCCAGAGTTAAACTTGCCACCTACATATAACCAGTTTATTGCTTCACTCCACAATGCTCAAAATAAATATATCCCTAAAAGAAGATTTAGATCGACGCAGAACCAACCAAAATGGATGACTAATAAGCTAATAGATCTTATAGGAAAAAAGAAAGGAATATATAGAAAAATAAAGAAAGGCGAAAATCATCTACATAGCCTATATACTATCAGACTCTATCAAGACAGGTCAAAAAGGAAATCAGGAAAGCAAAAAGAAATTATGAAATAAGGATAGCCAGTGACTCAAAAAATAACCCTAAAGCTTTTTACCAACTATATAAATCTAAAGTTAGAGATGTAATAGGCCCCCTAAAAACTTCAATAGGAGAAATAACAGAAAATTATTTAGAAATGTGCAGTACATTAAATAGTTAGTTTCTTTCCGTTTTCACTAATGAAAATTTGGCACAGATTCCAGAAGTCAATATGGTATGTAGTGATAGTATAGAAAATATGTTAAGTACAGTTAGTATAAGTAGAAATGATGTGCTTAAGGAAATTGACAGACTGAAACCTCAAAAATCGCCTGGTCCTGACGAGGTATATGCTAGAGTATTAAAAGAATACAGAGATGAGTTAAGTAGCCCATTAGCATTTTTATTTAACAAGTCATTAGAAACAGGTTTAGTTCCAGAAGCTTGGAAGCTTGCAAATGTAGTTCCGATCTTCAAAAAAGGTGATAAATCGATAGCATCCAATTACCGTCCCATTAGTCTCACATCAATCATAGGAAAGTTGCTAGAGTCTATTATTGCTAGGAAAATTAGAAGCCACTTAGAAAAATTTAACTTAATAAATTCTTCTCAGCATGGATTCACTCAGGGACGTTCTTGCCTTACTAATTTGCTTAGCTTTTTCTCAGAGGTATATGAAGCAGTAGATAGTGACAAGTCATATGATATTATTATTTAGATTTCAGTAAAGCTTTCGACAGAGTCCCTCATGAGAGATTGATGAGAAAGGTTGAGGCACATGGAATAGGAGGATCGTTGTTGGGATGGATTAGGTCATGGCTAATTGGTAGGAAACAGAGAGTCAGCATAAATGGTACCAAGTCAGAGTGGGGAGCAGTCAAAAGTGGTGTCCCCAGGGATCGGTATTAGGTCCCCTGTTGTTTCTTATATACATAAATGACCTAGATTTAGGTATAACTAGTAGGATAAGTAAATTTGCAGACAATACTAAAATGGGGAGATCAATTGATTCAGATAGCGATATAGAGTGCCTCCAAAGGGATCTAGATACCTTACATGAATGGTCAGTAAATTGGCAGATGAAGTTTAACATTGACAAATGCAAGGTATTAAAGATAGGGAAGATGCAAACAAATGTTAAATATAAACTAGCTAATTTAGAATTAGAAAATTCAGACTGCGAGAAAGATCTAGGTGTGTTTGTTAGCAATGATTTGAAGCCTAGAAAACAGTGTATAAGCGTTCGTAATAAGGCAAACAGGATTCTCGGGTTCATCTCTAGGAGTGTGAGTAACAGAACTGCTGATGTTATCTTAAAACTTTACTTGTCATTAGTGAGACCCCATATGGATTATGCTGTCCAATTTTGGTGTCCTTATTACAGAATGGACATAGATTCATTGGAGAGAGTACAGCGTAGAATGACAAAAATGATCCATAATATTAGAAATCTTCCGTATGAATAAAGGTTGAAGAAATTAGGTTTACATTCGTTAGCGAGACGCAGAGTTAGAGGGGATATGATAGAGGTGTTCAAGTGGGTTAGTGAGATTAACAAAGGGGACATGAAAAATGTACTAAAGCTCAGTGATAGCGAAAGAACTCGTACCAATGGTTTCAAATTAGATAAATTTTGTTTCAGAAAAGATATAGGCAAATATTGGTTTGGTAACAGAGTTGTAGATGGGTGGAATGGACTACCAAGTGCTATAGTGGGATACAAAACGGTAGGGAGCTTTAAGATAAAATTGGATAAGCATTATGGAGGAGAAGGGTTGGGTGTGAAGGGGGATCAGCCGGGTTGGGCCAATCAGCGCTCTGCAGACCCCCCATAATCCTGCGTTAATCTCTAACCGTATTGGTAAGATGATCCTCAGGGTATTAGAGTGTTGAGTCTATAATTGGGCTTTGTAATTGGGGTTGTGTGGGACAGGGATCTGCCTTGCTTAGGCCAATCGGCTTTCTGCAGACTCCCATTGTC
This sequence comes from Paralithodes platypus, assembly GCA_032716605.1. Classification (NCBI taxonomy): domain Eukaryota; kingdom Metazoa; phylum Arthropoda; class Malacostraca; order Decapoda; family Lithodidae; genus Paralithodes; species Paralithodes platypus. Next base: position 354,241 of record CM064541.1, read on the forward strand.
TTATGTTCTTATGTTCTTAACAATAATTTATGTATAATCGAGTGATGCTAGTTTTTCTCCTGCATAAGAATATAATCAAAAGAATTGAGAATACTGTATCAAGATGCCGCTCCTGATATTAATGATTAAATATAAACTAATGGTCAAACATGGCAATGTAGATAAAGCACACCGATTATTCTAGCTTACTAGGGAAATGGTATATAGTGGATACAGTATACAACACTGTAAGTGAATGCAACATAAGTATATAGCCTATTATAATGAAGTCATATTTCATGTAGGATTTATATATACAGTTAGTTTACACAATTGTTTTAAAATATATTATACCCATTGAATATTGGCAATACTATGCCTTTTTGCGTAAAAAATCTACTCAATTTGATCATGCCGTGATTCTTGTATCTGATTATTTTTCAAATGTTACCCAACTGATCCGTCAGTGGTGGCAAATAACAATCTACGCTTCACTAAACCTAATATAGTTCCCTGACAGGGTTCTTTCCATCATAATAGAAGGTAGGGGACTGTCTTGATTCGCCTGAGACTCGGCCACACTACGATCATATTTGGCTTTTTTATATTGGGGATGTCCCCACGCTTTGCCATTGTTGCCAGGTTCCAGTGACAGTCCAAAATCTGTTGATAGACTGCTCCTAGTTATTATTTACAAGGACATGCTAAGTTTCGACTCAATATGTAGATGTATTCAGTTGTGAAGAGCGGTTGTGAGAGTCAAAATGTGTCGTTTTCCACCAGGTGATTATAATTCTCCATTTACACATTCACTGCATTGTGAGTATCTCTCTTCAAACTCGTATTTCTCAGAGTAGTGGGAGGTGGAGGGAAGGAGAGGATAGTGGGAGGTGAAGGGAGCTAGGGGGTAGTGGGAGGTGGAGGGATAGTGGGAGGCGGAGGGAAGGAGAGGGTAGTGGGAGGTGAAGGGAGGGAGGGGGGAGGGGGAGGGATAGTGGGAGGTGGAGGGAGGGAGGGATAGTGGGAGGCGGAGGGAAGGAGAGGGTAGTGGGAGGTGAAGGGAGGGAGGGGGAGGGATAGTGGGAGGTGGAGGGAGGGAGGGATAGTGGGAGGCGGAGGGAAGGAGAGGGTAGTGGGAGGGGAAGGGAGCTAGGGGGTAGTGGGAGGTGGAGGGAGGGAGGGATAGTGGGAGGCGGAGGGAAGGAGAGGGTAGTGGGAGGTGAGGGAGGGAGGGGGGAGGGGGAGGAATAGTGGGAGGTGGAGGGAGGGAGGGGTAGTGGGAGGTGGAGGGAGGGAGGGATAGTGGGAGGTGGAGGGAGGGAGGGGTAGTGGGAGGTGGAGGGAGGGAGGGATAGTGGGAGGTGAAGGGAGGGGGAGGGAAGAGGTAGTGGAAGGTGAAGGGAGGGAGGCTTTATTTATTTCATTGGAGGTGTTTTGTGTTGGAGTGAAATTAATAAGAAATAGATTGTAGGATTTGGCGGGTCAATACTGGCAGCTTATGATACCCATAGAGTGAAATAAAATAAAATGTAGTCTGTATATCTTGATTTCAAGAAGATTCCTATTGTGTAACAAGATGTGCATTATTAGGCAGCATGCTACATGATTAAAAGAATAGGAACACATTTTGTAATGGGTAATGAATTGGGTAAGTTGCCCTGCATAGTGGAAAGATATTCTCAAGTTTATATATGCAGACAGTTAAAAAAAGTATTTTATAAATATAAGTTATATTTTGTAAGCCAATAATCTTAACATGGTAGACAATACAGCCTACTATCATTCAGAATAATTAACTGGTAAAGAAAGTATGCTTGACCTGCTAAGCAAAGACGAATAGAACACCTAACACAAATAACTCTGTCAAGGAGTTATCGAGGGCACTGGATTTAATGTGGAGGAGATGGCTTATGAATCCGTGCATAAAATAGTAACTATGAAAATGTATTCAATATTATCAAATACTGACCTCTTAACAATTAGGGGTATGCTGTATGATATATACAATGGACACAACTAGGTTTAACAATTAGGGGTATGCTGTATGATATATACAATGGACACAACTAGGTTTAACAATTAGGGGTATGCTGTATAATATATACAATGGACACAACTAGGTTTAACAATTAGGGGTATGCTGTATGATATATACAATGGACACAACTAGGTTTTAGGGGTATGCTGTATAATATATACAATGGACACAACTAGGTTTAACAATTAGGGGTATGCTGTATAATATATACAATGGACACAACTAGGTTTAACAATTAGGGGTATGCTGTATAATATATACAATGGACACAACTAGGTTTAACAATTAGGGGTATGCTGTATAATATATACAATGGACACAACTAGGTTTAACAATTAGGGGTATGCTGTATAATATATACAATGGACACAACTAGGTTTAACAATTAGGGGTATGCTGTATAATATATACAATGGACACAACTAGGTTTTTTATTCTTAGCATACAAATAGCTTAACTACCTTATTACAGTCTGGGATGCTGTTTAAACTTTTCGGTAATCCCTAAATCAATGTCATGCCTTATTTTAGCTATTATCTGTTATTATACATCATTAGAAAGTATCCATGGAAGAAAAGGGCTTAATAAGACCTAGCTTGATCTATGAATCATTGGATGTTTACGTTATGTCTCTACGCCCTGAAGTACTAAAAGAGCTATAGTTATTTTCTCCTTGCTTAGGAGTGTTTCATAAACTTTCACTCTCCTCCATACATATATGAGATATAGACGGTAGGGGAATAACATATGGATTATATTTATTAAACTACGATCAAACTTTGTTGGAGGAGGTATGAAATAGTGAAACATATTAACGTTTGTAGTGGTATTTTTTTAATAATAAAAAAGTCTCGGGATGATCGAAGGGTGGTGTGATACAGGCCAAGGTTGGGCGGAGGAATCTCCAACACAATTTACTGTATGGAATGATGGAATTATATATATCGCAATATTGCTTTAATACAGTATATACTGTATATTGATATTCTTTTAGGTAATCCTCTAATTGTTACCTTCTATTGTTCTTCGACATAATGTTAATATCATACATTTTGTGTTTTAATTATAATGTTATGTTATTCCACGTTGTCATTCCTATGAACCATACCATATTCAGTTACATTATTTGTGTTGTATTATTAGTAACCTGATCTCAATGATATATACATATTATTGGCACTAGCAATACCGGTACCGTCATTTGACGACCTATACTATAAACACACATTATTGGTTATATTATTCGCATGAATAAACTACTGTGTATAGGGATATACAGTATACCTATATATTACTTATACAAGAAAATGACACATCACTTCAAACTCTGAAATGTGTGCCTGTTACATCTGTCATGGATACCCAGAGCATTTTCGCTTCCTTTTAGCTTTTATATTCCATACATTCAAACAATTAAGTAGTGTGTGTGTCTGTGTCTGTTTTCTAGTTGACATGGTCGTAATCCACCAAGAAACATGAAGTTACTCGCTTACTTTTGGCGCTACCTGCACGTGTTGAACAGAGCCATCTATGGAGAACCAAACACATCATATATAGGATTGCTTCGAATACCGCCGTCAGAGGGCACTAATGGATGGCCGAAGTTCCATACCACGACTTTAGTCCCAGACTGTACCTGTTAACCCTTTTGGTGCAGAGAGGGGTCTTTTTCGAACCGGCCTGTTTCACTCTATTGGTTTAGAGATTTTATAATGTTTCATCTCATTAGTTTGGCGATTACAAAACACTTCATCTTATTCAGGTGTCGACCTTTTCTGGGCGAGCGATAGCGAATCTACAAATTTGGAGAAGCCGGCCGTAAAATGTACAGTACATGCTTATCATTTTTTTTTTTTTTTTTTTTAAGGGGGTCTGGTTAAGCGTTTTTCTTAGTCTAGGAGGAAACTAAAAACAACATTGGTCGAAAATGGCAACAACAATCAAATATTTAAATCCCTCAATCATAATAATATATCAATATATCATCCTAACCCCTGAGACGTAGCAATAGATATAGTCTATCCGCTGTAAGTAGGCGAGAAATCATGACCTCTATCCTCTGTAACTAAAAAACGACTAGGGTAATCGAGCTAATATTTCTACCATTTGGGAAGAGTCAGTCAAGGAATAGATGTTGAAAGTTACAGCCAATTTACTGTAGCCCTTCTTGAGTTACAGAGGATAGAAGTCATGATTTCTCGCCTACTTATAGCGAATAGGCTATAGTTCCCAATGGTCCCATTAAAGGATGACGGTTGACGCCGGGGGATGGATGGCCTCCACTCCTTAAGGGGAGGTTTTTAGTGTGTTTCCTAGACTTCCATCAAGCTTGAAATTACACCTCCTTGAGCCCCTTTCAAGATAAATTTGTACATTTTTCGGTAGAAAAATGTCCCGGCTGAAAGCCAGTTCCTCTTAAATAACAGGCTCGCTATCGCTCGCCAGGATAAAATCGACACCTAAATGGCACGAAAGGTCTTAAAATTGACAGAAATGGGTCGAAAGTTCTTAAAATCGTCACAATAATGGGGCGAACGTCTTAAAATTAGAAAAAAATGGGGCTAAACATGAGGGAGAAAGGAGTCAAGAAAAATATCCCTCAAGTGGAAATCTCCCCTTAACCCTTACTAGATCATGACATATTTGTACAGTATATTATGGCTAGCAATAGATGATGTTATACCATATTTGTACAGTATATTATGACTAGCAATAGATGATGTTATACCATATTTGTACAGTATATTATGACTAGCAATAGATGATGTTATACCATATTTGTACAGTATATTATGACTAGCAATAGATGATGTTATACCATATTTGTACAGTATATTATGACTAGCAATAGATGATGTTATACCATATTTGTACAGTATATTATGACTAGCAATAGATGATGTTATACCATATTTGTACAGTATATTATGACTAGCAATAGATGATGTTATACCATTTAGGAAGGATAGGGCCTATGTGGGAATTATAACTTCCATGTGCTCTTCCTAATCTGAATAAATTGTCTAATAATAGCTGGAAAACAGCGTCATCTTATCTTCTGAAGGTTAATGCAAGGGATTTTATCATTTGTGTGCCAGAAATAAAATAATAGAATACATGATCAAATTACATCTGGTAGTTTGGAAATGTGAAAAGTCTGAGCTCAGTGTACACAAGAAAACAAACTGATCCTCACGAGGCTGCTTGCAGGTAAATTAATTAACCTTTTGATAGGGGAGCATGATAGGCTAGTAAAAGAACACCTCTTCCCCCCCACCCACCAATCTATAATTAAAAATATGTACCGGTACTTGGAATTTGTGATGAGAATGTTTGATGACTTTTGAGCCCATCTGTCCACCTTTCCTTGACCCTCCCCCTTCCTGCCACCCCCCTCCCTCTTGTCCTTCCCTTTCTTCTACCCCCACCACCTCCTGCCACCCCCTCCCTCTTGTCCTTCCCTTCCTTCTACCCCCACCACCTCCTGCCCTACCCCTTCCTGCCACCCCCCTCCCTCCTGTCCTTCCCTTCCTTCTCCCCCCACCACCTCCTTCCCTACCCCTTCCTGCCACCCCCCTCCCTCCTGTCCTTCCCTCCCTTCTCCCCCACCACCTCCTGCCACCCCCCCACCCTCCTGTCCTTCCTTCCTTCTACCCCCACCATCCTGCCACCCCCCCTCCTGCCTTCCCTTCCTTCTAACCCCACCTCCTGCCCTACCCTTCCTGCCACCCCTCCCTCCTGTCCTTCCCTTCCTTCTACCCCCACCCCCTCTGGCTACCCCTTCCTGCCACCCCCTCCCTCCTGTCCTACCCCCCCCCCCTCCCTCCTGTCCTTCCCTTCCTTCTACCCCCACCACCTCTGGCTACCCCTTCCTGGCATCCCCTTCCTCCTGTCCTACCCTTCCTTCTACCCCCACCACCTGCCCTACCCCTTCCTGCCACCCCCTCCCTCCTGTCCTTCCCTTCCTTCTACCCACAACCTCCTGCCCCCCCCTCCCTCCTGTCCTTCCCTTCCTTCTACCCACACCACCTCCTGCCTCTCCCTCCGTCATGTCCTAGCCTGCGTTCTACGCCCACGACCTCGTGCCCTACCCCTTCCTGCCACCCCCTCCCTCCTGTCCTTCCCTTCCTTCTACCCACACCACCTCCTGCCACCCCCTCCCTCCTGTCCTTCCTTCTACCCACACCACCTCCTGCCTACCCCTCTGCCACCCCCTCCCTCCTATCCTTCCCTTTTTTCTACCCCCACCACCTCTTGCCTCCCCCATCCTGCCTCCTCTTCACCCCAACAATCTTCCACATTTCTTGACTTCCGGTCCATCTCCCTTCTTAGTTTTACCTCCATTACGTTAGTCAGGAAACCCTATAACCAGTCGTGTCCATCTTGTTGTTGCTGGTCTGGATTAGGCAACAAAGTATCTCATCGGCGGGGTTGCTCAATATTTGACCAGCTCGGTGCCTGTCATGAAACAGCTTGCGACATTCCACTGGTTTGGGAAGGTTTTGAAACCTGGATTGTTTGGCGGGCGACGGAGACATTTGTAGTGTGCAATTATTTATTTTATCATAATCCTTTGGGCAATGATTTATGTTATCATAATCCTTTGGTTTCTATGATCATACTCTATACTTGTAGTCCTGATTTATTTTATTATTATAGCAATAACAACAACAATAATAACAAAATAAATCAGGACTACAAGTATAGAGTATGATCATAGAAACCAATTGTTAATATTATTATTATTATTCTTTTTATTCTTATCTATATTATTACCGGTATTCCATTTAAAAATAATTCGAACTTTCATCTTCCATATACTCCTTATTTATGTCGCTTTCGCGTTTACCTTTGCGTTCCCGGTTCTATAATATCTTCATTGTTCATGTGTTTGCAATTTGGACTTATTATTAATTAGAAATATTATATAATTCAAAGAGAAACCCCATACATTCAAGAGATGGGGGCAAGGAAAGGAATACTGTTTATAAAATATGAACTGCTTTTAAGTTTAAATATATTAACGTTACCTGTAGGCTAACATGTATACAAAAATATAAGTTATTAGAATGTAAGGGGTAAACATAATGAATTGACAAAGAAGAATAACATAAAATATACAATTATGCAACACAAGAAACTACATAAATTACAATACAGTACTGGTATAGAAAAAAGCATTATGAAAAATATATACATATTTTCGAGATTGTGTCTTCATTTTATTCTTCCATTTCAGGTTGCATCTGTAGTGATGATGATGATGTTGAGGGATAGCCTGTAATTCAAATTAATTCTTCCTTCCACATTTCACTTCGTATCCGCTTCTCTTTATTTTAATATTAGCTGATCCGATGTTTTGGAGGAATCTACTGTATATATAATTGTATATATATATATATATATACCGGTATATATATATATATATACTGTAATATAATTATATATATATATAATATATATATATATATATATATATATATACCGTATATATATATATATATATATATATATATATATATATATATATATATATAACGGTATATACTGTATATATACAGTAGGCTATATATATACAGGTATACTGTATATATATATATTTTTTTTTTTGTAAATTGTTGGGTTATTTATGCCTTAGTTTGCTCTCTCCCCCTTCAAACTTAAAAAACTCTTCTCTCAAGCTTATTGAACGTCCTCCAGAGCCCCTTTAAACAAAATTGGTACACTTTTCAATACGGTAGATAATATTACAGATTTGCTATCGCTCGCTAGGTTAATAAAACTGGACCTCTGAATGGTGCAAAACGTCATATATTTGCCAAACTAATGGGTAAAACTCGGTAAAAAAAAAAAAACCCAGCAGCCTCTGGTTAGACGAAGTATATATTTTCTTTCCCTGGTCTTTTAATATACCGGTAACTTTCGTATGTTTCTTTCCCCTCATATTACGTAGTGCATGACCCGCTCAGATTTTATTTTGTGTATTTCTTTTCTTTGTTGTTCTCTTTCGGTTCTTGCTAAAGTATTATTTTCCATGTATGGTTTATTTTCTGTATTGTATATTTTTTTAACAAATTTAACAATATTTTATGCCTACAGATAAATATTGATTTGTTAACTTTACGTTGATTAGCGAAATACAGTATTATTATTAGTATTATAAAATTATTATTATTATTATTATTATTATTGTTGATATTATTAGGGGTTCGTCCCCTACGGGGAACCCCTATAGTAATCATTAAACCCGGTTTTTCATCCAAATTCTTCTTACGCGCCGGTTTCGACGCAATAACTCCAGAACCGCTTTTTGGATCGGGATCAAACTTTCACAAGAGGTGCGTTTTTGTATTGGGCAACTTTTGATATGTTAAACATCCGGCATGGCGGCCAAACAGGTCCGTGGCAGCCGATTTCCCGAAAAACTTGACGCCTAAATACCGTCTCTCCCACTCATAGGAAACGACTGGGCTTTGGCATACGGACTCCCCTACTAATGCTCCGCAAATGTTATAGAGAAGGTTTTGCTTTTGCACGTGGGTTTTTTCCGGCAATCTTGAAAAAAAACTCGAATTCCACTTAAAATTTCACATCTTGAAAACTACGCCGATGATCAAAGCCATGCTTGCGTAGTTGGGTGAGGCTCGCGATTCCGAACGTTTTGATAACAAAAGAATATAAATGGGTGGAATAGTTTGGCCGCAGCATTGAAAACTGTCTATTCTTAAATGACTTTAAAACCGCATTCGCTACCCACACAAAGTTTACCGTCTCGCTACCCACACAAAGTTTACCGTCTACAGTCTATAGGCTTCCACGCATCCCCCAGTTTTGCTTAATAACATAATCTCTTTATTATTCAGATCTATTATTTTTTTTGTATTTAACTCTCTCAAAACAGTTCGAGTCCCTACGAATTCCAGCAATTATTTAGCCAACCTACCTATACATACCTACCCTACCAAATAATAATGATAATTCAAATTTATTTTTGGTGAATGACAGAGTATTGGCTAAGGTTTTTAACAATTCCTCCCTTTGCCAAATGCTTTGTTTAATAACAATGATATGGACCTTTAAAGTTTTGGCAATTGCCCGTGTGACTCGTATTTTAACCCTCCTAAGTGTTACCACAAAATACCGCTAGATCCTTTCTCAAAAGCCGCTAGCATGTTGCTACATAGTCAAACAATGTTAGAATAATGCTGCAATTTCTAAAGAGTTTTGGTTTGTTTGTTTTGCAAATTTTATAATGTAGTATGACTAGAATGTCTGAAATTTTCAAATTATCCCTAGTAAATGTCTCTAGATATAAAAGAAATGGCTGCTAGATTGAAGTAAATAGCTCTACATTTAGCGGTAATTTGTAGCTTTACAACTGGCAACACTGCAACCACCACCTCCCTCCCACCCTCCCAGTATGTTTCCACAAAATACCGCTAGGTCCTTTCTCAAAAGTTGCTAGCATGTTGCTACATAGTCAAACAATGTTAGAATAATGCTGCAATTTCTAAAGAGTTTTGGTTTGTTTGTTTTGCAAATTTTACAATGTATTATGACTAGAATGTCTGAAATTTTCAAATTATCCCTAGTAAATGTCTCTAGATATGAAAAAATGGCTGCAAAATTGAAGTACTGTAAATCGCTCTACATCTAGCGGTAATATGTAGCGATACAACTGGCAACACTGTCTAAGTGTTACCCCAAAATACTGCTAGATCCTTTCTCAAAAGTCGCTAGCATGTTGCTACATAGTCAAACAATGATAGAATAATGCTGCAATCCTTAAGAGTTTTGATTTGTTTGTTTTGCAAATTTTACAATATAATATGACTAGAATGTCTGAAATTGTCAAATTATCTCAAGTAAATGTCTCTAGATATGAAAAAATGGCTGCTAAACTGAAGTAAATATAGCTCTACATCTAGCGATAATATGTAGCACTACAACTGGCAACACTGCCTACAACCACCTTCTCATCTCCAATGACTATACTCTGAGGTTTGTATTTGCTTATCTTATCCTGTGTATAAATGTAACCCTTACACATGTTTCTATTAAATAATGACATTAAACGGGATTCATGATTTAAATACAAGGCTAGATATTTATCGGAAGTACGTATTTACCTTCGGAAAGCTAAAATATAATGTTTACACATATGGGGTAGGGAGGAGGGAGGGAGGTATAAGAGGTGGACCGATGGAAGGGAAGAGAGGTTCACATGACGAAAACATATCAAATCCATGAGTCTCACAACCCCCCCCCCCCCCTAACAGACATGTCGGAATGGCATGGCAGATGATAACCAAAAGCCAGCAAGGAGTCTCCCCCAACGCGCCCCTGTCGACCTTGCCCTCGCCAGTCTCTTTAGCAGCTAAATCAGGAAAACCCTCAGGCAGCTCCAGTTAAGCCTGGACACATTTTTCTCCTGCTAAAATTCACTTCATCCAACTAATTCTTGTCCTATCCCCACTTCCCCCTAACTCCCTGTCACTACTCAATTTATTATTATTATTAGGGAAGAGAACCCCGATATACGAGATATATAGCTTCATATGCGCGTATTGATCACTTTCATGCTATTATGTATGCATACAGAAATAGCAGGACACATAGGTCAAGAGTGAACACCAATAACTTAATCCATACACAGCAAAAAAGACGGAAATAATCGAAGTGATGGAATGGGTATGGGGGGAGTGTGTATGACAGTTCGTCGCTAGATAGGCATGTGTGTGCTTGTGTGATGGTCTTTTGTAGCTATGTGTGCTTGTTTGAGTGTTGCAAGAGGCTACGCATTAGTTATCTCTCTCTCTCTCTCTCTCTTATTTATCGCTGTCTTCCTTACGATAATAGGACTCGGTAGCCTATTCCACATATCTACAACTCTGTTACTAAAGGAATAGAGGCAGATCCCTTACACACCCAGTCTCTCTCTGTCGCTCGTTTGTTTGCACACCGGTACAAATGAGGCAGATCCCTTACAAGATGAACATGGGAATCTGCAGAGAGACAAGTGGCCCACAAAAGGCAGATCCCTTTCACATCCAACCCATTTCGTCCATATGACTATCTGATTTTATCTTTAAATTCTCTATTGTTCTTGATCCCACTATAGCACTAGGTAGCCTATTTCACATATCTACGACTCTGTTACGAGAGAGGCAGATCTCTTACACAGCCAATCTCTCTCTCTTATTTGCACACTGGTACAAAGGAGGCAGATCCTTACACATGCTACCAAGATGAAAATGGGAGTCTGCAGAGAGCCGATTGGCCCACAGACGGCAGATCCCTTTCACACCCAATCCATCTCGTCTTATCAAATTTTATGTTGAAGCTCTATTGAAGCTCGACACATCTTTTGTGCTAATAAAGAATAATAAAGGTACAAAAATAATACTTGCGTTAATATACAGACCTCCAGCTCAATCAGTGCAAACTGACCGAGAAATTTACGAACAAATTGCAGATGTAAGTAACTCACAAGATACCGTAATTTTTGGCGACTTTAATTTACCTGTGACCAAGTGGGGCGATACTCTTACTTCACGTGACTTGTATACGAACTTGCAAGAGAGTTCGCTTTATCAATTTGTTCGAACGCCGACCCGTGGTAATAACGTTCTTGACATTGTACTTGCAACAAAAGAAGAATTGATAGAGAATTTGAATGTTGGTGATGAATTCAGTAACAGCGACCATCGTACGATAACTTTCACTTTAAAGTTTACTAGTAACGAACCAAATAGTAGCATCGAAAAAGTCCCTAATTTCAAGAAAGCAAACTTCCATAAACTTAGAGCTATGTTTAAAGAAACTGACTGGAGCTTTTTAATTAACAATAACGACATAAATACATCTTGGAAGTTATTCGAAACCACTTACCTAAAAGCAGTGCAAGACTGCATACCATCGAAAATACGGCATCCAGGCCATAATAATAAACCCAAATGGTGGAATAAAGATATTTCAAACTGCCTGCTTGCTAAAAAATTTGCTAATGATAGATTAAAATCCTCACAAAATGACGAAGAACGGGTGAAATTTGTAGAGCTACGACGCAAAGCCAAAAAGTTAATTAAGCAAAGTAAAAAGACCTTAGAGTTACATATTGCGAATCAAAGTAAAACAAACCCGAAAGAATTCTATAGTTATATCAGAAAGAAAAAAGTAGTTACTTCAACTGTTGGACCGTTAGTCGATGAAAATGGAGAATACACCAAAGACGAAGTACAAATGAGTAATGCCCTCAATACCTTCTTTGCATCAGTTTTTACAACAGTCATTGGAGCATAAATCCAAAGAAGTTAAAGACCTCAGTGATATCCCTACACCATCGCATATTCAGATTGATAATTCAGATGTTCTAAGCAATATCACCGTTACAGAGAGAGAAGTATTGAATTGTTTAGATAAACTCAAGGTAAATAAAATGCCTGGACCTGATACAATCTCGCCTAGAGTTCTAAAGGAAGCTAAGGATGAGCTCTCCAAACCACTGACATTACTATTCAATAAATCCTTGCAGTCTGGAACTATGCCTGATCAGTGGAAGCTAGCCAATGTAACACCGATATTAAAAAAAGACAGCAAATCTCTACCCAGTAACTATCGTCCAATTAGCTTAACCTCAGTTGTATGTAAAATGCTAGAAACGGTCATACGAGACAGACTCTTAAATCACTTAGAGGAAAATAACATACTTAAAGATACTCAACACGGCTTTCGTAAAAACCGTTCCTGTTTAACAAACCTCTTAGACTTCTTCCACGATATCCTCAACCTCTACGATGAGAGTAAAGCTGTAGATATTATATACCTTGATTTTCAAAAGGCCTTTGACAAAGTTCCCCACAAACGTTTACTGCTAAAACTAAAAGCGCATGGAATACAAGACGGTGTATTGAAATGGATAGAAAATTGGCTCAGCAACAGAAAGCAACGGCTTGTATACTGTAGCGTATTAACATCCCCATACAAAGCAGGTGAAATAAATGACGTAGAGAGTGTACAAAGAAATTTCACTTCGCATATAAGTTCGATAAAACATCTACACTATTGGGAGCGTTTAAGAGCACTGAATCTGTACTCACTGGAACGTAGAAGAGAACGTTACCTAATAATATACACGTGGAAAATCGCAGAGGGTTTAGTACCAAACCTACATACTCCGATAGTCATGAAATTCAGTGATAGGAGAGGCTGGGAATGCGAAATCCCCCGGATGAATAACAGGGGTGCTATGGGCTCTCTGCGAGAGGGCTGGTTATCACACAGAGGCCCACGTCTCTTCAACAAACTCCCACGGCGAGTAAGAGACATGAGGGACATCTCGTTAGACAACTTCAAGAGAGCCCTAGATGTCGAACTGCAAAAAGTGCCAGACGAGCCCATCCTCGCAAGGGAGCGAGCTGTCACTTCAAACAGTCTACTGCACCAAATCACCACCCATAACGAGGGGCGTCGCGCTCCTTGGTGCCGCTAGAAGAGCGGTGAACACATCTAAAGGTATCTAAAGGTAAGGTAAAGAGTAGTCATAAACGGTAAGGCATCTAAATGGACCAATGTAAGTAGCGGGGTACCCCAGGGATCGGTACTAGGACCAATTCTCTTTCTAATTTGCATCAACGACATAGATGAGGGTCTCACCTGTACAATCTAAAAATTTGCTGACGATACAAAAATTGCAAATAGCGTACTCTCAAAAGAACAAGTTGACGATATGCAACACAATCTAGATAAATTGTCATGTTGGGCCCAAATTTGGCAAATGAGTTTCAATGCGGATAAATGTAAAGTACTACATATCGGATACCTAAATGAGAAAGCAAACTATTCGATGAATGGCACTCAGCTTAAGAATGTAAACAGAGAAACCGATCTGGGAGTAACAATATCGAGTAACCTAAAACCGAGTCAACAATGTTCAGAAGTTGTTAAGAAGGCAAACAAAATAATTGGCTTTATAGGCAGGTCATTTGAACATAAATCCAAAGAAGTTATCCTAACCCTTTACAATTCCTTAGTCCGCCCTCTTCTGGAATACTGCGTTCAATCCTGGTGCCCTTATTACCAAAAAGATATAAACAAGCTAGAACGAGTTCAACGTAGAGTTACCAAAATGATTCCTAGCCTAAATAACAAACCATACGAAGAGCGTCTTAGAGAATTAAATATATTTCCTTTAATCCAGCGCAGATTAAGAGGTGACTTAATTCAAGTGTTCAAAATCATCAAAGGCATCGACAATATGAACTGTAGTAAGTACTTCACTATCGACCAATCTAATTACATGCGGGGAAACGGTTGCAAAATTATTGGTAAATCTTTTAACTCGCACGAATCTAAGAATTTCTTCTTCAATCGAGTTGTCAACTTGTGGAATGGGCTTCCCCGAAACGTTATAGACTGCATCACCGTTGATTAATTTAAACTCCCCCTAGACAAATATCTCGCATCAAACCCGCGACTGACTGCGTTTGTAAATGAATAACTTTATTTTATCCCCCCCTCAGTTACTAACCCATCTGTCCTCTACTAACTTCCAAATCCTGCCACGGACATTAGTTCCAGGGCAGTAGTTCCCTTTCCAATGTTCCCTTACCCACTCTAAACCACTGTTTGGACACTTGATCCTCAGTGTTTTGGAGGACAAGCAACCTAGAAGGGTCACTAGATCTGTTGTTGCTTGATTTCCTTTGTACTCTTTTGTACTATTGTTATTGATCCCATTATAGCACTTGGTAGCCTATTCCACATATCTACAACTCTTTTACCATGTGAATAGAGGCAGATCCCTTACACAGCCAATCTCTTTCTCTCTCGCTCTTGTTTGTTTGCACACCGGTACAAATGAGGCAGATCCCTTACACATGCAACCAAGATGAAAATGGGAGTCTGTAGAGAGCCAAGTGGCCCACATAAGGCAGGTCCCTTTCACACTGAACCCATCTCATAAATGTTACCTGTTATTTACACTACTTACTATACACCCATGTTATCATATACCTGCAACCAAAACACAATTGTAAGAAATAGGAACATAAGAAAATGGGAGTCTGTAGAGAGCCAATTGGCCCACACAAGACAGATCCTTTTCACACCCAACCCATCTCATAAAAACTCATTTATCTCTGTCTTCCTTACATTTATGACATCCTAGTCTCTCTCTCTCACACAAATGAGAACATAAGAAAACCGGAGTCTGCAGAGAGCCGATTGGCCCACACATGTCAGATCCCTTTCACACCCAACCCATCCCGCGCTCTCTCTCTCTCTCATATTTATCGCTATCTTCCTTACGTTTACGACATCCTATTCTCTCGCCATACTCCCTCTCTCTCCTTCACAAATGAGAAAATTAAAAAAATAAGAAAACGGGAGTCTCCAGAGCCGATTGACCTACACATGGCAGATCCCTTTCACACCCAACCCATCTCGTTCTATCTAATTTCAAGTTGAAGCTCTATTGTTCTTGATCCCATTATAGCACTCGGTAGCCTATTCCACATATCTACAACTCTGTTACTAAACGGATAGAGGCAGATCCCTTTTACAGCCAATCTCTCCCTCTCTCGCTCTTGTTTGTTTGCACAATCTGCTCCTTCTGTAGTTTCTCCATGCCCGATAAGTTAAATGATCTTTTGATATCTGTGACACAGCATTTGTATCCAACACAATACCCTGCTTGCAAAACCGTCGAACCCCGGACAACGTTGCTTGCAACTTTAATTATTATTGATATTATTATTATTACGAAAGGTGGGGATTGGGCCTGAGTAGGCCTATGTACACTCGGTCCAAGAAGTATCTGCACCCCTATGCTGATCATTTGGTGTGTACAGCTCGGTAGGGTTGGCACCTCTGCCTGCAACTATATCCATGTGTCAGAGAGGATCGTCTCTCACACATGGATATAGTTGCAGGCAGAGGTGTCAACCCTACCGAGCTGTACACACCAGATGATCAGCGTAGGGGTGCAGATACTTCTTGGACCGAGTGTACATACATACCGTATGTACACATAATAATACATTATTATTAATCTATTTACTATTTGTACAATTATTATTGTTGTTGTTGTTGTGCTATCTCCCAACATGGCTATGCTAAATGCACAATACAACTGTGATGGGTATGGTATTTTTTATATATAATTTATATAAGCCTATTATACTGTACTTAATTACCTTTTTGCTTCCAATTATTGTGCTACCTTCCTTTTCATTGTTATTAAATTCATTATAATTGTGTTCAACATTCCTTGTCCAATTTCATTATATTAGTCTGTCCGCCTGAATCTAAAGTTGTAATTGAAATACTTTCTAATTGATAATGAAGCACTTTATCTTTAAGGTTATAGAAGGTTACCAATTACTTACTACTTGTTTTATCCCTCTTCCCACATTTTAGAAGATCATATAGAGTGAGAAGTGATCACGTTCTATATATTTCTATATAGAAATCTATTTCTATTTCTAATCTATTTCTAATCTATTTCTAATCTATTTCTAATTTCTAATCTATTTTATATATGTTTAACGTATTTCTGGTAGGAGTCATTTATCTGTAAACTCTTAACTCTCTCTCTCTCTCTCTCTCTCTCTCTCGACTTCCACTTTCACTCAAAACCCACCCTTCCCCAGTCGTCACACCCCCCTTTACCTCCCCGACCAAATTACTCACTCTCACTCCCACTCCTACTCTCACCGTACTGGTAGTTTCTAAATACATTCTATAATAATCCTAAGGCTACAGAGTTTTATATCACTAACGCTCACTATCTTTCACTCTCTCTCTCGCTCACCCTCTCTTTAGATACCAACCATGCAGACTATAATACGTTCGTTGTGTATAGGTACGAGGCGATCTCAAGACACCTTAGCTCCCAGTGCACAACGAACCGGATCATGATTATGTCCGTCTGTATTAAATTATGTATTATGTTGATTTATACCATTGCCTATTTTTATAAATAATTGTACGACACTGTTAGTGTATTATGCATCATGGAATTTGTTTAAAATTAATTTATTGTACGAACAGCCGTTGCATAGTTAACAGAAGAAAATAATATGAATCTAAATCTGAATCTCTAGGAGCACAGGGAATGGTTAGTATTACAAAGATCCTGCGGCTCATTCCGGGGAGATAGTCTAAGTGTCTATGTATTATGTAATTTGTTTAAGATGTTACAACTGTATGAACAGCCATTGTATATTTAATGGAAATAAAATAATCTGAATCTGAATCTGAATCTGAATCCGTGAAATTATCAAATGAATAAGTTTCTGTAATTTTCACAATTTATCCAGTTTGTTGATAAATATATAATCCTGGTATACTTGTATATATCTTACATATCTCTTTTCTGTTATTCAGTTTGCTTGTGTGTTTGTCCTCTGTTCCCTTGTAATTTGTTTCCCAGTTCGCGGTTTCCACATGACTTTATTGCCTAGGTCCGTGCCTAACGCTTTCTATTTCTTGCCTTCCTTTCTTGCTGTTATTCTTCTCCTTCCTTCTCTCTTCAATCCTGTCGTTATTACCAGTTGTTCCCACTTTCGTTCTTCAATTTACCACTTCCTTCGTTCGCATACTTGTCTTATGTTTCGTATGTTCTCTATTTGCTTCCTTCTCGTTCGGGCTACCTCCCATTTTGACTTTCTTCCTCTAGTTTCTTGCCACTTCCCTTTCCTTCCTCTCTTCCTTCCTTAGTTCTTTTTTCCTTCCGTCGTCCCTCCCTTCCTTCCTTTCCGTCATTCTTCTATCCCCTACGGTGATCCTGGCTTCCGTTTCCTTGCTCATTATCCACGTGCACCTGTTTATTTCCTCACACACACACACACACACTATATCTCTCTCATAGCATTGATTAACACATTAATGTAATTGCTAAAGGTATAATTATACGGTATATATATTTTTTTCTTCCCCGAAATGTGGCATTAAGATCTCCATATGCCGTTACGCGTTCAATATATCTGAAAAAATAAAAAAATAAAATATAAGTAGCGGTACTTAACGGGTGGTTGTCGCAGACCTTAACCCTTGTCTAGTGGGGTGTTTTGGGCTATTTTGGTCATATTCAGGCCCTCCTGAATGATCAATCAAGTATCTGCATGAAAAATAAAATATTTATCAAAAAACTAGGCGCTAAAAGCTTCAAAATGAGACCAGAACGAGCTACGTAACACTCGTGGTTCTCATACAGTGATACCAGTAACATGGGAGTTTAGCGTATTTCGGCATATTATTCCCAGCTATGCTCACTACTGGCTACACTGCCAGCCTCTTGAGAACACAGGGAACATGAGTTAATGGGCGGCGGTAAGCCCTGGGAGTCGGCTGTCTGGCCCGCTGCGCTCCCGGCCATTTGCACTCGATTTTAACCCTTTAAAAGCCTTAACCCGTCCAGCCCAGCTAGTTTTGTAATGTTTGTTCACCAGAACCCGGCCGGTTTTCAAAAAATGGTTTTATTCCAGAAACAATAGCGAATGGGTTAGGAATGAAGGAAAAACTACGAAAAAACGCTCAAAAAGCTTAAAGAATGGTCCTACAGAGCCCCCGAAAACGTATTTTACAAGAGTAAAAAATTGAAGGCAATTACCCCAAAAAACAGGTTATTGCGCGCTCACGCGCACGCACGTGGACTTTGAGAGTTTTCAACCATCGGCACGGTTGCGTGGGATACGTACACAGTTCCCATACAAATCTGAGCCCTCTTGAGTGGCTACACCTGAGGTTACGGTCGGCGCAATTAGGGTGACGCGCCAGGCGCGTCTCTGGGGCTGTGCGTTACATACATCGCCGACGCGTCAGGCGCGTCACTGGGGCTGTACGGGTTAATAATGCTCCTAACTTGCTGCAAATTGGTGCACGACTTAAGTCAAGCACCGCTCTTTAAGGATTAATAATGATGGTTGATGAGTGTTCTCTAGTCAGTGTACGCTATAGCCTACAATAATGGCGTCACTATCATTATTTGGCTAAGAGAGTTACCAACATAGTGAAGGGTTGGTAGTGTGCCAGACAGATGGTGTGGGTGGTTTTTCCTATGTGAATGAGGGAGACAAAAGCAAAACTGCCTGTGATGAGTGCCTTCCCCAGAGTTGAAAGAGTGACAGGGCCAAAATCAAGGAATGTTCGAGCCAAAATGTCTGTGTGTGTGACGTCTAAAGCTGTACCTATGTGTGTGTGTCTGTGTGTGTTATGTGTCATAATAGTGAGTATGGGTGTACAGTACGTGTGTGTGTGCGTGCATTATGTGTGTGTTATGTTGAGGGTATATTTAGTGTGGTGACAGTTTTAGACAAGGATCAATAGACAGGTAACAGTGAAGCCCTTCTTATTCCCTCCCCCCCCCCCCACACTCTCTCTCAAATGACGTCATGCGCACCAGATCCGAAGAGTTGATGGAGAAATATCGCAAGATGATCCAGCACTACAAAAACAAGTCAAGGAATATCATCATCTCAGGCATTCTCCCCAAGATCGACGCACCTGACAAATTCTACGACAAGGCCTTCAGCACAAATAGCCGACTAAAATATTTGTGTCTGAGGGAAGAAGTTGAATTCATCAACCTCTGGGACAACTTCTACAACCAGCCTACTCTGTTCTGCAAGGATGGCACTCATCTAAACCCTGTGGGTTCAGCACGCATGGGTCGTCTCCTACACGAAGCAGTCCGCAGCCATGGATAAAAAACGCCATCCGAGAAGAAGCAGCAGTGACATAAATCATCCAACGCCAAGCAAAAAACAGAGGCAACCGAGGACCACCAGCGATAAGGACCGAAGACAGCGAGGACCGAGGACAGCCATGAACATAAATGTAGATCCGACAAGAACCAAAAATATTATTAAAGAGCATTCTGTGAGTTCTAAAATAACAAATTTAAAGGTTTCTATGCAAACGCTCGTAGCATACGCAATAAATTTTCAGATTTAGAGGAGCTAGTGTTTACAGAAAATTATGATGTGATTGGCATAACAGAATCTTGGCTCAATACAGAAGATAGAGACTTTTTAGCAGAGTATTCACTTCCCGGTTATGTAATGTTTGAGAAAAGCCGAATAAATCGAAATGGAGGTGGCATTTTACTTTATATCAAAGAAAGACTTAACCCTACCCTCTTGTCAAAACCTCAAATTGTGAACGTCGACACATCTTTTGTGCTAATAAAGAATAATAAAGGTACAAAAATAATACTTGCATTAATATACAGACCTCCAGCTCAATCAGTGCAAACTGACCGAGAAATTTACGAACAAATTGCAGATTTAAGTAACTCACAAGATACCGTAATTTTTGGCGACTTTAATTTACCTGTGACCAAGTGGGGCGATACTCTTACTTCACACTCCGGACATGACTTGCAAGAGAGTTCGCTTTATCAATTTGTTCGAACGCCGACCCGTGGTAATAACGTTCTTGACATTGTACTTGCAACACAAGAAGAATTGATAGAGAATTTGAATGTTGGTGATGAATTCAGTAACAGCGACCATCGTACGATAACTTTCACTTTAAAGTTTACTAGTAACGAACCAATTAGTAGCATCGAAAAAGTCCCTAATTTCAAGAAAGCAAACTTCCATAAACTTAGAGCTATGTTTAAAGAAACTGACTGGAGCTTTTTAATTAACAATAACGACATAAATACATCTTGGAAGTTATTCGAAACCACTTACCTAAAAGCAGTGCAAGACTGCATACCATCGAAATTACGGCGTCCAGGCCATAATAATAAGCCCAAATGGTGGAATAAAGATATTTTAAACTGCCTGCTTGCTAAAAAATTTGCTAATAATAGATTAAAATCCTCACAAAATGACGAAGAACGGGTGAAATTTGTAGAGCTACGACGCAAAGCCAAAAAGTTAATTAAGCAAAGTAAAAAGACCTTAGAGTTACATATTGCGAATCAAAGTAAAACAAACCCGAAAGAATTCTATAGTTATATCAGAAAGAAAAAAGTAGTTACTTCAACTGTTGGACCGTTAGTCGATGAAAATGGAGAATACACCAAAGACAAAGTACAAATGAGTAATGCCCTCAATACCTTCTTTGCATCAGTTTTTACAACAGAAGACCTCAGTGATATCCCTACACCATCGCCGATTCAGATTGATAATTCAGATGTTCTAAGCAATATCACCGTTACAGAGAGAGAAGTATTGAATTGTTTAGATAAACTCAAGGTAAATAAAACGCCTGGACCTGATACAATCTCGCCTAGAGTTCTAAAGGAAGCTAAGGATGAGCTCTCCAAACCACTGACATTACTATTCAATAAATCCTTGCAGTCTGGAACTATGCCTGATCAGTGGAAGATAGCCAACGTAACACCGATATTAAAAAAAGGCAGCAAATCCCTACCCAGTAACTATCGTCCAATTAGCTTAACCTCAGTTGTATGTAAAATGCTAGAAACGTCATACGAGACAGACTCATAAATCACTTAGAGGAAAATAACATACTTAAAGATACTCAACACGGCTTTCGTAAAAAACGTTCCTGTTTAACAAACCTCTTAGACTTCTTCCACGATAACCTCAACCTCTACGATGAGATTAAGCTGTAGATATTATATACCTTGATTTTCAAAAGGCCTTTGACAAAGTTCCCCACAAACGTTTACTGCTAAAACTAAAAGCGCATGGAATACAAGACGGTGTGTTGAAATGGATAGAAAATTGGTTCAGCAACAGAAAGCAAAGAGTAGTCATAAACGGTAAGGCATCTAAATGGACCAATGTAAGTAGCGGGGTACCCCAGCGATTGGTACTAGGACCAATTCTCTTTCTAATTTACATCAACGACATAGATGAGGGTCTCACCTGTACAATCTCAAAATTTGCTGACGATACAAAAATTGCAAATAGCATACTCTCAAAAGAACAAGTTGACGATATGCAACACAATCTAGATAAATTGTCATGTTGGGCCCAAATTTGGCAAATGAGTTTCAATGCGGATAAATGTAAAGTACTACATATCGGATACCTAAATGAGAAAGCAAACTATTCGATGAATGGCACTCAGCTTAAGAATGTAAACAGAGAAACCGATCTGGGAGTAACAATATCGAGTAACCTAAAACCGAGTCAACAATGTTCAGAAGTTGTTAAGAAGGCAAACAAAATAATTGGCTTTATAGGCAGGTCATTTGAGCATAAATCCAAAGAAGTTATCCTAACCCTTTACAATTCCTTAGTCCGCCCTCTTCTGGAATACTGCGTTCAATCCTGGTGCCCTTATTACCAAAACGATATAAACAAGCTAGAAGGAGTTCAACGTAGAGTTACCAAAATGATACCTAGCCTAAAGAACAAACCATACGAAGAGCATCTTAGAGAATTAAATCTATTTCCTTTAACCCAGTGCAGATTAAGAGGTGACTTAATTCAAGTGTTCAAAATCATCAAAGGCATCGACAATATGAACTGTAGTATCGACTATCGACTAATCGACTATCGACCAATCTAATTACACTCGGGGAAACGGTTGCAAAATTATTGGTAAATCTTTTAACTCGCACGAATCTAAGAATTTCTTCTTCAATCGAGTTGTCAACTTGTGGAATGGGCTTTCCCGAAACGTTATAGACTGCATCACCGTTGATTAATTTAAACTCCGCCTAGACAAATATCTCGCATCAAACCCGCGACTGACTGCGTTTGTAAATGAATAACTTTATTTTATCCCCCCCTTAGTTACTAACCCATCTGTCCTCTACTAACTTCCAAATCCTGTCACGGACATTAGTTCCAGGGCAGTAATTCCCTTTCCAATGTTCCCTTACCCACTCTAAACCACTGTTTGGACACTTGATCCTCAGTGTTTTGGAGGACAAGCAACCTAGAAGGGTCACTAGACCTGTTGTTGCTTGATTTCCTTTGTACTCCTTTGTACTCTCTCTCTCTCTCCATTATTATTTTCCCATCGCCTCGGCCTTGACTAGACTCAACGCCATTCTTTTTATAATTTCTTAGTTTGATTTTTTTGATACCGCGCTACCTACCCTCCAATTATATTAAGATATATTATATTACTCCTATGATGCGTCTGTCTGTCTGTCTCTCTCTCTAATATATCCAACTGTTATTTGTTTACCTCAATCACACACACACACACACACACACACACTTTATACTTTCATGTACGGTAACATTTTAGTTCCATTCTTTTCCTTCTCTCTCTCTCTCTCTCTCTCTCTCTCTCTCTCTCTCTCTCTCTCTCTCTCTCTCTCTCTCTCGTCCCATTACGTTATAACACAGTCATTTCCTTTCACACCTGATCATTTTACTTCACCCCTTCAACCTCTGCTCTTGACACGTTCCTCTATTTTCTGTTGATTGTCATATAATTATCTCCGTCCTTTATTACCACTCTCATTTTCTGTTGATTGTCATATAATTATCTCCGTCCTTTATTACCACTCTCATTTTCTGTTGATTGTCATATAATTATCTCCGTCCTTTATTACCACTCTCATTTTCTGTTCATCCCTTTATTGAATATCATTCTCTCCAATTAGCTTCTAGTCTTATCTCCTCATTTTCCTAATTTTTCCGTCTCATTTCCTTCTTCGTTTCTCGTGTTTCTCTTCGTTGTTGGTTTCCAAATGTCCTTCTTTGTCTGTTCTTCTCCTCCCCTCCTCACTATTCTATTCCTCTCCTACCCCCTCCCCTCTAACACTTCTCACCTCAATCCCCCTTCCCACCTCCATAACCTTCCTTCCCCTCCCCTCCTCGTTCCTCCCCTTTCCCAGATCCCTCCCCCCCCCCTCCCCCCCCTCCCTCTCTTCCCCTCTCGCATGTCGTCCTCCCCTCCAACATTCCTTACGTCAGCGTCCGGAAACCTGCTACTTCCGGAGACATCCCGCTCAAATCCTACCCCAGGCCTTCAGCATTAGTCGATAGATACATAGAGATTTGGGTAGATGTAGAAACAGATACACGATTGATAGATGGATAATTATGTGATAGGGAAATTCCTTGATTCTGGCCCTGTCACTCTTTCAACTCTGAGGGAGACACTCGTCATAGGCAGTTCTGCCTTTTGTCTCCCTCATCCACATAGACAAATAATATATATAAGTTACACACACACACACACACACACACATATATATGTTTCTAATCTCTCAGTGGGGATCGAACCGTCGACCATCAGGACGATAGCCGACGCTTTAATCAATTACACCACGGCAGTCTGATTAAAGCGTCGGCTATCGTCCTGATGGTCGACGGTTCGATCCCCACTGAGAGATTAGAAACATTTAGTGGCTCACGTGTATTTGTGATATATTCTCAATATATATATATACAGTATATATATATATATACACAGTACGGTATATATAATGTCTAATAATAAACAGGAGTAAAACCCAGGTTATGTACAATTATATGGCGCAACATAATATAATAAATTATAAGGATTGATAACGACATTTTAAAAGTAGAAGAATACAATTATCTTGGCCAAGTACTGAAACTAACAAAAGGCAACTAACATAAAATGAAAAGGCGAATCACTCTAGGATGGAAGCATTCGGCAGACAAGAACAACATGAAAAGTACGCTACCAAGATGCCTTAAGCGTAAAGTATATAGCCAATGTGTGATACCAACCATGATATGTGGATGCGAAACTTGGAAACCAACAACATTTATGGAGAATAAGCTTAGGAGTGAACAGAGAGCAATGGACAGATCAATGCTAGGAATAACTTTTAAGAGATAGGAAGAGAGCATTGTGGGTAAGAGACCAAATTAAAGTCAAGGATATTTTAGAACTGATAAAAGAGCAGAAGTGGATATGGGTAGGACATTGCCTAATGCATGAAGGGATGACAATTATTGGAGTAAAAGACTAACTGACTGGACCCCCAGAGAAGGAAACTGCGACAGGAAAAGAACAGGCAGGAGGTGGAGAGACGAGACAGCAAACTGCAGGGGTAACATGGCAACGACTAGCAAAGTCTCGGGAGTTATGGAAAAGGTTAAGGGAGGAGGCATTTGTTCAATTTGTTCAGCAGTGGACTCCTAATGGCTGATGGTGAGGATGATGTTGATGATGATATATATATAAATGGAGAGATAGAGGGGGAGGGGGGGGGGTAGGAGAGGTAAACGTGGGAGGTACACTGGACACGAGGGGAGTTCCCGAGAGGAATGAATTACCGTACTGGAAAACTTGAGGTGGGTGGAGGGTGGGACTCACCACATTTGTGTGTGTGTGATGGGGGGGGGGGAGGGGGGGGGGCTATTTAGCAAGTACTGTAGGAATGAACAATTCTACTAAATAAGATCGTTATAGATAAAATAACGATAAAATATAATGTCATGTCAGATAAAGGTCAGACAGTAATAGACATGTAAATTATAAATCATAGTAATTGACAGGTTCAAACAAAGGTCAACCAGACATAGACGTCATATAATTATGGATAAGTTCAAATAGATGCTACCCAGTCGAAGAAGGTCAAATATATGTCATGTGGACCTCAATGTCCCTTGAATTTGGCTCTCTGTCACTCTTTTGGCTTTGGGGGAGACTCGTTACAGGCAGCCTGCCTTTTGTCTCCTTCATACACATAGCCAAAAATATAGAGGTCACTAGTCAAATATAAGGTCAAAGAGAGGTCAGCCAGTCATATACAGTATACAGTATATAAAGTCAAATAGAGATCAATTAGTCACATGTAAGGTCAAATATAGGTCAGCCAATCATGGAAGGTGAAGCCAGGATTAGTGGGATAAAACGATTGGCTGGAGAGAGGAAATTGGTTTTAAGAGGATCGTTAGAGAAGATTAGTTTTAAGAGTGATGTATTGGGAGTCCGGGGGTGGGGGTGGGGGAGAGAGAGAGTGAGA
The DNA here is from genome assembly GCA_032716605.1 of Paralithodes platypus. Taxonomy (NCBI): domain Eukaryota; kingdom Metazoa; phylum Arthropoda; class Malacostraca; order Decapoda; family Lithodidae; genus Paralithodes; species Paralithodes platypus. The sequence continues at coordinate 380,148 of CM064541.1, forward strand.
ATGAGAGTGCGTTTCCAGTACTCGTAGTAACGTAGTTGCAAAGAAGACATTGTTTATTTCAAAGGGATTGAACAATATATTTACACCATTTGAAACACTAGTCTTACACCGCTTCCTGTATGCCCATGTATTCCCTCTGATCTTACATGTACCGGTACTATACATTTGGTGGTATTGTTTTTAGTTAAAACGTTTATAATTACCGTATCTATATAATCAGATCACATTAAAAAGTGTTTACATGCTGCATGCTGCAGGAAGACATGAATGTAGTGTTCCAGTGGACCAGGGAAAACAACATGCAATTCAATGAGGAAAAATTCCAATTAATACGGTACGGAGATAATAATGGTGTTAAAGAAATTACAAATTACTTAACAGAATCTAACCACATAATAGAACGGAAAGACAGTGTGAAAGACCTTGGGGTATTAATGTCTGAAAATATGGGTTTCAAAATACATAACCAGGTCAAAGTGGCGGCTGCGAAACGTCTAACGGGTTGGATTCTGCGTACTTTTAAAACACGCGGTGAATTGCCTATGATAACGCGCTTCAAACCTCTAGTGCTACCGCGGCTTGAATACTGTAGCGTATTAACATCCCCATACAAATCAGGTGAAATAAATGACGTAGAGAGTGTACAAAGAAATTTCACTTCGCATATAAGTTCGATAAAACATCTACACTATTGGGAGCGTTTAAGAGCACTGACTGGAACGTAGAAGAGAACGTTACCTAATAATATACACGTGGAAAATCGCAGAGGGTTTAGTACCAAACCTACATACTCCGATAGTCATGAAATTCAGTGATAGGAGAGGCTGGGAATGCGAAATCCCCCGGATGAATAACAGGGGTGCTATGGGCTCTCTGCGAGAGGGCTGGTTATCACACAGAGGCCCACGTCTCTTCAACAAACTCCCACGGCGAGTAAGAGACATGAGGGACATCTCGTTAGACAACTTCAAGAGAGCCCTAGATGTCGAACTGCAAAAAGTGCCAGACGAGCCCATCCTCGCAAGGGAGCGAGCTGTCGCTTCAAACAGTCTACTGCACCAAATCACCACCCATAACGAGGGGCGTCGCGCTCCTTGGTGCCGCTAGAAGAGCGGCGAACACATCTAAAGGTATCTAAAGGTAAGGTAAAGGTATAGGTTTGAAGGGTTAAATATCTCAACATGCAATTGCCTGCAAAAGGTGCACCTTTATATATATATATATATATATATATATATATATATATATATACCGTATATATATATATATATATATATATATATATATATATATATATACCTGTATATATATATTTATTTATTTTTGTTTTATTTTATTTTTAATATTCGTAGTGTTTTAAATACATAATTTGAATTAACTGGCAGTTATAGGGCCGAACGTTAAGACAGAAACCTATTTATCTCAATCCATAATCGTAATTTTGTATCTTAATTGACGAAATAGGTTATTCTATATGGTATCATCCCTAAATGCTACCAGTATTATCACCATCAATGATTTAACCACTTTTAACAAAATACCGGTAACTTAATCTTGCAAAGCTTAACCAATTTTCCATATCATTAATCCAAACCAAAGTTAACTTGATCGTTCTTTATCCTACTCATAGCATCTGCTAGTGTAGCCAACTTGAAATTCCGCTGAATATGCAAATTATTCATCCCATAGGACGAAAGCATCAATACAATATCTTTTAGGAATCTCCAGGTACCTTTTCCTTAGAGTGGGGTCAAATATTGTAACAAGTAAGGAACTTCTTGTAGATGGCCCGGTGTATCTACCTTGGCTGATAAAAACACACCAAATCCTACAAGAGAGAATTTGTGAATTATCTGGTTGGCAAACATTCAAACCAAATGTCTTCACATTATGTTTTGCAGGAATGGATAACACACAACATTGAGATAATGATAACCATATGGATGCCAACCTTGCCACAAAGCACTAGACTAAACAAATGAACACGGTATTTCCTGCACTCTGTGTGTGTGAGTGTGTGTGTATGTGGCGGGGGAGGGATGAAGGTTTACTGGTCAACATTACTCCTTTCTCACCTGTCTTACGGTAATTATGCCAGGAGAGAGAGAGAGAGAGAGAGTGTGTCTGTGTGAGTGGGTATTGAGAGCAAGTGTATAATTTACCGCAGGTGAGAATGATAGAAGAGTTATGAGAGAAGAGACTAGCAGCGTATTTTGTGATCTTCCTTTATTTAGTATAGATTATATTCTTTGTTCATTAGTCAACTTATACTGTTCTCTTAGTTTCATCTTATTAATAATATTTGCTTCCTATTTTTTGATGATAATATTTACTGCGTATCGTGCTTTTGGTGATAATGTTTACTGCGTATCGTGCTTTTGGTGATAATGTTTACTGCGTATCGTGCTTTTGATGATAATGTTTACTGCGTATCGTGCTTTTGGTGATAATGTTTACTGCGTATCGTGCTTTTGGTGATAATGTTTACTGTGTATCGTGCTTTTGGTGATAATGTTTACTGCGTATCGTGCTTTTGGTGATAATGTTTACTGCGTATCGTGCTTTTGGTGATAATGTTTACTGCGTATCGTGCTTTTGGTGATAATGTTTACTGCGTATCGTGCTTTGGTGATAATGTTTACTGCGTATCGTGCTTTTGGTGATAATGTTTACTGCGTATCGTGCTTTTGGTGATAATGTTTACTGCGTATCGTGCTTTTGGTGATAATGTTTACTGCGTATCGTGCTTTTGGTGATAATGTTTACTGCGTATCGTGCTTTTGGTGATAATGTTTACTGCGTATCGTGCTTTTCCCCTGTGGTTCATTGTGGTGTATCAGTAATAATTTTAATTACAGTTAATGCGATACAGTTTATCAGTAAACCAACACTGTTATTCTTTTATCATACTAAGTCTAAATAACAAGAGTGGCGATGGAACTGTGAAGGTATACATGGTTTTAGCGAGTAGACGAAGTCCTAAATATTAAATGAAACGCATTACATATTTATTTACACAAAGCAGTTACGCGAACACAAGTATAAATGGTTAAAAACTGTTGAAGTATTGCTCAGTTGAAATGTACATATATAGGCCTAGTTCGGAAGTATTTTGTTAACAATACCATGAATGTGTAGAATAGCCTGTGGTTCTTATTTTAATTTAAAACATGAATTGAATGGATTGAGCGTAAAGGAGATAGTCCTATGATGCCGGTGGACCAGTTTTTTATCAGCTACTAAAGGATTTTTACTCTCCGCCGGGCTCGAACCACCAACAGTCAGGAATGTCGCTGAGGCTCACTCTCTCAGTCACTGACTCATACACATTCACTCATTTACTCTCACTCTCTCCCCCCTTGTTGTCCTTCATGTGTACTTCTGTAATGTGTTGCTATATAACACATTGAAGCTGTCCTCCCTTCACCATAACATACAATCTCCTTATAACCTCTTGTGTGACCTTGACGGCCTCCAAGGAATGACTGGAGATGCGGACATGCCTGCTATTATACAGATTTAACATATGCACATTGCACAATCACAACCTTTATTGTTACTTCACCACATTGCTCCCAACTCCATCAGGCCAAAACGAGATTCTGGTATACTGCAGTGTTGTTTTGCAAGCACTTGCATATATAAAGATAACATTTATGTTTGACTGCAACCAATTAGCCTACGTACCGGTAGGCCTTTTCCGCCCCCTAATGAGGTCAACTTCCTCTTGAGACTTTGCCTACCACCTGAAGATGTCCAGAAATAAAGACAAAAGCTTGGGATCTCCTCGTTTCCTTTTAAGGGGGTTCACCTGCTGTTTTGATCTTGCTCTCCTTTTCTCTCTTTCTCTGACTTGTATCCTTTTGGACCCATTCAGTCAACTGTTTTAAGGAGTTTATCCCCATCCAGGTGTCGATTTTTTCCTGGCGAGCGATAGCGAGCCAGCATTGTATGGAGAAATCCGGCTTCGCCGAAGACATTTTTCTATCGAAAAATGTACAAATTTAGCTTGCTGTAAAACACAAATATATATATATATGCTGGCTCGCTACCGCTTGCCAGGAAAATATTGACACCTGGATGGGGGTAAACGTCTTAAAACAGTAGGCTGAATGGGGCCGAATGGATACAAGCCAAAGAGAGAGGGAGAGATAGAGAAAACAAGCGAGGTGGGCTCCCTTAAGTTTTCCAATGGGTCACTACTTACAGTATTTGTTTGCCACGGTACCGGTTCCGTTATGGCCTCAATTAATATGTAATATAATTTATGAACGTGGCTGTCAATTTCCTTTCATAACAATTATCACAATAGTGAATGATAATAACCACCGTGAATTTATAATTCTGTTCACAACGATAAAAAACGAAACGACAAACCCTCGTCTGGTTTATAAATGCCAGGAACTCGTCAGAAATCAACTAGTTTAATTCCACCGCCTTTAATATTTGTACCACTTCAATATATTAATTGTTGTTGTTGTTGTTGGGGGAGACGGGGGGGGGGGGTCTTGAAAGAGGAGGATTCACACGACCATTTTTTCTAGACAACTTTTGTTTGCCAATGTTATTTTATTTATATTAGATTTACTCTTGTGTACTGTTTTTAGAAACTAGACAGAAAGTGGAGTATATTATGTGTCAGACTTGTGAGAACCGTGCGTATGCCTCCCCCTTTAAGAGAGGGCCAGGCAGTAACACACTATTTTATTCCACTTTTAAGGCTCGGATGGTCACGAATATGTTAGCTTGGTTTTGATCTGTGTTTGTGTGTGCATTTTCAGTTTGAAGCATTTTATATAAGAACATAAGAACATAAGAAAATGGGAGTCTGCAGAAAGCCGATTGGCCTAAGCAAGGCAGATCCCTGTCCCACACAACCCCAATTCATTACAAAGCCCAATTATAGGCTTCACACTCTAATACCCTGAGGATCATCTTACCAAAACGGTTAGAGATTAACGCAGGATTATGGAGGTCTGCAGAGCGCTGATTGGCCCAACCCGGCTGATCCCCCTTCACACCCAACCCTTCCCGTCCATATGCTTATCCAATTTTATCTTAAAGCTCCCTACAGTTTTAGATCCCACTATAGCACTTGGTAGTCCATTCCACCCGTCTACAACTCTGTTACCAAACCAATACTTGCCTATATCTTTTCTGAAACGAAATTTATCTAATTTGAAACCATTGGTACGAGTTCTTTCCCTATCACTGAGCTTTAGTACATTTGCCATGTCCCCTTTGTTAATCCCACTAATCCACTTGAACACCTCTATCATATCCCCTCTAACTCTGCGTCTCTCTAACGAATGTAAACCTAATTTCTTCAACCTTTCTTCATACGAAAGATTTCTAATATTATGGATCATTTTTGTCATTCTACGCTGTACTCTCTCCAATGAATCTATGTCCATTCTGTAATAAGGACACCAAAATTGGACAGCATAATCCATATGGGGTCTCACTAATGACAAGTAAAGTTTTAAGATAACATCAGCAGTTCTGTTACTCACACTCCTAGAGATGAACCCGAGAATCCTGTTTGCCTTATTACGAACGCTTATACACTGTTTTCTAGGCTTCAAATCATTGCTAACAAACACACCTAGATCGTTCTCGCAGTCTGAATTTTCTAATTCTAAATTAGCTAGTTTATATTTAACATTTGTTTGCATCTTCCCTATCTTTAATACCTTGCATTTGTCAATGTTAAACTTCATCTGCCAATTTACTGACCATTCATGTAAGGTATCTAGATCCCTTTGGAGGCACTCTATATCGCTATCTGAATCAATTGATCTCCCTATTTTAGTATCGTCTGCGAATTTACTTATCCTACTAGTTATACCTAAATCTAGGTCATTTATGTATATAAGAAACAACAGGGGACCTAATACCGATCCCTGGGGGACACCACTTTTGACTGCTCCCCATTCTGACTTGGTACCATTTATGCTGACTCTCTGCTTCCTACCAATTAGCCATGACCTAATCCATCCTAACAACGCCCCACCTATTCCATGTGCCTCAACCTTTCTCATCAATCTCTCATGAGGGACTCTGTCGAAAGCTTTACTGAAATCTAAATATATAATATCATATGACTTGTCATTATCTACTGCTTCATATACCTCTGAGAAAAAACTAAGCAAATTAGTAAGGCAAGACCGTCCCTGAGTGAATCCATGCTGAGAAGAATTGATTAAGTTAAATGTTTCTAAGTGGTTTCTCATTTTCCTAGCAATAATTGACTCTAGTAGTTTTCCTATGATTGAAGTGAGACTAATGGGACGGTAATTGGATGCTATTGATTTATCACCTTTTTTGAAGATCGGAACTACATTTGCAAGCTTCCAAGCTTCTGGAACTATACCTGTTTCTAATGACTTGTTAAATAGAAATGTTAATGGATAACTTAACTCATCTCTGCATTCTTTTAATACTCTAGCATATACCTCATCAGGACCAGGCGATTTATGAGGTTTCAGTCTGTCAATTTCCTTAACCACATCATTTCTACTTATAGTAACCGTACTTAACCTATTTTCTATACTATCGCTGTATACCTTACGGACTTCTGGAAACTGTGCCAAATTTTCATTAGTGAAAACGGAAAGAAATTGACTATTTAATGTACTGCACATTTCTAAATAACTTTCTGTCAATTTTCCTATCGAAGTTTTAAGGGGACCAATTACATCTCTAACCTTGGATTTATATAGTTGGTAAAAAGCTTTAGGATTATTTTTTGAATCATTGGCAACCTTAATTTCATAATTTCTTTTTTCTTTACTAATATCCTTTTTTACCTGTCGTGATAGATTCTGATAGTAAGCAAGTAGGTGAATTTCGCCTTTTTTAATTTTTCTATATATTCCTCTCTTTTTTCCTAGAAGATCTAATAGTCTATTATTCATCCATTTGGGTTGGTTCTGTGTTGATCTAAATTTTCTTTTGGGGATATATTTATTTTGCGCATTGAATACTGACTTGATAAAATTATCGTATGTATCTACCAAGTTTGATATATAAACTTGATATATATAAAGTTTGATATATAAACATACCAATATGTTTAAAGTTTGCAATCATAACCACCTTCTAGCCCTCCACAAACCTCCCTTCAAAAATAATTTTCCCCATACTCCCTTATAAGATTAATGTATACATTTTCTCGGAGAAAAAGGAACCGGCCTAAGGTCAGTTACTCAAATTACTTTTCGTTATCGGTCGTCAGGAAAATAGATTTCTGAATGGGGCGAAACGTTATATAATGGGGCGAAACGTTATATAATGGGGCGAAACGTTATATAATCGCCAAACTGAAGGGGCAAAGCTTCTTAAAATCGCCAAACTTATGGGTGAATCCCCCAAAGAAGACCACCTACAGAATATATAGAGTATAACCCAACCAATATATAGAGTATAACCCAACCAATATATAGAGTATAACCCAACCAATATATAGAGTATAACCCAACCAATATATAGAGTATAACCCAACCAATATAGAGTATAACCCAACCAATATATAGAGTATAACCCAACCAATATATAGAGTATAACCCAACCATATATAGAGTATAACCCAACCAATATATAGAGTATAACCCAACCAATATATAGAGTATAACCCAACCAATATATAGAGTATAACCCAACCAATATATAGAGTATAACCCAACCAATATATAGAGTATAACCCAACCAATATATAGAGTATAACCCAACCAATATATAGAGTATAACCCAACCAATATATAGAGTATAACCCAACCAATATATAGAGTATAACCCAACCAATATATAGAGTATAACCCAACCAATGTTATTACACTTTGAAGGTTCGGCCGCTCACTAAAATGCTATCTGGTCCTTTATCTGGGGAATGTGTGGAGTAATAGTACCCCATCCGCTCAACCCATCTCTCTCTTCTCTCACACACACACACATGCACAACGTGCTCTCTCATACACACACACACACACACACAACTTACTCTCTCTCTCACACACATACATACACACACACACACACACACCTACACACACCTTACACACACACACACACACACACACACACATAGGCAGATGTAAAGGAGATGTGAGGAAATACAGCTTTCCATATAGAAGTGTTAATATGTGGAATCAGTTGGATGATGAAGTGGTGGATGCGAGGAATATCCAAATTTTTATAGCCATATTAGATAACAGAATGTTGGGAAGCGGGACACTACGAGCCTAAAAACTCAAATCTTGTTAATTTCATTAATCGAGTTTAGGAGTAAAGTTGGTTGGTGGAGAGAACATAATAATACTACAATTAGGTGAGTACACACACACACACACACACACACACACACACACACACACATACATTCCCTCTCTCTCACTCATTCGTTTACCTTACTTGCCTCTTAGATTTCAATTTGAATTTACTTTATTGATTCTTTTCTTGGATTCTGTTCTTACTTGACCCTTAACCTTGTATTTACTATTTACCATTTATTGCTTCTTGAGGGAGCCCAGACGGTATTGTGCAGCATAATTTACTGGTTCGGCTCAATGGTTTAAGGAGGGGGTTTTGTTTGCTCTCTAAACCTCTATCAAACTTTAATAAAACACCCACAAGACCCCCCTTCGATATAAATTTGTAAATTTTTCGGTAGAAAAATGTCCTGGTCGAAGGCTGATTCCTCTTCAATTACAGGCTTGCTATCGCTCGCCAGGAAAAAATCGACCCCTATATGGCACGCAAGGTCTTAATATTGGCAAAGAATGGGGCAAAAGGTCTGAATCTCGACAAAATAATGGGGCGAATGTTTTGAAATCTCATAACTAATAGGGCTAAACATGAGGGAGAATGAGGACTCTAAAAACCAACTGCCTCCCCTTAATTGACTGACTCTTCTTGGGTTTCATACCCCTTAATTGACTGACTCTTCTTGGGTTTCATACCCCTTCATTGACTCTTCCCTTACAGTAGATGGTTTCCTTGGACTCTTAGACATTCTCTTTGTGTTCGCTCGTTTTAGTTTGATGTGTCTACTTTTATATTTCGTTAATGTAAGTTACCTTTTATATTTCGTTCATGTAAGTTACCTTTTATATTTCGTTCATGTAAGTTACCTTTTATATTTCGTTAATGTAAGTTACCTTTTATATTTCGTTCATGTAAGTTACCTTTTATATTTCGTTAATGTAAGTTACCTTTTATATTTCGTTCATGTAAGTTACCTTTTATATTTCGTTCATGTAAGTTACCTTTTATATTTCGTTAATGTAAGTTACCTTTTATATTTCGTTAATGTAAGTTACCTTTTATATTTCGTTCATGTAAGTTACCTTTTATATTTCGTTCATGTAAGTTACCTTTTATATTTCGTTAATGTAAGTTACCTTTTCTCTTAGTGTTCTGTCCTTTTACAGGCTCTTAGTAGTGTTTCCTCTTGTTTCTACTCTCTGGTTCCCTGAGTATTTGCTGTTTCTTCTTTTAGTGTAGTGTCTTACCCATATATCCTCATGTACATGCATCATAATTGATGATCCTATTTGCTCACTATTTATATACACGAGTTGAAGCGATTAAGGGGAGATGGGCCGTTTATTTGCCTTTTTATTGATCTTTTTATGATTTTCTTAGTTTCCTCCCTAGACCTCCATCAAATTGTTTTTTTGTACATCCATTAGATCCCCCTTCTAGATTAATTTGTACATTTTTCGGTAGAACAATGTACCGGCCAAAGGCCGGTTCTTCCAACATTACAGGCTCACTATCGTTCGCCAGGGACAAAATTGACACCTAAATAGCACGAAAGGTCTAAATATTGACGTAGAAATGGGGCGAAAGATCTTAAAATCGACTAAATAATGGGACAAACATCTTAACATCTGAAAACTAATGGGGCTAAACATGAGGGAGAAAGTGGTCCAGAAAACCGGCCCATCCCCCCTTAACCCCTTGGATGACTAGGACGCGTTCCAATGGTTTATTTGCTGCTACCATTAACCCCTTGGATGACTAGGACGCGTTCCAATGGTTTATTTGCTGCTACCATTAACCCCTTGGATGACTAGGACGCGTTCCAATGGTTTATTTGCTGCTACCATTAACCCCTTGGATGACTAGGACGCGTTCCAATGGTTTATTTGCTGCTACCATTAACCCCTTGGATGACTAGGACGCGTTCCAATGGTTTATTTGCTGCTACCATTAACCCCTTGGATGACTAGGACGCGTTCCAATGGTTTATTTGCTGCTACCATTAACCCCTTGGATGACTAGGACGCGTTCCAATGGTTTATTTGCTGCTACCATTAACTCCTTGGATGACTAGGACTTGTTCCAATGGTTTATTTGCTGCTACCATTAACCCCTTGGATGACTAGGACGCGTTCCAATGGTTTATTTGCTGCTACCATTAACCCCTTGGATGACTAGGACGCGTTCCAATGGTTTATTTGCTGCTACCATTAACCCCTTGGATGACTAGGACGCGTTCCAATGGTTTATTTGCTGCTACCATTAACCCCTTGGATGACTAGGACGCGTTCCAATGGTTTATTTGCTGCTTCCATTAACCCCTTGGATGACTAGGACGCGTTCCAATGGTTTATTTGCTGCTACCATTAACCCCTTGGATGACTAGGACGCGTTCCAATGGTTTATTTGCTGCTACCATTAACCCCTTGGATGACTAGGACGCGTTCCAATGGTTTATTTGCTGCTACCATTAACCCCTTGGATGACTAGGACGCGTTCCAATGGTTTATTTGCTGCTTCCATTAACCCCTTGGATGACTAGGACGCGTTCCAATGGTTTATTTGCTGCTTCCATTAACCCCTTGGATGACTAGGACGCGTTCCAATGGTTTATTTGCTGCTACCATTAACCCCTTGGATGACTAGGACGCCTTCCAATGGTTTATTTGCTGCTACCATTAACCCCTTGGATGACTAGGACGCGTTCCAATGGTTTATTTGCTGCTACCATTAACCCCTTGGATGACTAGGACGCGTTCCAATGGTTTATTTGCTGCTACCATTAACCCCTTGGATGACTAGGACGCGTTCCAATGGTTTATTTGCTGCTTCCATTAACCCCTTGGATGACTAGGACGCGTTCCAATGGTTTATTTGCTGCTACCATTAACCCCTTGGATGACTAGGATGCGTTCCAATGGTTTATTTGCTGCTACCATTAACCCCTTGGATGACTAGGACGCGTTCCAATGGTTTATTTGCTGCTACCATTAACCCCTTGGATGACTAGGACGCGTTCCAATGGTTTATTTGCTGCTACCATTAACCCCTTGGATGACTAGGACGCGTTCCAATGGTTTATTTGCTGCTACCATTAACCCCTTGGATGACTAGGACGCGTTCCAATGGTTTATTTGCTGCTTCCATTAACCCCTTGGATGACTAGGACGCGTTCCAATGGTTTATTTGCTGCTACCATTAACCCCTTGGATGACTAGGACGCGTTCCAATGGTTTATTTGCTGCTACCATTAACCCCTTGGATGACTAGGACGCGTTCCAATGGTTTATTTGCTGCTACCATTAACCCCTTGGATGACTAGGACGCGTTCCAATGGTTTATTTGCTGCTACCATTAACCCCTTGGATGACTAGGACGCGTTCCAATGGTTTATTTGCTGCTACCATTAACCCCTTGGATGACTAGGACGCGTTCCAATGGTTTATTTGCTGCTACCATTAACCCCTTGGATGACTAGGACGCGTTCCAATGGTTTATTTGCTGCTACCATTAACCCCTTGGATGACTAGGACGCGTTCCAATGGTTTATTTGCTGCTTCCATTAACCCCTTGGATGACTAGGACGCGTTCCAATGGTTTATTTGCTGCTACCATTAACCCCTTGGATGACTAGGACGCGTTCCAATGGTTTATTTGCTGCTACCATTAACCCCTTGGATGACTAGGACGCGTTCCAATGGTTTATTTGCTGCTACCATTAACCCCTTGGATGACTAGGACGCGTTCCAATGGTTTATTTGCTGCTACCATTAACCCCTTGGATGACTAGGACGCGTTCCAATGGTTTATTTGCTGCTACCATTAACCCCTTGGATGACTAGGACGCGTTCCAATGGTTTATTTGCTGCTACCATTAACCCCTTGGATGACTAGGACGCGTTCCAATGGTTTATTTGCTGCTACCATTAACCCCTTGGATGACTAGGACGCGTTCCAATGGTTTATTTGCTGCTACCATTAACCCCTTGGATGACTAGGACGCGTTCCAATGGTTTATTTGCTGCTACCATTAACCCCTTGGATGACTAGGACGCGTTCCAATGGTTTATTTGCTGCTACCATTAACCCCTTGGATGACTAGGACGCGTTCCAATGGTTTATTTGCTGCTACCATTAACCCCTTGGATGACTAGGACGCGTTCCAATGGTTTATTTGCTGCTACCATTAACCCCTTGGATGACTAGGACGCGTTCCAATGGTTTATTTGCTGCTTCCATTAACCCCTTGGATGACTAGGACGCGTTCCAATGGTTTATTTGCTGCTACCATTAACCCCTTGGATGACTAGGACGCGTTCCAATGGTTTATTTGCTGCTACCATTAACCCCTTGGATGACTAGGACGCGTTCCAATGGTTTATTTGCTGCTACCATTAACCCCTTGGATGACTAGGACGCGTTCCAATGGTTTATTTGCTGCTACCATTAACCCCTTGGATGACTAGGACACGTTCCAATGGTTTATTTGCTGCTTCCATTAACCCCTTGGATGACTAGGACGCGTTCCAATGGTTTATTTGCTGCTACCATTAACCCCTTGGATGACTAGGACGCGTTCCAATGGTTTATTTGCTGCTACCATTAACCCCTTGGATGACTAGGACGCGTTCCAATGGTTTATTTGCTGCTACCATTAACCCCTTGGATGACTAGGACGCGTTCCAATGGTTTATTTGCTGCTACCATTAACCCCTTGGATGACTAGGACGCGTTCCAATGGTTTATTTGCTGCTACCATTAACCCCTTGGATGACTAGGACGCGTTCCAATGGTTTATTTGCTGCTACCATTAACCCCTTGGATGACTAGGACGCGTTCCAATGGTTTATTTGCTGCTACCATTAGAATATTTTAGTCAGTTTAGGAAGGATCAGTGGGTGTCAGAGGCTTGGTTGAGTTAGTTTTGACCTTTTTACATTGCTAGAGGTCCTTCCTAAGCTGCCTAAAATTGCCTAATGATAACCAGAGCCAAAAGAAGACACGTATCATGGTATTCCGGGTGGATTAACCGGTAACGTCCTATTCCGGGTGGATTAACCGGTAACGTCCTATTCCGGGTGGATTAACCGGTAACGTCCTATTCCGGGTGGATTAACCGGTAACGTTCTATTCCGGGTGGATTAACCGGTAACGTCCTTTTCATTATATTCTGGCAACTATTATACGATTATATTCAGCTTAGGAAGGACATCTAGCAATTAAAAGGCTACAGGCTATCTCCAACAATCCTTTTAGCTCCCATATGTGCGTCCCAAGCTGCATTAAATCCTCTAACTATAGCTAAAATAAAATAAAGAAGACGTCGCTGATATAGAGGAGGCTTAAGGGGCTATTGGCTGGATTGTTGGTCCATTAATTCATTTATTCTTTAGTTTCCTCGCTAGACCTCCATCAAGCTTGGAAAAACACCCCCTAGACCACCTTTCAAGATAAATTTGTACATTTTTAGGTAGAAAAATGTCCCGGCTGATTCCGTTTAGATTTACAGGCTCGCTATGGCTTGCCAGGAAAAAATCGACACCGAAATTGCACGAAAGGTCTTAAAATTGACAACGAAATGGGGCGAAAGGTGTTAAAATCGCCAAAATAATGGTCCGACCGTCTTAAAATGTCAAAACTAATGGGGCTAAACACGAGGGAGAAAGGGGTGAAGGAAAACCAGCACTACCCCCTTAACCTGGTAGTGGTCTCAGTATAGGTGTGCCTACTGCCTAGCTGGAGACGCCCCTAGCCCTCCTACCCTACCCCATGGGAGGAAATACCACCCACTCCACCAGTAACACACCCCTCTTTAAATATTACGACCTTTACCCCCTCCCTCCCTCCCCCTTGATATCCCTCCTAAACCCCTATTTGCTTGTGCTCTCTCTCTCTCTCTCTCTCTCTCTCTCTCTCTCTCTCATGTACAGTATATACCTTTTCCTCTCAGAGGTTATTAGGTAACCTACTTGACTACCTGGAACTTCACAGCTTAATTACAGGTTCCTAACATGGCTCCAGGCATCACTGATCATGGCTTACCAATTTCCTGGAATTTTCCCTTAGCATATTGCATATATACCGGTACTGTATTATATATAGCAGTAGTAATCATATTGCATATATACTGTATTATATATAGCAGTAGTAATCATATTGCATATATACTGTATTATATATAGCAGTAGTAGTAATCATATTGCATATATACTGTATTATATATAGCAGTAGTAATCATATTGCATATATACTGTATTATATATAGCAGTAGTAATCATATTGCATATATACTGTATTATATATAGCAGTAGTAATCATATTGCATATATACTGTATTATATATAGCAGTAGTAATCATAAATATTCCTTACATAGATTTTCACACATATTATGGGTCTATAGCGCTCAAGAAAATATAGCACGAATAAAGAGACTTCAATATAGTGCTTCAACACTTATTCTAGCAATTATGAGACTTACCATACCTACTTAAGGTCACCTAAGGTTGTGTTTGCCATTCTTCTAGTGGCACCGAGGAGCGCGCCGCCCCTCGTTCAGGGTGGTGATTTGATGCAACAGACTGTTTGAAGGGGCAGCACGCTCCTGCGAAGATGGGCTCGTCTGGCACTTTTTGTAGTTCGATATCGAGGGCTCTCTTGAAATTGTCTAACGAGATGCCCCTCATGTCTCTTACTCGCCGTGGGAGTTTGTTGAAGAAACGTGGTCCTCTGTGTGATACCAGCCCTCTCACAGAGAGCCCATAGCACCCCGGTTTCGCATCTGGGGGATATCGCATTCCCAGCCTCTCCTATCACTGAATGTCATGACTATCGGGGTAGCCTATATAGGTTTGGTATTAAACCCTCTGCGATTTTCCACATGTAAATTATCAGATAACGTTCTCTTCTATGCTCCAACGAGTACAGTTTCATGATCTTAAACGCTCCCAATAGTGTAGCTGCTTTACCGAGTTTATTTGCGAAGTGAAATTCCTTTGTACACTCTCTAAGTCATTTATTTTGCATGCTTTGTATGGGGATGTTAATATGTTACAGTATTCAAGCCGCGGTAGCACTAGGGATTTGAAGAGCGTTATCATAGGCAATTCACGGCATGTTTTAAAAGTACGCAGAATCCAACCTTTTAGACGTTTTGCAGCTGCAACTTTGACCTGGTTATGTTCTTTGAATCCCATGTTTCAGACATTAAGGGGAGATTTCCACTTGAGGAGTTTTTTTCTTTACCCCTTTCTCCCTCATGTTTAGCCCAATTGCTTTTGAGGTTTTAAGACGTTTGCCCCATTAGTTTGGCGATTTTAAGAACTTTCAACCCATTTATGTCACTTTTAAGACCTTTCGTCCCATTTAGGTGTCGATTTTTTCCTGGCGAGCGATAGCGAGCCTGTAATTTAAGAGGAACTGGCCTTCGGCCGTGACATTTTTCTACCGAAAAATGTACAAATTTATCTTGAAAGGGGGTCAAAGAGGTGTAATTTCAATTTTGATGGAAGTCTAGGAAACACACTAAAAACCTCCCCTTAACACCCCAAGGTCTTTCACACTGTCTTTGCGTTCAATTTTGGGAATCTTAGTGCTAAGAACAATTTTGTTCTCAATTCGTTGGAAACTCGCAGACAGCAAGGACAACTGTTTGAAATATTTGAAATATTAAATTGGTAGATAATGTGGATTATGGCAAGTTTAGCATCAATGGGAACGAAAGATACAATAAGTGTTTTACGCAATAATCTGTCTTTTTCTAGCTGTCAGTATATTACGATGTTCACATCTTCATTACTTAGATTTTTGATGCGAAATGTTGTGCAAATTATGAAAATCTGGCATTAATTTGATGTCGAAACAACACTTTCTTAATTTTCCATTAATCCTGCATATATATGATCTGCTCATCTGGAACGAACTTCCCGGGACGTATCAAATAGTTCTACAATAAATTAGTTTAATCCAGGTGCAGTGTAAAGTATTTTGTACACCCTATTTCCCTGAAATGGAACGTAAGATTTTTGAAATCATTACTTTCTTGTAACTTTCTGCAACTCTGTCTATTAATTATCTTCTTTTTCTACCTATAATATTTATCTCTATCTCTATTTTTAGATAGATAGATAGATAGATGTTCTTCCTTTTCCGTACCGGTATTCGTTTTCTCATATTTCTTGTCTTACTAAACCATCTATAGGCCTATGTATGTATGTATGTATGTATGTATGTATGTTTCTCTTTCGTCCCCCTGTTTTCATTTCTTCGACGGACTTTATATGCCTCGCCTTGTGTTTTATTCGACGGACTTTATATGCCTCGCCTTGTGTTTTATTCGACGGACTTTATATGCCTCGCCTTGTGTTTTATTCGACGGACTTTATATGCCTCGCCTTGTGTTTTATTCGACGGACTTTATATGCCTCGCCTTGTGTTTTATTCGACGGACTTTATATGCCTCGCCTTGTGTTTTATTCGACGGACTTTATATGCCTCGCCTTGTGTTTTATTCGACGGACTGTATATGCCTCGCCTTGTGTTTTATTCGACGGACTTTATATGCCTCGCCTTGTGTTTTATTTTAATCTATTTTACTCATCATTAATCATTGTACTTTGTGGTACAATGTAATGTTGTGTAAACTATCTCCTATTTTCCTTTGGCTTGAAGTAATTGGAAGTTTTATCTTATGCTAATTTAATATAATATATGCTAAAGCTAGTAGTTTTAGTAATATTGTTATTACCGGTATTTTAGAATCTATACCCCGTATATATATATGATATTCAGCATATGCATGTATCCCGTTAATTATTTCAATTTGTTATTTGGTCCGTTATTTACTTTCCCTTGCGCATTTTTTTTTCCCGTGGCGTCCATCCATCATCCCCCCTCCCCACCCCCAGGCTTCCCTAGGAAATACCTCACTCATTCTACCCTGTCACGTCCCAGCTACACCACTTCGCTACACCCACTCCACACACCCACCCACACACTCATTCCACCCTGTCACGTCCCAGCTACACCAATTCACTCCACCCACACACCCTCCACACACACACCTACCTACCTGGAGTCTACTTGGAGTTGTTTCGGCCATCCATCAGTGGCCTCGGCGAGAGTTGCTCCCCCCGAGTATGTTTTCTGCCAGTGCTTGATGCAGCAGGCTATTCGAGGGGGCAGCTCTCACCCCCGCGAAGTATGGCTGATCAGGCACCGACTTGAGATGGTTGTCCAAGGCTTTCTTGAATACTTCCGTTGGCACGTCCGTCAGGTTTCTCACGTTCTCTGGCATTTTGTTGAAGAGGCTCGGTCCCCTGTTTGTCAACCAGGAGTCCCTCAGTGTGGGATGTTACATTTCCTACCCCCTCTGTTGCTCCAGTTCCATGATATTGTGGTGTGAAGGTTTGGCACTAGACCCTCGATAACTTTCCATGTGTAAATTATCAAGTATCTCTCTTCTTCGCTCCAGTGAATATAAGTTAAGAGCCTTCAGCCGATCCCAGTAGGCTAATGAAGATGTTTTACCGAGCTGATGTGGGACGTGAAGCTTCTTTGAACACTCTATTTCGTATATTTCCCCGGCTTTGTGTGGAGATGTTTGCACACTGCAATACTCCAGTCGTGGGATCACCAACGATTTGAAAAGTGTTATCATTGGCCGTTCTTCTCGTGTCTTCAAAGTGCGCAGTATCCAACCTACAAGTTTCCTCGCCGCTACTGACTTGGCCTGATTATGTTCTTTGAAAGACATGTTTTCTGACATTATTACCCCAAGATCTTTAACCTCTGATTTTCGTGGGATTGGCAGGAGTGACTCTGTTAAGTAGGTTTTGTTTTCTTTAACCTCTTCATTTCCTCCATACCTTATCAGCTGAAATTTCTCTTCGTTAAATTGCATGTTGTTATCTTTGGTCCACCGAAATACAGCATTCATGTCTGCTTGCAAGATTTCTTTGTCTTCTATTGTGGTTATTCCTAGACTTAGTTTTGTGTCGTCTGCAAATTATGAGACACTGCGAGTACATTAGCATCGTATTAGGAAGAGTAAGGAAGAGTATTAGGAAGAGTAAGGGTGCCAACACTGTACCCTGGGGAACAGAGCTTTTAACCTCTGAACCTTCCGATACCGCTTGATTTACTGCTACTGATTGTCTTCTGTTAATGAGAAAATTAATCTATCCACCTCCCCACCTTTCCGGTGATACCCTTTTCTTTCAGCTTATGTGCTATAATTCCATGATCACACTTATTAAATACTTTGGCAAAGTCTGTGATATGACATCTACATTTCTTTTCTCTTCCAGGTCATCTAGAACTTTGTCATAGTGTTCTAGTAGCTGTGAGAGACATGACCTTCCTGCTCTGAACCCGTGTTGTCCTGAGTTGTGGAGCCCGTTTTCTTCCATGTATTCCGCGACTTTTCCTCCTTACCTTTTGATACCTTTTGATACCTTTTGATGTGTTCGCCGCTCTTCTAGCGGCACCAAGGAGCGCGACGCCCCTCGTTGTGGGTGGCGTAGTACTCTTTCAAAGATTTTGATGATGTGAGATGTTAGTGCTACTGGGCGGTAGTTTTTTGGCAGAGCTTTACTTCCTCCTTTGTGTAGTGGTGCAATTGTTGTGTTTTTCAGGCTTTCTGGGATTTCTCCTGTATCTAGGCTCTTTCTCCACATTATGGCTAGAGGTCTTGCTAGCGATGTTTTGTAGTTCTTGAGCAGGACTGAGCTCCATGAATCTGGTCCTGGTGCTGAGTGGAGCAGCATGCTGTTTGTTGCCCTTTCTATATCTATTGGCCCAAATTCTATATCTGATATATGGAGGGGGGCTCTGTTCTCGCCCATAAAGAAACTGTTTGGATTGTCAATAGTTTTAGATGGATCGGGTTGACTGAACACGGTTTCATACTGTTTTCGTAGAAGTTCACTCATTTCTTTGTCATTTGTTGTATATGATCCGTCAAGTTTGATGAGTGGGCCAATGCTTGACGCTGTTTGTGATTTTTTCTTTGCATATGAGAAGAAGCACTTTGAATTTTCACTTATTTCTTGAACCGCCTTGTTTTCTTCTTCTATCTGCTGTATTTGATACGATATTCTCAGCTTGTGTTCAATATCCTCTATCTCCCTTTTCATTATGTTAATTTGCCTTTCCTGTAATCCAGCTTGGGAGAGCCGATGTGACAGTAGTTTTCTTCGTTTGTAGAGCCTTCTCCTTTCTCTTTCTTGCTTACTTCTGCACTTCCTTTTTCTCTCTGGAATGTGATCCGAGCATACGTTCTTAACTAATTCAGCTACTAGGCTAAGGCATTCAGGGGTTGTTTTGTCTGCCATTTGAACTTCCCAGTCTATTTCCTCTATCTTCTGGTTTATGCTTGGCCAATTAACATGTTTATTATTAAAGTTGTACTTACTGAATGGGCCTGTATATGATCTCCTTGTTTTGGTTTGTGTAGGTACTCGATGTTGGTTAGTACTTCGATTATCCTATGGTCAGAATAAGTAGTATCTGATATGCTGGTATTGTGCACAATGTTCTCATTGTTTGAGAAGATCAGGCCTAGGACATTTTGACCTCTAGTTGGTTCTGTGATGTGTCAGAGAACATGAATTAAGAAGTGCTCTTGAGTGTGCATCACCATTTGCATTTGAGGTGTTAGGCATTATTTGATGTTCTATTTGCCTCCATTTGATATTAGGTAAATTGAAGTCTCCCAACCACAGGATGTTAGGGGTTGGAGCCCCCAGTCCTTCTATAGCCGTTTTGATCTTATCCAGCTGGGGTTTGAACTCATGAAGTGAGGCATCTGGAGGTCTGTATATGAGGATAATTGCCAGGTTTAGACTCTCTATGTTTACCCCCAGTATCTCTACTACCTCTGTACTTATAAGAGAGTCTTTTATGTACAAAGCTACTCCTCCACATGTTCTGTGTTTTCTATCTGACCTGTGTAGGTTGTAACCTGGGGTCCATACTTCACTATTTTCGTGATCTTTAATGTGAGTTTCAGTAAGGTGCAGTGCATTCCCCTCTTCTAGTAGTCCTTGGATGAAAGGGACCTTATTTGTTCTACTGTTTTCAAGACCTTGTATGTTTGCATATATGAGAGGGGAGAGGCTGGGTGTGGTGGTTTGTGAGTTTACCATCTCTGGTGGTATGGGCGGCCCCCCACACACTCACTCCACCCTGGCATATCCTAGCTACACCACTCCACTCCACACACACACACCCACACACACTCATTCCACCCTGTCACGCTCTAGCTATACCACTCCACCACACACCCACACACTCATTCCACCCTGTCACGTCCCTGCTACACCACTTCGCTCCACCCACACCCACTCCACAAACACACCCTCACCCTCATTCCACCCTGTCACGTCCCAGCTACACCAATCAACTCCACCCACACACCCTCCACACCCACACCCACTTCACTCTGTCACGTCCTAGCTACACCACTCCACTCCACACACACGCACACACACATTCCACCGTGTCATGATCCAACTACACCACTCCACTCCACCTACACACCCACCCACACTCACACCCACCCACACACTCACTCCACCCTCTCACGTCCCAGCTACGCCACTTCACTCCACCCACACATTCTACCCTTCCATGCTCCAGCTACACCACTCCACTCCACACCCACACACCCACACATTTATTCCACCCTGGCACATCCCAGCTACACCACTCCAATCCACCCACACCCACCCACTCCACACACACACACGCACACACTCACTCACTCCACCCTGTCATGCTCTAGCTACACCACTCCACTCTAACCAACCACACACTCGCTCCACCCTTTCACGCCTCAAGTACACCACTGCACTCCACCCTCACACTGTTCCATACACACACCTACCTACCTAAGTCACCTAATGTGTGTTCGCCACGTTGCTAGAGGCACCCAAGAGCGTGAAGCCCCTCTAGTTAGTTGTGGTTTGGATTTGGTGCAGCAGACTGTTTGAAGGGGCGGAATGTTCCCCTGCGAAGATGGGCTCATCTGGTACCCTTTGCAGTTCCACATCGAGGGCTCTCTTGAAGTTTACTAAAGAGATACGGTATGTCCCATAGAATCCCGATTATTCATCGAGGGAATATTGTATTCCTAGCTTCTCCTATCACTGAACTTGATGTCTATCGGGGTGTGTAGACTTGGTACAAAACCCTCCGCGATTATCCACGTGTAAATTTTGTATATTAAGTATCGTTCACTTCTACTCTCCAACAAATAGAGCTTCAGTGAATTTAAGTGTTCCCAATAGTGTAGATGTTTTACTGAATATATATTCGAGGTTAGTTTATGTTTTATATATACTGTATAGTGTATATACACGATGTAAATCATATTTCTCACCTACTGTGTATGTTGATGTTAATATGTTACAGTACTCTAGCCGCGGTAGCACCAGAGATTTGAAGAGCGTTATCATAGGACATCCACCACGTGTTCTAAATGTACACTCACTCATAAAAGAAAGGGACCCCCCTGAGCGAGAGATCTAAGGCCTCACGCTATTTAGTTGTGGTAACACTGGCTCTGAACCCTACTCCCTCGCACAATTCACATTCGCCACTCCTTTTCGTGACGTCGATGATTCAGGGTTAGTGTTACCACAGATAAATAGTGTGAGGCCTTAGATCTCTCGCTCATGGGGATACCTTTCTTTTAGGAGTGAGTGTACGTAGGACCTTGGTAGAGTCCAACCTGTTTACTGTATCGCAGCTCCAACTTTGACCTGGTTATGAGCTTTGGATCCCATATTTTCTGATATTAGTACTTCAAGTTCATTCACACTTCTTTACATTCTATAACATGGTTAGATTCTGCTATGTAATTGGTGATCCCGTTACCAACCTTATCCTCTCCGTATCGTATCAATTGGAACTTTTCTTCATTAAACTGCATGTTGTTTTCCCTGGTCCACTGGAGTACCACATTTATGTCTACTTACAGAGGTGTAAAGCTTATGGTAGCATCAACGGAAACCAGACAAACTATAGTATCAATGTTGTGTTAACCTGTAGGACCTATAGATATTCTCTGAACAGTATTTAGATGTACAGTCGCCAACAGAGGTTTTGTTACAGACCTAATTGTAGTTATGGTATGTTATCTATGTATATGCATAGTATTAAAAACATTAAAACATGATTAAACTATTAAATGGATTGTTTAAGGCTGTTTTTTTTTTTTTTTTTTTTTTTTTTATGAACACCGGGATCTATAATAGCATAAAGTTAGTTAGCTGTGTCTCTAGTCGGGTTTATGTCCTACAACAGTTATGACGACTATCGTGTGAACTACATTAACAATGATCATTGTTTCAACATAGTGAATGTACTTTAGTGTTTTAATTTAACGATAACCGCGATACTAATGATTCCAGTGAACTAATAATAGTAATTGATTTACAGTGAACGATATTATTGTTTCTGAAAATTCTACTGGATATACAGTTGTTGGCTACATAGTGGTAAGTAATTATAATACTTCCTAGACCTAGAGAAGTTTAGTGAGTGTAGAAGTGCTGATAGTTGTGAGAAATGTCTGGAAATAGCATTGGTGTGATTGACCTTAGCCTCCCACACACTAGTTCTAGTCTCTGTTATTGTATGTATCTAAGCCGTGGGGGATTGATGTGGCTCCCATTATTGTAGAGATTATAAGACGCATTGCCCCATTTAGTTAGCTTTTATGGCGAGCTATAGCGAGCCTGCAAAATAAGGGAAACTAAGTGGCCAGGAAATTATTCTACTGAACAAAATGTACAAATTTAGCTAGGAGTTTCTGGTGGAGGGCGTAATTTTTATATTTGAAGGGAGTCTAGGGGGCAAACTAGATAAATAAAATAGTAGGGAGCTTTAAGATAAAATTGGATAAGCATATGGACGAGAAGGGTTGAGTGTGAAGGGGGATCAGCCGGGTTGGGCCAATCAGCGCTCTGCAGACCCCCATAATCCTGCGTTAATCTCTAACCGTTTTGGTAAGATGATCCTCAGGGTATTAGAGTGTGAAGCCTATAATTGGGCTTTGTAATTGAATTGGGGTTGTGTGGGACAGGGATCTGCCTTGCTTAGGCCAATCGGCTTTCTGCAGACTCCCATTTTCTTATGTTCTTATGTTCTTAAATAAAACCAACATTAATAATAATATAACCAGCATTACAAAGCACAGATGGCCTCCGTCAAACACTGCAAATCACCCAACCTGTTTGTTCTCTCTCTCTCTCTCTCTCTCTCTCTCTCTCTCTCTCTCTCTCTCTCTCTTTCTCTCTCTCTCTCTCCGAGACAGCTTTTCGGTTGATCCAGATTAACAAGCATTGCAAAGCATCGAAGGTCTCCGTGGAACGCTATAAATCGCTCAGTCGCTCCAAACCCTGCTCTTCCCTTGCCTCTCTTTCCCCCAAGGCAACTCTCTCACCTGATCCAGTCCAACAAGCCACAACAATATAAGTGAGCCGAGCGGTAATAAGCTCTCACCTGATCCAGTCCAACAAGCCACAACAATATAAGTGAGCCGAGCGGTAATAAGCTCTCACCTGATCCAGTCCAACAAGCCACAACAATATAAGTGAGCCGAGCGGTAATAAGCTCTCACCTGATCCAGTCCAACAAGCCACAACAATATAAGTGAGCCGAGCGGTAATAAGCTCTCACCTGATCCAGTCCAACAAGCCACAACAATATAAGTGAGCCGAGCGGTAATAAGCTCTCACCTGAATAAGTGAGCCGAGCGGTAATAAGCTCTCACCTGATCCAGTCCAACAAGCCACAACAATATAAGTGAGCCGAGCGGTAATAAGCTCTCACCTGATCCAGTCCAACAAGCCACAACAATATAAGTGAGCCGAGCGGTAATAAGCTCTCACCTGATCCAGTCCAACAAGCCACAACAATATAAGTGAGCAGAGCGGTAATAAGCTCTCACCTGATCCAGTCCAACAAGCCACAACAATATAAGTGAGCCGAGCGGTAATAAGCTCTCACCTGATCCAGTCCAACAAGCCACAACAATATAAGTGAGCCGAGCGGTAATAAGCTCTCACCTGATCCAGTCCAACAAGCCACAACAATATAAGTGAGCCGAGCGGTAATAAGCTCTCACCTGATCCAGTCCAACAAGCCACAACAATATAAGTGAGCCGAGCGGTAATAAACTCTCACCTGATCCAGTCCAACAAGCCACAACAATATAAGTGAGCCGAGCGGTAATAAGCTCTCACCGGTTCCCGACGGAGGCCACAAGAAGAGTGAAATAGTTGCTAATTAGCATCTCGTCGTCTGAAAATTTATAGAAAATGGAGAAGAGAGATAGGTGGCCAGGAGAATGGAGAAGAGAGATAGGTGGCCAGGAGAATGGAGAAGAGAGATAGGTGGCCAGAGAGATAGGTGGCCAGGAGAATGTGTATGATAGGTAGGGAGGCTTCGGTGATCCTGTTTAAATGCAGGAGTAACAACATGAACCTGGGGAATAGACGGAGATTTAGTAACGAGACGACAGAGTGCATCATGTGTGGCTATGAGTATGAGGACCTGAACCACTTTGTGCTGCACTGCCCGGCGTACAGCGAAGAGAGGAGGAACAACCCAGCACTGCAGCAGCCCTACCAGGAGGATGAGCAGTTGACTATTGGCCACCTACAGTACTATTCAACAAAAATACAACAGAAGAGGCAAAAACAACGGTGTATAGACTTTGGCAAATAAGAAATAAGAAAATAAAGGAATTATTAAGATAAAATAGACCCGGACCCAGACCGCAAGAAGAACCCTACATCATGGAGTGCCGCTTTAAAGGCATTACTCCCGACAATCAACTGAACTGAACTGGGTTACCGACTAAGGCAAACAAAAAAGAAAAAAATAATAATAATAATATATATATATATATATATATATATATATATATAAAAACACACACACACAAAATAATCCCGTCGGAATAGAGAGTGCTAAGTGTGATTGATTGACCTTAGCCTACCACACACCAGCTCTAGTTTAAGGTTATTGTCTTTATACTAACCTCTCTCTCACACACACACACACACACACACACACACACACACACACACACAGCCTCTAGCCTAGTAGGTAGAGCTCTCGTCTCACACACGAGGGGTCGGGGGTTCAATCCCCGGCCGGGCGGAGACAAATTGGGCTTGTCTCCTTTCATGTGTTAGCCTCAGTTCACCTAGCTGTAAATAGGTACCTGGAATAAGTGGACGACGTTGTGACGTCCCATCTGGGGTTGGCAAAAATGGTACAAGGCGAGATGGGTATCATATGGTTCACCTAAGCTGATGGCTACCTAAGCCTTCGGGCGAGACGGTACCGTCTATAGTGAGAATGGTACCATACAGATCCACCCTAATGGTGGGGTCACACATTCACGTATATTGCTCCCGTCAGCTCCCGTCCGGCGTATCGCAAAGACGCGAGTAGTTTCTGCCGTTGAACGCCCGTTCTTCCACGTCTATTGCACTTCCCGACAGACGTAGCGTAACGGGGCCAGTGTTACGTCAGACGTAATGGAGTCGTATTGAACTACGTACGTGTTTGCGACGTGCGTAGGCATAGTCACGTTCGACCTCATGGGCTGCCCGATTTGCAGGAACACAGGCCACGCCCATGAAACGCCCCCACAAAACCGGCGTAGCTGAGGCCGCACGTCTTGGGATTTGTTAGGTCGTACCTGGACCGGTTCCGGCCAATCGTAGGCACACCCCGTCTGACCAAACACAGACAAAGACATTCTTTGTCAACCACGTCTGTCGGGGTTGCTATCTGGGAAGTACAAAAGGGCATGAATGGCCACACCTTTCCCATTCCCACTCATTCCTCTGCACCATGAACAACATCACGGAATTCATCCTGGAGGAGTTCAAATTTGTGAACTCCTTAATCAAACCGGAGATTAGGCATAACACGCGGCTCATACAATGCATCAGTGCCTACATAGAAGTCTTAAAACTACTTGCAATAGCAAACTCCATCCATCAAGAGGAACAAGAGAAGAAGAAGGAAAGGACCAAGAGGACAGTGTGGGTGTGGCCATATCTACAACGGAGGCCTGAACATGGCCATTATGAGAACCTCATGCAAGAGTTGGCCAGAGAATGTCCATTACTGTACAAGAACTTCACCCGGGTAGACAAACAACTATTTGATGAGATTGTGGAACGTGTCACCCCCATCATTCAGAGGAAACCTACGTTCTGGTGAAAACCCATTCCTCCTGGGCTGCGGGTGGCCATCACCCTACGTTTCCTCGCTACGGGTGATTCTTATAATAGCCTGCAATACAACTTTCGTGTTGCCCACAACACCATCAGCCAAATTGTTCCAGACACATGCCAGGCCATCATCTCTGTCTACGGAGATCAGGAGCTCAAAACGCCACAATCGGCTGATGAATGGAAGGAGGTTGCCAGCGGCTTTGAGGAACGATGGAACCTGCCGCATTGTGTAGGAGCCATTGATGGCAAACACATAAGGATCCGCAACCCCTCCTTTGGTGGCACATATTACTTCAACTACAAGAAGTTTTTTCCATTGTCCTGTTGGCAATTGTTGACTCCAACTACAAATTCATCTACGTCGACGTTGGGGCCATAGGATCAGAGTCGGATGGTGGTGGCTTTGCACACACCCCTCTGTCTAAGTTGCTTGAAACACAGACTGCCAAACTGCCCCCCCCCCGAGGTCATCTCTACCGATCACACTGGACCACCCACGGACTACTTCTTAGTAGGGGATGATGCATTCCCTCTGCGCCCCTACATGATGAAGCCCTACCCCCAACGATTCCTCTCGAAACCTGAACGGATCTACAACTACAGACTCAGCAGGGGCCGCCGGGTGGTAGAGAACGCCTTTGGCATTCTTGCTAACCGCTTCCGGGTTTTGCACACTCCAATATCTATGAAACC
The DNA here is from genome assembly GCA_032716605.1 of Paralithodes platypus. Taxonomy (NCBI): domain Eukaryota; kingdom Metazoa; phylum Arthropoda; class Malacostraca; order Decapoda; family Lithodidae; genus Paralithodes; species Paralithodes platypus. The sequence goes on from CM064541.1 coordinate 407,365, forward strand.
TGAGCGTGCAGAGGTTGTTGTGTTGGCCTCATGCATTCTGCACAACATCCTACGAAGATCCTACAATGCTGAACCCAAGAGATTAAAATTCAAGCAAGGGCAACTAGCATGCTGTTGCGTTTCAGAAGGCCAAAAGGGTAAATGTCTCAGATAATCACAAATTAATGAAGAAGGATGATATTAAACACTTCTAATTTTTGTATTAATTATAATTACTAATAACTAGGGAAACGAACAGGTTGATAAGCAAGATGATTCAGTTAATCACGACAAAGAATGGTAATGGGCTAAGCGCCCAGTGAAGGCCTCGAGTAAATGCACTCGTTACAAGGAATGAAGACTACACAAAAAGAACATTTGAAGAACAGTTAATCAACACCTAGCACACAGAACAGCAAACTGAATCACACTCAATCACAGACCAATATATGATACCATGTAGTATCACTAGTTAACACGCTAGGAGAACGTGTGCACTCTAGAACACTAATCCGTGTTCGTTACACACCACACAACACCATATGAAACTCAGAGCTCCTCACAAGGGATGGTGGTGGTCGTCGTGGTGTGGTGTGAGGTATGACGGCAGTCACTCCCGCTGTCCCTATATACCCCCCCGTACAACATTGCCGCGTCTTCCCGGCAACACGCAGTGCGTCGGCGTTGCCAAACGAACGTATACTTCCATGTTCGACGGGAACTTTCTACGATTGACGAGAGCAGCTCTCGTCTGACGGGGTAGCTGCTACATCTGACGAGGCTGCTCTGGTCAGACGGCCATGGTGGCCAGGTCGGTCGTAAGTGTTCCCGTCTTTTGACATACGTGAGGGCGAGCCACGTTTTTTATTCCACTCGATTCAACAACCGCGTGGCCTTGGCCGCACCCACAACATTCCCGACCTATGTGGGCTACTCGTTTCTACTCGCGCCATGCGTGAGTACCCCCCCGACTGGCCGCAATTTCATTTACGTTTTGCGTATTATGCCATTACGTTTTACGTAATCGGTTGCCAGCTACCAATATACCTTCGTTTACAACAGACGGGAACTGACGGGAGCAATATACGTGAATGTGTGAACCCACCATAAGCCTTCGTTTCCGATGTCGCCAATTGGCTAAAATACAGACTACACACACATCCACAGCCATTCCAACAGTACATACAACACTTAACATGCATTTCACGTAATACATTCCCAGTTAAGGAGGCACGATAATAATGAGCTTAGCTCGCATTGCGTGGATTCCCCTTGACGAACAAGTAACTGAGTAACACACACACACACACAGCCATTCGTATTTCCTCCTTTATTTAGTTCTTATTTTCACTCGTGGGACATTTATTTGTCTCCTGTGTTATCCCTGTTATTACTTGTGTTTATCTATTTATGCTCGTCTCCCACACACTCAGAAACATTCATATATACCGGTTCCTTATTTCTTCATAGGCTAATTACACACTGAACATTTATATAGCTCTTTCGTAACTTCCTTTCTAATATATTTGTTATTCTCTTTATTACTCACCTCGCTCTCTCTCTCTCTCTCTCTCTCTCTCTCTCTCTCTCTCTCTCTCTCTCTCTCTCTCTCATGCATTCCTATTTCCTCTTCTGTTTTGGTTGTTTATTTGCTCTGTGAACAACTTAGTCCTTGATGTTCAATGTTGTAGAGGCAGCCGTTTAGGAGTAGTGCGTCAAAAGTTCTGGACTCAACACATTTAAATTCAGCCAAACACAATCCTCTTCCTAGCGGAATTAGGAATATTACATTAATCTAACAGTAGAAGCACCAGGGATTAGAAGAACATCATAATCGACAATTCACCATGTGTTGTAACCTGTTAATCATATCACAGCCGCAACGTTGACCTGGTTATGTTCTTTGAACCTGATATTTTCTGACATTAACACTCCAAGCTCTTTCACAATGTAAGATATTTATGTTCCATAATGTTATTGGATTTTGCTTTGCTGGTAGTGTTGACTTAAAAAAAAATATTATCTTCGTACCGGTACCGTACTGTATTAAGATTATACTGTTCTTCATTAACTTGCATGTCATTATCCATGGTTTACTTAACACCACATTTATGTCTGCCTTCAGGCATACTGTGTCTTCTATGGAAGTTAAGATGTAAATTGTATAGAAATTGAATACAATTAATGAAACTTAATTGTATCAAGTCCTTTTTAAGCTATATAAATGTATCAAATGGTCGCTAAAATGAAATGAAGAATAGCCCATCAATATTGAGAAGGTTAACTCGTTTGTTGGTATTGGAAGTGTATTGGCGAGCACCTCCATTCATTCCCTCACTAGGCCACAGGTAGATGCCCTCAACTGCCGTTGGGTATGTAATCTACACTCCACCTAACATTCCACAACAACCCACTTCCTCCACCCACGGTCATTCACTACCACCACTACTCTCACTCCACAATGGCCACACACTCTTCCCAAACCCCTCAGGCTCTTTTTTTATATACAGTACCGGTATACTGTATATATATTTGTTTCGATACAACATACCACCTTCAGTATAAAGAGGCCGTGTGAACATATACAGACTACACTGGCTGGCAATTGTATCTGTCTTACTGTTGCCAGATGCCTTGATCCTCGAGGGGGTGGCCATGAATGAATCTCCACCATATTCCAAGTTCGTTCAATTCTCTAGCTTGTTTTCGGGGGAACGTTGCTAGTTCAACCGACCAATAAGTAAGGGTCCTAATTTTTCATGAACATATTTAAGGTAAACGACTTAATCGGTCACAACGTTTAATCAGTCACAATGGATGTATTCAAGAGGATCTTGGACGACTTCTTTCAGTACCGGTAAGTACCTCATCAGTGCCTCTAGTCCTATTCACTCATATACTGACGACTGTACCTTACACTATTCAATTAGCTTTTCACATCAACCCAGCATGCAAACACTCCAAAACAAACGTGACGAGGTCATAGAGCGCCTATCTTCTGATCTATCAATTATTTCTGATTGGGGCAGAGAAAATCTTGTTACTATCAACACCTCCAGGACCCAGTTGCTCCCTCTATCTCTCCATCACAATCTTCCACAAGACTATCAAATATTCTTCAACAATACACAACTCAACCCTTCATCTTCTCTCAATATTCTAGGTGTATCTTTGTCATCCGACCTTAATTGGAAAGATCATATTACCAGTCTTGCTAAAACAGTTTCCCAGAAGTTAGGTGTGCTCAACCATCTCCGTGGGATCTTCACCCCCGCACAGCTTCTTGCTCAGTATCGGGGCACAGTGCGGCCTTGTATTGAGTATTGTTCGCATGTGTGGGGGGGCTCCATCCATACTGCGCTTCTCAAATGAGTAGAATCAAAAGCATGCCTCCTTATCAACTCACTTCCTCTTACTAGTCCCTTACAATCTCTTTCTACATGCTGCATTGTTGCATCTCTTTCACTCTTCTATCACTTCCTTGCGGCTAGTGCAAGGCACCCGCCTTTCAACACAGCCCCACTCCTATTCTGTCCAGCTCTCCAACCCAAGAATTGGAACATTTTCTTAGTCTTTCTTTTACTCAACAAATGAACTCTGGAACTCTCTTCCTCAATTAATTTTTCCTTCATCCTATGACTTAGACTGCTTTAAACTTCGTGTGTCCAGGCATTTTGACTTCAACGTCCCTTGAATTTGGCTGTCACTCTTTGGCTTTGGGGGAGACATTCGTTACAGACATCCTGCCTTTTGTCTCATTCATACACATAGAAAATAATATAGCCGGACTACGCAGGGAAGAGAGATGCTCTCACATTTCTATTTATCAAGAGCCGGAGGCAAACATACTCGTACTTTATCACTCTCACTGAGGTCTCTATAAGACGACCAACACAATGTGAAGATGAAGAGTACCCACTCAAATTATGCGTCAATTATAGACTAATCCAGTTATTAATCTGTTTGGTTGTTCCGTTGTGGTTCCGTTGAGAGAGAGTGTGTGTGTGTGTGTGTGTGAGAGTGAGAGAGAGAGAGTACAAAGGAAATCAATCAACAACAGGTCTTGCGACCCCTCTAGGCTGCTTGTCCTCCAAAACACTGAGGATCAAGTGTCCAAATAGTGGTTTAGAGTGGGTAAGGGAACTACTGTCGTGGAACTAATGTCCATGGTAGGATTAGATTTTAGTAGGGGACAGTTGGGTTAGTAACATAACATATTTTTACAACAGAAGACCTCAGTGATATCCCTACACCATCGCCGATTCAGATTGATAATTCAGATGTTCTAAGCAATATCACCGTTACAGAGAGAGAAGTATTGAATTGTTTAGATAAACTCAAGGTAAATAAAACGCCTGGACCTGATACAATCTCACCTAGAGTTCTAAAGGAAGCTAAGGATGAGCTCTCCAAACCACTGACATTACTATTCAATAAATCCTTGCAGTCTGGAACTATGCCTGATCAGTGGAAGATAGCCAACGTAACACCGATATTAAAAAAAGGCAGCAAATCCCTACCCAGTAACTATCGTCCAATTTGCTTAACCTCAGTTGTATGTAAAATGCTAGAAACGGTCATAAGAGACAGACTCGTAAATCACTTAGAGGAAAATAACATACTTAAAGATACTCAACACGGCTTTCGTAAAAAACGTTCCTGTTTAACAAACCTCTTAGACTTCTTCCACGATATCCTCAACCTCTACGATGAGAGTAAAGCTGTAGATATTATATACCTTGATTTTCAAAAAGTTCCCCACAAAGGTTTACTGCTAAAACTAAAAGCGCATGGAATACAAGACGGTGTGTTGAAATGGATAGAAAATTGACTCAGCGACAGAAAGCAAAGAGCATAAACGGTAAGGCATCTAAATGGACCAATGTAAATAGGGGGGTACCCCAGGGATCGGTACTAGGACCAATTCTCTTTCTAATTTACATCAACGACATAGATGAGGGTCTCACCTGTACAATCTCAAAATTTGCTGACGATACAAAAATTGCAAATAGCGTACTCTCAAAAGAACAAGTTGACGATATGCAACACAATCTAGATAAATTGTCACATTGGGCCTAAATTTGGCAAATGAGTTTCAATGCGAATAAATGTAAAGTACTACATATCGGATACCTAAATGAGAAAGCAAACTATTCGATGAATGGCACTCAGCTTAAGAATGTAAACAGAGAAACCGATCTGGGAGTAACAATATCGAGTACCGGTAACCTAAAAATGTTCAGAAGTTGTTAAGAAGGCAAACAAAATAATTGGCTTTATAGGCAGGTCATTTGAGCATAAATCCAAAGAAGTTATCCTAACCCTTTACAATTCCTTAGTCCGCCCTCTTCTGGAATACTGCGTTCAATGCTGGTGCCCTTATTACCAAAAAGACATAAACAAACTAGAACGAGTTCAACGTAGAGTTACCAAAATGATACCTAGCCTAAAGAACAAACCATACGAAAAGCGTCTTAGAGAATTAAATCTATTTCCTTTAACCCAGCGCAGATTAAGAGGTGACTTAATTCAAGTGTCAAAATCATCAAGGCATCGACAATATGAACTGTAATAAGTACTTCACTATCGACCAATCTAATTACACGCGGGGAAACGGTTGCAAAATTATTGGTAAATCTTTTAACTCACACGAATCTAAGAATTTCTTCTTCAATCGAGTTGTCAACTTGTGGAATGGGCTTCCCCGAGACGTTATAGACTGCAGCACCGTTGATTCATTTAAACTCCGCCTAGACAAATATCTCGCATCAAACCCGCGACTGACTGCGTTTGTAAATGAATAACTTTATTTTATCCTCCCCTCAGTTACTAACCCACATGTCCCCTACTAACTTCCTAGTCCTGGCCACGGACATTAGTTCCAGGGCAGTAGTTCCCTTTCCAATGTTCCCTTACCCACTCTAAACCACTGTTTGGACACTTGATCCTCAGTGTTTTGGAGGACAAGCAGCCTAGAAGGGTCACTAGATCTGTTGTTGCTTGATTTCCTTTGTACTCCTTTGTACATTTATAGGTGATCTTACGTATATTTGGGAAAAAGAGAGTAACATCTTAGTAATATATAAACGCAATAATCCTTGATGAATCTGAGGGGGAAACAAATATAGTTATTAATTTACAAACGCAGTCAGTCGCAGATTTGAGGAATCGTCGGAATCGCGTAGACTATTGAGTCAACTTGTTGAAGTCTTGAACAAACTAAATAGGTTTGACAATGTGGATTAAAAATATATATTTAGACTAAATATATATACAACACGCCTGGCTGGAACTTTGAGTTGAAGAGATTCAACTCTAAGAATATGTGGTCATTTTGTTTACCTACATAAAAACTGTTCTACCTGGAACAATCTTCCCTCAGAAGTTATAAATAGCCCTTCAGTTCAAGAAAAAAATAGATAGCAGTTTGCACACTTTGCAATGACTGTAATGCAATTCACAGCATCTCTTTCCACCTAAAGGAGAGTATATCCCCGGCATGGACTGCAAGGTGTTCGAAATACTAACTATTCCTTGTAACACCTGGTGCTATTTCCTGACATACAGGTATGTTCTACCTGTTGCCCTCAGTCTTCCTGGTATTATCACTCCGCACCTGCTCCCACGTCCACCATTATATACATTATTTACCTCTATTCCTACGGTTCGCAATATTTGTGTGTTCTGTTTTTACCAGTTGGTCAACTTATTTAATTATATTATCGTTGTATTATTTGTATGTGCTCATTTATATTATTCAAATGTCACTTTTGCATATCCCGGTACCGGTACCTAATTAGTTATAGTCACCATTTAGTTATCCAACTGTTATAGCTCTGAAAGTTCAACATATATTACTTATTTAGTCCTCTTCACATTCTACTATATGTATTTACCATACATACTTTACCATAACTACATTCCAGCTTATTTATACGCTTTGTTACACGTTTGACCTATCTTCAGAATTATAAGATTTTTATCATCTGGAAGATATGTTTGTCTAGCACAGGAAAAATACCGGTAACAAAATTTTGTTTACTACTTTGCTCAATTTGACTACTTTTGTCTTTACTCGTTTAAATATAATAATTATATCGTGTTATGATTCTACTTGTTTGCTGACATTCCTACTCTTAATATTTTTGTTTTTTGTTTTTTTTTAAGAGACAATGAACGGAGGAAGGAAAAACACAGATAAAACAAAAAGGTCCATGTGCCTAAAGGCATCCTCCATTCATAAAATGTTTGTAACATTTTGTAACATTTTAACATCTTGCATTTGTATCTTCTGTTTTCCTTTTCTTTCTTATCGATATGGTTCTATATCAAATTTACCCCAACTCCTTTGCCACTATTGTACTATTGTCCTCTTTGCCTGTATTATGCACTAACCTATTTAGCTTGGTGCTTCCTTACTATACTTGCCTAGCTATTTATTATCTTCTATCTTTATCTTTTTATATCTGTTTATCATAGATATCCGTACATATTTAACTAAATTTTTACTAATATATCTATATGCTCACTGCATTTATATTCTTCTCTTACTTTTGCATGTTTATGTGCAGTTGGACGTCATAGTTTCTAGCCCACTCCTAAATATTTGTGGACATCACCTATTTCTAATAATGGAAGTATATCTCTGGAAACGAATTAATTAATATAATATTCTATACATCAACTGCCAAACTATATATACTATTTATTGGAAAGCAAGTTCTATCCAAAAATCTTATTCAGATTCATATAATTGCATAAAGTAAAACATTGGGGGTCCACATATTGTTATGAGTGGGCTAGAGACTATGGCATCCGAGTGTACAGTACCTACGTAACCTAATACTAAAATGGGTTCATCACGCACGTTTTTTTTATAACCATATTTTGTAATTATCCCTCTTCACAATCGTCTCGGATACGCCAAATTACAACATATAGAAGATCAAATATACAAGGGCATAAGGAAAAGGCGAATGAATAGTATAAGAAGGAGCAGCAGCGATACAAAAGGGAAAGGGTGGGACCGGGCTAGGGATCTTTCAATGCCGGGAACTCAATAGAATAATAGCGAATAAATAAATGCTTTGTTGACGCGTGGCAGCTCTAAACGATACCACGCTGCCAGACGTATACCAATACTTATTTACTTTAAACAAATGACACGGCAAACTCAGTCTCGGTATAAAGGGAGGGTATATAATTGTTGTATTGTCTTGTGTGGTATGGACATAAATATATCCTAGGGAAGACTAATCTATTTACGACATAAGCTGGGAGCTGCTTTCATCAATAATATAACTTAAATGTCGTTTCGTTTTTGGTAAGCGGTTCTTAACTTTTGGGACTGACCTGTGAATCGGTACCAACTCTAGTGTGTGTATGTCCAATGTTTATACTCTGTTCACTATAGGGTAAGCAAAGACTATGCTTTGTCCCAACTGGAATGCTGAGCTGTGATAAATTTGCACTGACATATGATACTAAGAAACACATACAAAGGAGGGTTTTATAGTATTTTCTTCTTTTGCCTTTAAATGCAAGCAAATATAACAAGGGAGTGCTAATGTTCTCCTACTTAAATTAAAAAGTAGAAGAGAAAATTCAATGTCCACAGGAATATCGTGTCCTTACCCGAACTTATTGTTAATATATCGTACGTACTGTAGAGTGTTGCCTAGCTGTGGTATAGGGAACTTATTGTTAATATATCGTACGTACTGTAGAGTGTTGCCTAGCTGTGGTATAGGGAACTTATTGTTAATATATCGTACGTACTGTAGAGTGTTGCCTAGCTGTGGTATAGGGAACTTATTGTTAATATATCGTACGTACTGTAGAGTGCTGCCTAGCTCTGGTATAGGGAACTTATTGTTAATCTATCGTACGTACTGTAGAGTGTTGCCTAGCTGTGGTATAGGGAACTTATTGTTAATATATCGTACGTACTGTAGAGTGTTGCCTAGCTGTGGTATAGGGAACTTATTGTTAATATATCATACGTAGTGTAGAGTGTTGCCTAGCTGTGGTATAGGGAACTTATTGTTAATATACCTTACGTACTGTAGAGTGTTACCTAGCTGTGGTATAGGGAACTTATTGTTAATACACCGTACGTACTGTAGAGTGTTGCCTAGCTGTGGTATAAGGAACTTATTGTTAATATACCGTACGTACTGTTGTAGAGTGTTGCCTAGCTGTGGTATAGGGAACTTATTGTTAATATACCGTACATACTGTAGAGTGTTGCCTAGCTGTGGTATAGGGAACTTATTGTTAATATACCGTACGTACTGTAGAGTGTTGCCTAGCTGTGGTATAGGGAACTTATTGTTAATATATCGTACGTACTGTAGAGTGTTGCCTAGCTGTGGTATAGGGAACGTATTGTTAATATACCATACGTACTGTAGAGTGTTGCCTAGCTGTGGTATAGGGAACTTATTGTTAATACACCGTACGTACTGTAGAGTGTTGCCTAGCTGTGGTATAGGGAACTTATTGTTAATATATCATACGTACTGTAGAGTGTTGCCTAGCTGTGGTATAGGGAACTTATTGTTAATATACCGTACGTACTGTAGAGTGTTGCCTAGCTGTGGCATAGGGAACTTATTGTTAATATACCGTACATACTGTAGAGTGTTGCCTAGCTGTGGTATAGGGAACTTATTGTTAATATACCGTACGTACTGTAGAGTGTTGCCTAGCTGTGGTATAGGGAACTTATTGTTAATATATCGTACGTACTGTAGAGTGTTGCCTAGCTGTGGTATAGGGAACTTATTGTTAATATATCGTAAATACTGTAGAGTGTTGCCTAGCTGTGGTATAGGGAACTTATTGTTAATATATCGTACGTACTGTAGAGTGTTGCCTAGCTGTGGTATAGGGAACTTATTGTTAATATATCGTACGTACTGTAGAGTGATGCCTAGCTGTGGTATAGGGAACTTATTGTTAATATATCGTACGTACTGTAGAGTGTTGCCTAGCTGTGGTATAGGGAACTTATTGTTAATATATCGTACGTACTGTAGAGTGTTGCCTAGCTGTGGTATAGGGAACTTATTGTTAATATATCATACGTACTGTAGAGTGTTGCCTAGCTATGGTATAGGGAACTTATTGTTAATATATCGTACGTACTGTAGAGTGTTGCCTAGCTGTGGTATAGGGAACTTATTGTTAATATATCGTACGTACTGTAGAGTGATGCCTAGCTGTGGTATAGGGAACTTATTGTTAATATACCGTACGTACTGTAGAGTGTTGCCTAGCTGTGGTATAGGGAACTTATTGTTAATATATCATACATACTGTAGAGTGTTGCCTAGCTGTGGTATAGGGAACTTCTTGTTAATTTACCGGTACCGTACGTACTGTAGAGTGTTGCCTAGCTGTGGTATAGGGAACTTATTGTTAATATATCGTACGTACTGTAGAGTGTTGCCTAGCTGTGGTATAGGGAACTTATTGTTAATATATCATACGTACTGTAGAGTGTTGCCTAGCTGTGGTATAGGGAACTTATTGTTAATATATTGTACGTACTGTAGAGTGTTGCCTAGCTGTGGTATAGGGAACTTATTGTTAATATACCGTACGTAGTGAAGAGTGTTGCCTAGCTGTGGTATAGAGAACTTATTGTTAATATACCATACTCGTAAACCGAAAACAATCAGTAGCAGTAAACCAAGTCACATCTGAGCCTTCGGATGTCAAAAGCTCAGTGCCCCAAGGAACAGTGCTAGCGCCCCTTCTGTTCCTCATACTAATTTGCGACATAGATACCAACACCAGACACAGTACGGTGTCGTCTTTTGCTGATGACATAAAATTAAGCAAGATAGTAAACACACAAGAGGACACGGGCCGACTGCAGGAAGACATGAATGTAGTGTTCCAGTGGACCAGGGAAAACAACATGCAATTCAATGAAGAAAAATTCCAATTAATACGGTACGGAGATAATAATGGTGTTAAAGAAATTACAAATTACTTAACAGAATCTAACCACATAATAGAACGGAAAGACAGTGTGAAAGACCTTGGGGTATTAATGTTTGAAAATATGGGTTTCAAAGTACATAACCAGGTCAAAGTGGCGGCTGCGAAACGTCTAACGGGTTGGATTCTGCGTACTTTTAAAACACGCGGAATTACCTATGATAACTCTCTTCAAATCTCTAGTGCTACCGCGGCTTGAATACTGTAGCGTATTAACATCCCCATACAAAGCAGGTGAAATAAATGACGTAGAGAGTGTACAAAGAAATTTCACTTCGCATATAAGTTCGATAAAACATCTACACTATTGGGAGCGTTTAAGAGCACTGAATCTGTACTCACTGGAACGTAGAAGAGAACGTTACCTAATAATATACACGTGGAAAATCGCAGAGGGTTTAGTACCAAATCTACATACTCCGATAGTCATGAAATTAGTGATAGGAGAGGCCGGGAATGCGAAATCCCCCGGATGAATAACAGGGGTGCTATGGGCTCTCTGCGAGAGGGCAGGTTATCTCACAGAGGCCCACGTCTCTTCAACAAACTCCCACGGCGAGTAAGAGACATGAGGGACATCTCGTTAGACAACTTCAAGAGAGCCCTAGATGTCGAACTGCAAAAAGTGCCAGACGAGCCCATCCTCGCAAGGGAGCGAGCTGTCGCTTCAAACAGTCTACTGCACCAAATCACCACCCATAACGAGGGGCATCGCGCTCCTTGGTGCCGCTAGAAGAGTGGCGAACACATCATAAGGTATACGTACTGTAGAATGTTGCCTAGCTGTGGTATAGGGAACTTATTGTTATTATATCATACGTACTGTAGAGTGTTGCCTAGCTGTGGTATAGGGAACTTATTGTTAATATACCGTATGTACTGTAGAGTGTTGCCTAGCTGTGGTATAGGGAACTTATTGTTAATATATCATACGTACTGTAGAGTGTTGCCTAGCTGTGGTATAGGGAACTTATTGTTAATATATCGTACGTACTGTAGAGTGTTGCCTAGCTGTGGTATAGGGAACTTATTGTTAATATATCGTACGTACTGTAGAGTGTTGCCTAGCTGTGGTATAGGGAACTTATTGTTAATATATCGTTCGTACTGTAGAGTGTTGCCTAGCTGTGGTATAGGGAACTTATTGTTAATATATCGTACGTACTGTAGAGTGTTGCCTAGCTGTGGTATAGGGAACTTATTGTTAATATATCGTACGTACTGTAGAGTGTTGCCTAGCTGTGGTATAGGGAACTTATTGTTAATATACCGTACGTACTGTAGAGTGTTGCCTAGCTGTGGTATAGGGAACTTATTGTTAATATATCGTACGTAGTGTAGAGTGTTGCCTAGCTGTGGTATAGGGAACTTATTGTTAATATACCATATGTACTGTAGAGTGTTGCCTAGCTGTGGTATAGGGAACTTATTGTTAATATACTGTACATACTGTAGAGTGTTGCCTAGCTGTGGTATAGGGAACTTATTATTAATATACCATATGTACTGTAGAGTGTTGCCTAGCTGTGGTATAGGGAACTTATTGTTAATATATCGTATGTACTGTAGAGTGTTGCCTAGCTGTGGTATAGGGAACTTATTGTTAATATACCGTACGTACTGTAGAGTGTTGCCTAGCTGTGGTATAGGGAACTTATTGTTAATATATCGTACGTACTGTAGAGTGTTGCCTAGCTGTGGTATAGGGAACTTATTGTTAATATACCGTACGTACTGTAGAGTGTTGCCTAGCTGTGGTATAGGGAACTTATTGTTAATATATCGTACGTACTGTAGAGTGTTGCCTAGCTGTGGTATAGGGAACTTATTGTTAATATATCGTAAATACTGTAGAGTGTTGCCTAGCTGTGGTATAGGGAACTTATTGTTAATATACCGTACGTACTGTAGAGTGTTGCCTAGCTGTGGTATAGGGAACTTATTGTTAATATATCGTACGTACTGTAGAGTGTTGCCTAGCTGTGGTATAGGGAACTTATTGTTAATATACCGTACATACTGTAGAGTGTTGCCTAGCTGTGGTATAGGGAACTTATTGTTAATATACCGTACGTACTGTAGAGTGTTGCCTAGCTGTGGTATAGGGAACTTATTGTTAATATATCGTACGTACTGTAGAGTGTTGCCTAGCTGTGGTATAGGGAACTTATTGTTAATATACCGTACGTACTGTAGAGTGTTGCCTAGCTGTGGTATAGGGAACTTATTGTTAATATATCGTACGTACTGTAGAGTGTTGCCTAGCTGTGGTATAGGGAACTTGTGCGCACACTACCATCCCGGTCACTCGTGGGTAGATTAATTACCTGCCGTCCAGGTAAACCCAGGCCACCACAACTCATGATGGAAGGGGAGCATGAACAACATATTAACACCATACACACACACACACACACACACACAAACACACACACACACACCTAGACAAAGTAGAAAGGAAAGCCTATCGTATCATTAACTCCCGTTCACTCACCAACTCTGCAATATATCTCTCTTCGCCGCAATGTTGCATCTCTCTCGCTATTCTATCGCTACTACAATAACCAGTGTTCCTCAGAGCTCTCCCAGTGTATACGACCTCCTCTACGTAGTGAAACGTTATTCTCAGTCTTCTATTCAACAGCTGAGCTCTGGAACTCTCTCCCAGAATCAGTCTTTCCCTCTTCCTATGACTTAAATTGCTTCAAATTCCGTGTGTACAAGCATTTTGGCTCAAACTTCCCTTGATCTTGACCCTGTCACTCTTTTAATTTTGGGGGAGGCACTCGATACAGGCAGTTCTGCCTTTTGTCTCCCTCACTCCCAGCAAAAAAATAAATAAAAATAAAACAAAACAAAATAAACACACACACTGTCGCAGGACTATCACATGTTCTTCAACAACACACATATCAACCATTTATCTTCTCTCAATATTCTTGGGGTCCTGCATTATTTTGCTCTTTCTTGGAATGACCATATTTTTACCACTCTTGCTAAAACAGCCTCCCGGAAGTTAGATGTGCTCAGCCGTTTCCGTGGGTTCTTTATCCCCGCACAGCTTCTTGCTCTGTACAGGGGTAAGGTAATCCCATATATCAGAGTACTGTTCGCATGTGTAGGAAGGTTTTACCTATACCACATTTTTCGAAAGCCTAGAGTCAATAGCATTTTGTTTCATCAGCTCACCACTTCTTAATAATCATCTCCAATCTCTCTCTACACGTCGCAGTGTTACATCTCTCTTCTACCGCTAATACCAATGTTCTTTCAAGCTTTCTCAGTGTATATCTCCTCTCTTATGGTGAGTAGGTGACACCCGTCTTTCAACATACAGTATTCCCACTCATATTCTGTCCAACTCTCTAACCCAGGAATGAACCGATATTCCCAGTAACAAGTAATCCCTAGATTTTTATCCATCAATCTATCTTTCCCTCATCCTACGATTTTCAAACTCCGCGTGTACAGACATTTTGACTCTAATGTACACTACCTCCTCTCTCCGTGCTACCGCCACCTCTCTCCGTGCTACCGCCAGACGCTGCAGACGCTCTGTCAACGCTCTCACGATATCGATCATAATTTGAGTATTAACTACTCATCCTCTTCATTCTTGTGCATGAAAGGTGGTTAAGAGCACGTTTAACCATCCTGTAGCTTAGTAAGTAACACTGCACGATATTTCGCTGTGTATTGACTGAAAAACTTTGTGTTTATCACAAGACTCCTGCTCGGACAGGGCGCCACTAGCGCCATCTATTGTTTTGTTTTGTTTTGTAAACAAACGCTCTCTTATTACTATTTTATATAAAATCGTAGCCCCTAATTTTACCCATTACCTACTGTAGTAAGTATCAATTTAACTGCCTTGTATGTAAGTAAAGCTTTGCATATTAATTTGCTAATAAACAATATTGTTTACTAACTAACCGCCTACAGGGACTAACGCCGACACCATTTTGTAAACAAACCTTTTTTGGGGATTATACATATTAAATTCCAGCAAATTTTGTACCAAATTTAAGTGCATTCATTTATCTTTTCCCCCTAGATATATTCTTGACTTTTTCTCCTCAGACTGATTTTACTTTAAGCTAAGGGTGGTATTTGTACAAACTAACCTAGCCTAACCCAACCTTCCAAGCTTTCAACCTAACCCAAACCTAGCCTAGCCTATAGCCAGCCAATCTGTTTTATTATTAACTTTTGTAGATATTGTATTTAGTATCCTACTGTAGCTATACAGTATATATCTGTAATTTTAGTTGTTGCTTGCACGATCTTGTAATAACCTTTGACTGATACACTTTTTTTATCTAAAAAGAGTAGGCTACTGCTTTACTAGGCTTCAGTGACACCAGGGTCATCTGTTGACACAGTATATTAACCCCTTGTGTGCAGTCACACTTTATTTTTTATATAATCTCTATTTGGTGAATTGTATATTTAGTTACATATTCTGTTATACATATATTTGTTTAAGGTTAGGTTATCACACCTGGTAGCCTATTTCTGCGAATTTCAATTTTATTATATTCGGTTAGGCTATTCAACGCTGGTAGCCTATTATTGCGTATTTCAATTTAAAAAAAAAAACTTTTGGTTAGGCTCTCGCCCCTGGAAGCCTAATTCTGCGTATCTCAACATTTTTGTTTTCGGTTAGGCTATCACCCCTGATATCCTATTTCTGCGTATTTCAACATATTTGTTTTCGGTTGAAGTGATTGAAGTGTTTTTAAAGTGAGTGAAGTGTTGTAAAGTGAGTGAATTGTTTTTTAAGTGAGTGAAGTGATCTGAAGAAAGTGACTGTCACCATGCCTCGCGCTTGTGCGAACTGCGCCGGTAGGTTTGGTGAGTCCATGTTTGCTACTATCGATCTTCAAGTCTGCCGGCTCTGCCAGCAACGAGAGAATTTTACAGTGAAATTAGATGAAGCCTACAACAAGATCAACGTCCTCACCATGAAGCTGGAATCACTCCAAGAGTTTTGTAACACTCAACGTTGGAGTGCCACAAACTTCAATTGCCACCGCACCTCCAGCAGCCACCAACGCCCCAACGTCAACTGCCAACAATTCAACGCCTACAGTAGCCATTTCAGCTGATGTTTCCGATACTCAAGATACAAATAGCGACTCTCTTCCCCCTCAAGACAACTTCCGTGTCGTGAGGAACAACGTTTGCCCCAAGACCAGGAAACACATACCGATTACCGAGTGTCAAAACCGTTTCCAGATATTCGCAGACTCAGATGACGAAGAGGAAATAGAAGAAGTCCGGCTCGTGGGAGACTCGATGATACGTGGTCAGCTCACAGAGTTTTGCGCCAGGGCACCTAAAACCAGAAAGCGTTTTTGTATCCCTGGTGGTGGTGTGGATGACGTAGTTGCAGCAGTTGACGAAGTATCAAAGCTGGCCCCTGCAAATACAATGTACGTCATCCACGTTTGGATCCAACGATATACAGCGAACCCGGTCGGAAGATTTGCTTTTAAAGTACCAGCAGCTGATCAAGTCGTTTAAGGAGAAGTCATCAAGGATCATCGTCTCAGGAATCGTCCCCCTGCTCGTTGGAGAGAGCCGATTTTACAACATAGCCACCAGCACAAATCGTTGTCTAGCAAACCTCTGCAGGAAGTAGAACGTGGGATTCGTCGACACCTGGGACAATTTCTACTACGATGACTATTTGTTTTCGGATGATGGAGTTCATCTGAACCAGGTGGGAGCAGCGCGTTTTGGGCGTCTTCTCAACGATGCGGTGAAGGATTTTCGGAGAAGAAATCGACTCAGCACAGGACAACCAGGAAGGAGGACCGAAGACAGCGAGGACGGCAATCTACAAAGGAATTAAATACTAATCCGTCAGAACTGCGAATTTGGATAAAGCTCCACCAACACACCCAAATTCAAAACCGTCAGGGATAACGACCGAGGACCGAGGACAGCCATGAATGTAAATCCGACCAGAACCAAAAATTCGATGAAAGAACGATCTGCGAGTTCTAAAACCGCAACTTTAAAGGTTTTCTATGCAAACGCTCGTAGCATACGCAATAAAATTTCAGATTTAGAGGAACTAGTGTTTACAGAAAATTATGATGTGATTGGCATAACAGAATCTTGGCTCAATACACAAGATAGAGACTTTTTAGCAGAGTATTCACTTCCCGGTTATGTAATGTTTGAGAACACCGAATAAATAAAATGGAGGTGGCGTGTTTTTTTATTGTTATATCAAAGAAAGTCTTAACCCGACCCCTCGTGTCAAAACCTCAAATTGTGAACGTCGACACATCTTTTGTGCTAATAAAGAATAATAAAAGGTTACAAAAATAATACTTGCGTTAATATAACAGACCTCCCAGCTCAATCAGTGCAAACTGACCGCGAAATGTTACGAACAAATTGCAGATGTAAGTAACTCGACAAGATTATCCAGAAATTTTTGGTCGACTTTAATTTACCTGTGACAAGTGGGGCGATACTCATTACTTCACACTCCTGGACATGGACTTGTATACGAACTTGCAAGAGGTTTCGCTTTATCAATTGTTTGTTCGAATGCCGACCCCGTGGTCAATAACGTTTCTTGTACATTGGTACTGGCAACAAAAGATAAAATAGATAGAGAATTTGAATGTTTGGTGATTAATTCAATGAACAGCGACCATCGTACGATAACTTTCACTTTAAAGTTTTACTAGTAACCAAAAACGAACCAAATAGTAGCATCGAAAAAGTCCCTAATGTCAAGAAAGCAAACTTTCCATAAACTTGAGAGCTATGATTTAAAGAAACGGACTGGAGCTTTTAATTAACAATAACGACCATAAATACATCTTGGGAAGTTATTCGAAACCACTTACCTAAAAGAAGCAGTGCAAGACTGCATACCATCGGGAAAATAATACGGCGTCCAGGCCATAATAATAAGTCCCAAATGGTGGAATAAAGATAGTTTCAAACTGCCTGCTTGCTAAAAATGTGCTAATGATAGATTAAAATCCTCACAAATGACGAAGAACGGGTGTAATTTGTAGAGCTACGACGCAAAGCCAAAAAGTTAATTATGCAAGTAAAAAAAGACCTTAGATTTACTTTTTGCAAACAAAATTAAAACACACCCTAAAGAATTCTAATAGTTATATCAGAAAGAAAAAAGTAGTTACTTCAACTGTTGGACCGTTATTCGATGAAAATGGAGAATACACCAAAGACTAGGACCAATGAGTAATGCCCCTCAATACCTTCTTTGCATCAGTTTGTACAACAGAAGACCGTCAGTTGATATACCTACACCATCGGCCGGTCAGATTGATAATTCAGATGTTCTAAGCAATATCACCGGTACAGAGAGAGAAGTATTGAATTGTTTAGATAAACTCAAGGGTAATAAAACGCCAGGACCTGATACAATCTCGCCTAGATTTCTAAGGGAAGCTACGAATGAGCTCTCCAAAAAACCACTGACATTACTATTCAATAAATCCTTGCAGTCTGGAACTATACCTTATCAGTGGAATCTTCCACCTTAACACCGATATTCAAAAAAGGCAAGCAAAATCCCTACCCAGTAACTATCGTCCCCAATTAGCTTAACCGCAGTTGTATGTAACATGCTAGAAACTGTCCCATAGGACGAGACAGACTCGTAAATCACTTGAGAGGAGAATAACATACTTAAAAAAGATACTCAAACACGGCTTTCGTAAAAAAACACGTTCCTGTTTAACAAACCTCTTAGACTTCTTCCACGATAATCCTCAACCTCTACGAATGAGAGTAAAGCCTGTAGATATTATATACCTTGATTTTCAAAAAGAAAAAGGGCCTGTTGACAAAGTTCCCCACAAAACGTTTGCTGCGTAAAACTAAAAGCGCATGGAATACAAGACGGTGTGTTGAAAATGGATAGAAAATTGGCTGCAGCGACAGAAAGCAAAGCGTAGTCATAAACGGTAAGGCATGCTAAATGGACAACAATGTAAGTAGCGGGGTACCCCAGGGATCGGTACTAGGACCAATTCCCTCTTTCTAATTTACATCAACGACATAGATGAGGGTCCTCACCTGTACAATCCTCAAAATTTTGCTGACGATACAAAAATTTGCAAATAGGCGTACTCTTCAAAAGATCAAGTTGACGATATGCAACACAATCTAGATAAATTGTCCATGTGGGCCCAAATTTGGCAAATGAGTTTCAATGCGGATAAATGTAAAAGTACTACATATCGGATATACCTAAATGAGAAAGCAAACTATTCCGATGAATGGCACTCGAGCTTAAGAATGTAAACAAGAGAAACCGATCTGTAAAGTACCAATATCGAGTAACCTAAAACCGAGTCCTCAATGTTCAGTTTTGTTAAGAAGGCAAACAAAATAATTTGGCTTTATAGGCAGATCATTTGAGCATACATCCAAAGAAGTAATCCTAACCCTTTACAATTCACGTACCCGCCCTCTTCTGGAACATACTGCGTTCAATGCTGGGGCCCTTATTACCAAAAGACATAAACAAGCTAGAACGCGTTCAACGGGAGTGTACCAAAATGGATACCTAGCCTAAAGAACAAACCAGTACGAAGAGCGTCTTAGAGAATTAAATCTATCGAGTGATCCTTTAACCCAGCGCAGATTAAGAGGTTGACGTTAATTTCAAGTGTTCAAAATCATCAAAGGCCAATCGACAATATGAACTGTAGTAAGTACTTCACTATCGACCCATCTAATTACAACGCGGGGAAACGGTTGCAAAATTATTGGTACATCTGTTTAACTCACAAGAATCTAAGATTTCTTCTTTCAATCGAGTTGGTCAAGCTTGTGGAATGGGCTTTCCCCGAGACGTTTAATACGACTGCAGCACACGTTGGAGTTCATTTTAATGTCCGCCTAGACAAATAGCTCGCATCAAACCCGCCGACTGACTGCGTTTTGTACATGAGGTAACTTTATTTTATCCTCCGCCCTCAGTTACTAACCCATATGTCCCCTACTAACTGCCTAGTCCTACCACGTTAAGTGGGCAGGGCAGTAGTTGCCCCTTTCCAATGTTCCCTTACCCACTGCTAAACCACTGTTTGGACACTTGATCCTCAGTGTTTTTGAGGACAAGCACCTAGAAGTGGTCACTATATCTGTGTTGTTTGCTTGATTTCCCTTTGTACTCCTTTGTACTCACTGAGATCTCTCTCTCCCATCCACAAATCCACGTTGTACCTGCTTCGTTTCAAACTGCCGTCATAAGTCCGCGCAATAATTTGGATCCTTGACAAACTGGCTGTCTGAATGCCACGTACTTCCTACCAAGGTTTCTAGCTGGAAATAAGTAGGTAATTTACTCTTAATTATCATTCCAAGGGAGAGTCCTTACCACATACTGACCCGACCCTTTGCCACACAGTCATACGTTACAGTCTCTTCATACTGCTTAACGCTAGCTTGGACTCATGATCAAGTTCATGTGGGTACATTCCAATATTGTCCCAGTCCCATAGCTTATCTATATCAGCTACATGTATTATCAGGCACAATTTGGCCTAATATATTTATCTTTGGGCTTTACTGCTACCTTGAGGACCGTAACCACCTCCACCCGTGTGTCTTGAGAGGAAGTGGCATAGGATCCCAAAAGGCAATAACCCTTGGATCGTGGGGAAGCATTATAGCTTATCTACCCGCCGATATCCAGGGTGAACCAGGTCGTAGTAATAATCAGCTCCGACCAGTATCATAATTCCATTGTTACTGCATAGATTTGATCATCAGCCAGTTTATAACCCTTGCTATCCGAGATATTTTCAATGGGGTTGACTCTCTGATGCTATATAGAAACTGGGTAGTTTTGTCGACCACAACAGCCGTTTGATGGGACATACCTTTCTTCTATAAACATAGGAAATCCTCCACTATATCATAGTCACGTGAATCTACTTTCGCACCCGTGAAACCATGGATATTCAAATTTATCTTGACCCTTGCTGGTACACTTGAGCTGGGGTAATGATGACCGCAGAACGAATGACGTCTGTGGAGCACTGGTCGAGTTAAGGGGCGCGTCCTTGTATGCTTATTATAACCTCCCCACTACTGGCAGCATCATAGTAGGAGCAATTGACATTCCCTAGAAGCAATGGACATGGCAGATCCTTTATTACCTCGCTTTTACTTTTTCTCATGTGACTCTTTGGTGGTTCTCTCCCCTTTCTTGTGCCGTCCGTGCCGATCAGACTTGGGTTGCAAAGGGAAAACCAATGTTTTCCTTTTCCCCCTCGCAATACGTACAATGTTTGATGTAGAGTAACTGAAACACAAAGCAATAGCCTACAATGCATCCACAAGATCAAAAACTCCTGAAGCCTTTAATGACTTTAGAAACATCAGAAATCATGCCAAAACTGTATTTAACACCTAACTAAATCAAACTTTCTCCACAAGCAGGCAAATAAACTTCTAAAATAATCCAAATGATAACAAAATATTTTGGTCTACTCTTACCTCATTTTAAATCCCAATTTTCACTGCCCGATCCTTGACCCCTTAATCAGCCCGCTCCCCACACCCCAGCCTACTCTACGACTTCCCCCCCTGCCATAACGCCGCCACCCACGTAAAACCTCGGCGCCACAACCTAAACGTTGGGTCCACTCCCAACGCTAAGAAAACACCTTACGCCACTCTACTGAGAACTCCCTTACTGGAAGTACTTTGGAACGTCTCTCTCTTACTCTTACCCTTCTCCTCTCTCTTTCTCTCTGACTCTACTCCGACCCCGGCAAAACCCGGTAATTGACCAGACCCCGCTAAAATACTCACATACACACTACCACCGTGCCTAGCTATGGGGACTACTTAACTCTCTTACCAACTCTCTCTAAACTCCTACTCTCTCGGACTACTCTTTCCTACTCTCACTACTGTTACACATACTACTCTTAACTCTTCAACTCAAACTCTCCTCTGCGAGAACTCTCTGCTTCATCCAGTTTCCACCATTAAAATCTCCGGGGACTGGCAATCTTTCAAGTGACCCACGAGGTACAGCTAACCTTCTTTGCGGATATTTTTTCTCCACCAACTCAACCTTTAGATGAAATAATCAAGATGGTCCCTGTACTTAATTTTAATTCGCCTGCAATTTCCCTCATCACCTTAAGATCCACACCAGACATGTCAAAACTATTTTGCAGAATCTCTCAGTAGAATAAGGCTCCTGTTCCAGATTAATTCTCTCCACTAATTACTTAAGAATTGCTTCCTGGTGCTCGCTCACTGTATTGGCAACAACATTTCCGTCTGTGTACTCCATACCTCATGCTTCCCAGTACCCTGGACAGAAGCAAACATCCATCCAGTTCCTAAAAAAGGTGCCGTCTTCCAATCCATCAAACTACAGACCAATAGCTATAACTTCCACTCTTGGTAAAGTACGGTGAAATTATATTAAATAAATCACATAATTAAGCAATCTTGAGAATAATACATTAATCAGTGATAGGTCAATATGGTTTTTAGAACGATGTCGATCAACTGCAGACATGCTTTGCCTTCTTACGCATCAAATCAACCAAGCTACAGAACCCACATGGTTGCAACACATACAATAGCACTGGATATATCCAAGGCCTTTGACAGAGTCTGGCAACACTCCTTATTGTCGAAGATGTGACACTACGGCCTTGCCTCATTAGTTTTCCACTAATTTCTTCTTATCTTCATAACAGAAAAATACGTTTCATGGTATATGCCCTTTATATTCTCAATTTCACTCAATAAATGCTGGTGTTCCCCAGGGATCAGTTTTGGCCCCAATTCTGTTCCTCATTCATATCAATGATCTCATATTCTACCACTCATAATCCAAATTTACCTTCCCTACGCCCGATGACTCAACTACTCCACAGTTCCTTCACATTTACCAATTCTTTCACCCAACCCTATCTTATAAATTCAAAAATAAACACTGCAATTTCTCTGAACCATGACCTTTCTAGAATTGATGGGTGGGGACAAAAGAATCTAGTTTCCTTTAATGCACATAAAAACCAATACATTCAATTTCCTAACGCCACAGAATCTCCACTGACTCCCATATATTTTTTAATGATGTACAATATTCCCACTTCCCCTAGTAATTGACATTCTCGGTGTAACATTAACTACTAACTTGAGCTGGACACATTAGGTTTAGAAAGCATTGCTAAGAATGCCTCTAAAAAACTGGGCACTTCCTGTACAAGAGTTCGAGAGATTCTTCACTGGCGAGCAGTTGGCCGTGATATATAATAAAGATCTATGTGCGTTCCGCAGATGGATTACTGTTCACCTCTGTGGGTTGGAAAGTGGAGTGGGTTGCATTGAGGCAGTTTTTTGGACAAAATTCAAAATCCACGCTATTAGATTAATCAATAAACCCTGCAATCACACAGGACTTTCCTACATTATCCATACCGAAGAAACGTTGGCATCCCTTGCATTGTTCTACAGATAATTTTCACATGCAACAGCAAATTGTTCCGAGGAACTTGCTTCACTGTGTGCCGTGCCCTCTCCACATCTTTCCCCGTAGAACTAGGCAGCTGAGATGCGCCCATGAATTCTACACTTTCTCCTCCTCCACAATGCAGGACTTTCTGCTTATCCCAGAATTCATTTATACCCCAGAGCTAGCTACTCTTTGGTATTCACTTCCCTCGAATTGCTTTTTCCACAACTTACAATCTACAAATGTTTTTAAATCCAGTTGTTTTGACAAACAGTTTATGAATGGTGTATGCCTTTAGTGACATGGACCTTTTTGTTTTATCTGTTGTTTTTTCCTTCCTCCGTTCATTAGTGACTCTTAAACAAAAAAAAAAAAAAAAAAAAAAAAAAAAATTGGGTACAAGTAACATGTTGAAGTGGTCTCTTGCTAGACAGCTGGTACATTAACTTTAAGAGATTTTAGCCTTGCCTAATTTTCTGTGTCAGCCTTAGGATTATCTTAGGACACGGGTACCACAGATGACCGTGTACAACTGCACAACTTGCAACCTAATGATATTGGCCTTTTCATTTACTGTTTAGGAGAAGTCTATACCGGGAAAGCTGCAAGTGGATGGCGCCCATCTCCACGGGTCGGTAGTGGTCCCAGTACTCCTTCCATGTTAAACACTTCAGTCTTGGTACACCTGCACCAACGCTTCCAAGTGTTAGTGGAGAGTCGCTTAGTTGTCGTCTTACGATTTCCTTTAGGGGAGAGGGTAATCTTGTTCAGAGATATTTACACTACATATTTCCTCCTTGGTGATGGCCATTTGTCCTCCATACGATCGGAGGAGGCTCTCAAAGGAGGCATAGTAACTCCCTTTAGGTCTGTCACATCAATAAAGAATGGAGGATGTAGAGTGAAGAATTTATGTAATTAATGCGGTTCCTTGATGACTTCCTCTCTCCCGTAAGTTCTTTTCATCAGCAACATCCACTGCAGACTCGTAGCGTGTAGCTTCTAGCTTGTACCCATCGAGTCAACTTCAAACGCCTCCCCTTTCAATTGAACCACGGAGATAGGTGAACCTTTGGATGGGATGTTGAGTGGTTGTTATTTCCCGATGGATTGAACACTCAAAGATATCCCAAAATCCAGTCCAGGTAGTCAAAATCCCCGGAACAGGTAGGCAAAGTAAGGCTTTCGGCAGGTTAAAGCCAGTCGCCTTTGGTGTAAACCGGTATCCTAAACAGGGAGTGATTCTTGTGTGGAAGATAGTCCTGGCTAAGGCTGTATTAACATCCTCAACCGTACTCAAGATCTGCTGACATTTCTTCTTCCACATCGTCAAGTAATTGTCAATAAACCCTAATACCTGCTGAGCATAATTAATCATAAAAGTGGCTAGCGTTTAGTTACAGTACAAATTTACCCTTAATTTGATTGCAGCCGAGGCACTTAATAAAAAGTCCATTCAAGGATCTCTTAAACAACGATTTAAACTTCCCTTCATCCCTCCCCTTCAGAATCCTAAGCTTCTTTATAATCTGTCCATCATTAAAGTCTGAATCTTAGGCTATTAACTCTCTAAACTATAAAGCCAACTAGTTACACACAATTAATTTAAATTTTTAACAATGTGGCAATTAGCATTGCCACTCCCAATTTGGAAACGGTCATGTAGGCTACTAGCTGCAGTAGGATGAATTAATTTAATTAATAAGGACAAATTGGCAAGTAGCAGAAACAAACTAGGGCTAGAGAAAGAAGGGTAAAAAACTGAAAAGAACTGACTAGTAATCAGAATTATAGGGCCTAGCCCAGCTGCCATATCCCACAATCATGAGGTCTGTTGGCTGTCAATCGCTTAGGAATCACAGAAGAACCGAACCCCATGACCGTAATTAAGGCAGACTAGGCTATCAAATTTAATTGAAATGAGTCACAGGAGGACCCTCCCCACCGGCAAAATTAAGAAAAGGAGTCTCATATGGCCTAAAGGCTAACACTTAAAGTCACCAAGTAGGCTACCACGAACAATGTCATCAAAACAAACCACAGACACTAACCAAAAAAAAAAAACGCGAGAAATGGTAGGCAAACCGAGACAAAAACCGCTCACACACATAGACCCAGCAAACCCCCCAACAAGGTAAGCAGCACCACGGTTCGAAAGAAGTGGGAAACAAGTTTCCCCCCCAAACTAACATTGACGGGACGCCACCGAAAAAAACACAAGGGGGAGGGTTAGGGGCTTACAGTAGGCAACGTAGGCAACATAAAAAAAAACAAAAAAAACCGCAAGGGCATTTGCCCAACTTCTAGCGCGGCAGCCATTTGTAACACCAAGCGAAAGCGGATGCAAACATAACACTATTACTGTAATAAATGAAGTACTAGAGATCGAAGGACCATTATTTGTCGGGAATTTAGATAAAGAGGTTAAATTGCATGATCACTGGTACATGACAAATATCCCCACAAATAGTTATAATATAATTACCAACGAAGTATTCGATGGGTGTAATCCAGGTCACCCCACATAGCACGGCTAATTTCAATTGGCATGACATGTAAGGAATGGTCACATAATACAATATCGATACAATGAATTTAGCTTAGAGGACTGGTAATGGGGTAGGACTGTTGATATAGATTAATAATTGGTAGAACATGGTGACTATGGGTTGAGTCAGAGCCGGGGGGGAAGTTGTTGGCTGTATGGTGTTGATTGAGAGACTAAGATTGCCGGCGTCCGATCGCTTCGCGAAATTACATATTACTGCCGCCCGGCTCATAATAAGTATTTAAAAAAACCCCTAAATTGGTTTTTATGATAAACATCTAGAGCTGATGTAGAATATTTATACATTACAGTGTAATATTTAAACCTAACACTTAATAATAACCTACAACTACACAACAAGAAACTAGCCGAAATCGTACATGCGATACGATACCGCCAAATTCAAATGCCCTATTGGGACCTAAAACTGTCGGGAACATTACCCTATTCCCGACAAATATAGTATCAACCAGAATTAACACCTTACGAGCGGGCCTATGCGGTTCTATTTGTATATGTACCAACGCCCAGCTGGGTGTTTTTAGCCAAAATAGGGCTGTTTTACGTGATCATTTTCATGCCTAAATGAGACCCAGAACGTAGAACACGTACCTATCCCTGAAAGGGCATAAACACAGCTTTCGAATGACACCATAACGATCCTTTTATGATGGCTAGTTTTCTTGCAATAACAGTGCAATGCGAGTGCAAAAAGCATGTAATTCGGTACTTTCCCCATATAATTCAGTATGTAGCGAGTGAGAAAGGGAGGAGGGAGCTGAGATTCGTGTCAGTAGGTTCGCCGCGGTGGTCTGGAGCAGTCATACGCTCGCTAGTCTCCTGCCACCACTT
>CM064541.1:434349-456849 GCA_032716605.1 Paralithodes platypus
CCAGATGTTTTGTCTTCCTTCTGCAGAATCTGGGGTTTATAAGGCCCAGTCCAAGATTTTGGAGCCTCATCAGGACCAATCACAGCAATGGTTCCGTCCACTGGGTTGACTATGATCTGAAAGGATTAGTAAGGTTGCGGGATATAGTTGTCCGAGGTCAAGTTAATGATAGTGTTGGATCACCGGGTGGGCCAGTCAAAGTCCTGGGTAGAGTTGGAAGCGTCTTGGCAGTGGCTCCGCTGCTCCGTGAGCTGCAAGGATTAGCAAGGTCACGGGGTATAGTTGTCCTGGGTAGAGTTGGGGAAGGTTTTTGGGTTGCCAGGTGAATAGATGTTTTCGCTCCCAAACTGCAGGGCTTTGAGAGCATCTTTTGCTGTCGAATGTGAGGAAATATGATTCGTCCATCTCAGCCTCTGCGCCTTCTGAAGCTTCCTGAAGTTTCACTAATCATATATATAAAGAGAAAGAGAGAGAGAGAGAGAGGGAGAATGGTTTTGTTTAACTTAACTCATATCACTTTTATCACTATTACTAGTACTACTATCTTAACTTTCACTTCTTATACCGGTACCTTGTTTCTGTCCACTCCCTGAGGCAGATCTATCTGTTATAATTATTCTTCCATAGGCTACATATAAAAACACAAATTACACATATTTCCGACGAATACCTCTTCCATTTCTATATGACCTTGAGTGAGTGTGTAATTTATTTTTGATGGGTGTCCATTAATCAACTGTAAACTTCATCCGGCATGCATGACTATGTAGGATATTTATTGTTGAGAAAAATGCCTGTGGTGCGCAACCCTGAATATTACTCTTATAAAGTTAAATATTGTCCTCGTACCTTATGTTCTTCACTACTGCTGTTGCTGCTGCTTCTTATAAGATTTGTCCCACTTGAATTTATCTATATTCAGTCTAGTTTCCGATGCCACAGCCAAAACAAAATACCAAAACAAATAATAATAATAATAATAATAATAATAATAATAATAATAATAATAATGTTGCTGAACAACTAATGGTCAACGGCAATTAAGGATAAAAGCTCTCCTACACTGTAAAACATTATGGGTGGAAAAGGATACGGTAATTAAAGTAATTATAGTAATTTATCCTCTAAATATATATAGGTAGTCATAAACCCATTTAACGTAATTATAATATAGGTATCTCAAATTATCAAACGTAAATCATTATCAATATACCCAATTTTATTTTATTTGACTCATTTTTACTTTTTGTTGTTCAATTTAGTTCAGTGTATGATCGGCCGCTATACTGGCAACCACTGCAGCAGTTTCCACACATGAGGCTCGTTTTGTATTCCGGGGAAATTCTGTAGTCTTGTTTCAGAATTTTCTCAGTAAGGGCAAATTTATGTTATTCTGGGAAGGCCGTGACGTGATGATCCTCATCCTGTTGCTGCTTTAGTTTACTTGAATGTACTTGTGTGTGTGTGTGTGTGTGTGTGTGTGTGTGTGTGTGTGTGTGTGTGTGTGTGTGTGTGTGTGTGTGTGTGTGTGTGTGTGCGTGCGTGTGTGTGTGTGTGTGTGTGAGAGAGAGAGAGAGAATGAAAGAGTGACTGTCAGGATGACATTGATTGATTGATATACAGTATACTCTCTCACGAAAGATAGATTACACAGGCACACACTAGACTCTGGTACTAGGCCTCTTGATTACATACTGTAGTTGACGTATGCCAGAGTAGTAATAACATTGGAAAAAATGTATTATTAAAAAAAAAAAAATATATATATATATATATATATATATATATATATATATATATATATATATATATATATACAGTATATACAGAAATGCCATGAACACAATATTCTATTATATCATAATTATAATCTACAACATCCTTAACCCCTACTGTACCAGAGGGTATTACTATAAATGTAACCTCCAGTACCAAGCATTGTGGCCAAAATTGCTTCAAAGTCGAGAGAACGCAACCTCTCACCCAGAAAGCTGGACGAGTACTGAGCCAGCTTGCCCGTGGGACCTTAGATACACTCTAAGAAGTGTTGCCAAGGTCTCAAAGCAGTGTTTACAAGTCATGGTGCCAGGTACCGCTCGGAACGAGGACCGAATATTACTGACGTACGTCGTATGGCGCTGGTACTGGCGAGTGACTTTCTTACTGTCGGCCATTGTACGTCGCTGGTACAGTAAGGCTTAACATCTAACTACATAACACAAAGTAAATTGGAGTTTTAAAGGATGACACAATTTGACTGCCGGGAATCGCACTCGGGATTCTCAAATAGGAAGACAGTGCTCTACCTCTGGACTGGCTGAATTGGACTGGCAGTCATGGTAGAGCACTGTAGTCCTGTTTGAGAGTGCCGAGTTCGATTCCCGGTAGTCACAAGCATTCACCATATATTACATAAACCTTACAATTTACATGGTGTGAAGTGGTTAGATGTTAAGGACGTTGTAGAGTACGGTATGTATATGATGATGATCATCATCATTATCATCATCCTGAGTCAGTCCACTGCAGGACAAAGGCCTCTCCCAAACGTTTACACTTTACCGGTCTAATGTTAACCTGTTCCATCCTACCCCAGCAAATTTTTGGATCTCATCCCTCCATCTGGTTCTCTGCCTACCCCTTCCTCTAGCTCCATCTCTAGGTTCCCATTCTGTTGCTCTAGTTTTCCATCTTTTTTATGTGTATGAAGGAGACAAAAGATGAGGTGCCTGTAACGAGTGTCTCCCCCAAAGATAAAAGAGTGACAGCCAAATTCACTGAATGTCGGGGTCAAAATACCTGTACACACGAAGTTTAATGCAGTTTAAGTCATAGGATGAAGGTAAGATTGATTGAGGGAAAGAGTTCCAGAGTTCACTTGTTGAGTAGAAGAAAGACTGAGAAAATTTGCCAATTCTTGGGTTGGAGAGCTGGACAGAATAGGAGTGGGACTGTTCTGAAAGGCGGGTGCCTCGCACTCGCCGTAAGGGAGGGGGTATAAACTGAGAGAGCTCTGAAGAACACTGATTGTTATAATAGCGATAGAAGAGTGAAAGAGATGCAATATTGCGGCGTGTAGAAAGAGGTTGTAGGGAACTAGTAAGAGGAGGTGAGTTGATGAGGCGAAATTACTTTTGATTCTACTCTTTTGAGAAGTGTGATATGCGTGTAGCCTCCCCACACATGCGAACAATACTAAATAGCCTACAGGGGTGCACTGTGCCCCAATACAGAGCAAGAAGCTGTGCAGGGGTGAAGAACCCACGGAGACGGTTGAGCATACCTAACTTTTTGGGAGGCTGTTTTAACAAGAGTGGTAATATGATCTTTCCTAGAAAGGTTGGATGAAAAAGATACACCTGGAATATTGAGAAGATGTAGGGTTGATTTGTGTATTGCTGAAGAATAATTGATAGTCTTGCAGAAGATTGTGATGGAGAGGTAGAGGGAGAAATTGGGTCTTGGAGGCGTTGAAAGTAACAAGATTTTCTCTGCCTCAATCAGATATAATTGATAGATCAGAAGATAGGAATTCTATGGCCTTGTCACATTTGTTTTGAAGTGTATGCATTCTGGGTTGATGTGAGAAACCAGTTGAATAGTATAAGGTAGAGTCGTCAGCATATGAGTGGATAGGACTAGATGTACAGTTGAGGAGATCATTAATGAATATTAGAAAGATAATTGGAGACAGGACAGAACCCTGAGGAATACTGGAGTTAATAGGTTGAGGAAGTGAGTGATGGCCATCAACAACTGCAGCTATGGAGCGGTCTGAAAGGAAATTAGGGACAAAGGCACAGATTGAGGGATAGAAACCTAAGGAGGGAAGTTTGGAAATTAGAGATTTGTGCCAGACTGTATCGAAGGCTTTCAATATGTCTAGTGCAATAGAAAAAGTCTAACTGAAGTCCTGAAAGGAGGATGACCATGAGTTAGTAAGACAAGCAAGAAGATTACCAGTAGAGCGGACCTTAACAAACCGTACTGGCGATCTGAAAGTAGATTATGGGGAGATAAATGCTAAAACAAAATTTGTGTTAAGAATAGTTTAATTTGTTTTAAAGATGCAAGAAATGAGAGCAATTGGACGATACTTGGAGGGTTGTGAGCGGTCACCCTTCTTTGGTACAGGTTGAATATGAGCAAACTTCCAGCAAGAAGGAAAGACAGAGATGAAAGAGTTTGCCTAGGCAGGGAGTCAGCACGGAAGAACAGTTTATTAGTACAACAGGAGGAACACCATCCAGTCTGTATGCCTTATTAGTATTAAGCCCAAAGAGGGCAGAAAGTACATCCTTAGAAGAGATTATGATCTTAGGCATAAGTAAATGAGAGGGGGGTGAAGAGGGAAGAGTAGCGCCGGAATCAACCAAGGTGGAGTTTTTGGCGAAAGTTTGAGTGAAGAGTTCAGCTTTGTCAGAGGAAAAGGTGATGGTGGTACCATCAGAGTAGAAAAGAGGAGGGAAAGATGAGAAAGTGAAATTGTTGGAGAGGTTCTTGGCTAGATGCCAAAGAGCTTGTGAAAAGCTAAATTTGGAAAGTTCAGAGCATTTGTTATTGATGAAAGAGTTTTTGGCGAGTCGAAGGACAGATTTGGTTTGATTACGGGCAGAGACATATAAAGTACGGGATTCTTGAGTTAGAAGGGGACGATACCATTTCAATGCTTCCTCTTTATTGCGAACAAGTGCGTGTATACCAAGATTTTTGTGAGTTAGTTTGAGAGAAATAAAATGGGATGTATGCTTCCATGCCCGAAAGGATGACCTCAGTAATGCGCTCGGCACTCTCTGAGGATCCCCGGCCACAGAAACAAAAATCATCCCATGGGAAACAAAGAAGTTCTGCCGAAGAGCTTCCCAGTCGGCGGTGCCAAAATTCTACAAGCCCCACCGGTTGGGGGGGGGGTCAGAAGGCCCTACTGGAGAGACAGGACAGGTGACAGAGATAAGGTTATGATTGGAGGAGCCCAACAGAGGGAGAACAGTTAGTGTAAGCAGAAGAATTAGAAGTTAGAAATAAGTCGAGATGTTAGGCTGATCTCCAGGGCATTCCGGGATACGGGTGGGGTGCTGAACTAACTGCTCTAGGTCATTTAGGATAGAATTTTTTTAGACTTGTTACCAGGTTGATCAGTGAAATGAGAGGAGAGCCATTGGTGGTGGTGAACATTGATTTATCTACTGACGGCTGGCAGTCGTCGCTGGGATTGTATTGGTTAAAGATCTTGGGGTAATAATTTCAGAAATTTTTTCCTTCAAAGAACATAATCAGGCCAAGTCAGTAGCAGCTAGGAAACTAGCAGGTTGGATGCAATGCACTTTCAAGACACGGGAAGAACGGCCATTGATAACGCTTTTTATATCATTGGTTATCCCGTGACTGGAAAATTGCAGTGTACTAACCTCTCCACACAAAGCAGCAGAAATATACAAAATAGAGTGTTCAATGAAGCTTCACATCCCACATCAGCTTGGTAACACATCTTCACTCCTGGGATTGGCTGAAGACTTAACTTCTATTCACTGG
The DNA here is from genome assembly GCA_032716605.1 of Paralithodes platypus. NCBI lineage: Eukaryota > Metazoa > Arthropoda > Malacostraca > Decapoda > Lithodidae > Paralithodes > Paralithodes platypus. The sequence goes on from CM064541.1 coordinate 439,882, forward strand.
AGCGAAGACGAGAGAGGTATTTTATAATATACACATCAAAATTAATTGAAGTTCCACTGCCAAACCTACACACTGCAATATCATAAGAACTGAAGCAATCAAAATGTAACATCCCACCCACAATATGTAGGGGAGCTCTGGGCACACTAAGAGTCTCCTGGCTGACAAATAGGGGTTTGAGTCTCTTCAACAAACTGCCAGAGAATGTGAGAAACCTGATGGACGTGCCAATGGAAGTCTTCAAAAGAGCCTTGGACAACCATCTCAAGTTGGTGCCTGATCAACCATGCTTTACGGGAGAGAGAGCTGCTCCCTTGAATAACCTGGGTCATCAAGCACCAGCAGCAAACATACTCGGGGGGAACAGCTCTCCCCAAGGCCTTTGAAAAGTGGTCGAACTAACTCCAACTAATGGATAGAGTGAGGTTTGTTTATAGTTCTTCTTGAAGTCTGGGAAGGGTCTCTGAGAGACAGAGACAATAGTAAGTAATGTGTCTTCCTGCTCCTTTTTTTAGTCTGCTTCTTGTGTTGACTGGCAGTGGTGAGGTTGACAGAGTTGCTCACGTCGTTGCCGAAATAATCAGGCGTAACCAAAAATTAACTAACTCAATTCTGGGGTTGGTTAACTGCAACTGGAAGTTGACGGAGTTGCTCGTATCGGTGCCAAATAAGCAGGCATAACCCAAATGAACTAACCAATTCAGTGGTTGGTTAATTACAAGCAGAAGGTGACAGAGTTGTTCACGCCGGTGCCAAATATTCAACCATAATCCAAATTAACTACCTCAAATCGGGGGTTTGGTAACTCTAACTAGTAGTGACAGATTTGCTTACGTCTGTGTGCGAAATGTTTAGGCTGACCCAATGAGTTACTCAATACGAGGGTTGGCTAACTGCAACCAACTGCTTGACGGAGTTGCTCCCATCAGTGCCGATATACTCAAGCATGACCCAAGCAAGACCCGAATGAGTTACTCAAATCGGGGGTTATGGTGACTTAACCAGGAGTTACAGATTTGCTCTCATCTGTTGGCCGAAATACTCACGATCTGCTCAGAGAAGGATCTGCTTGCCTTAAGAAGGTGAGCTACCATTGGAGTCCTCCCTATAGCAAGTCATTAGTTTTTATTCTTGTTTTGCTGGTCCTCCGGCTCCGGGCTATAAGGTCCTTCTCCTTCTCCGCAGGTACGTGGCGGTTGTGTCTGTCTCGCCCTGGGGTCAGTGGGAGCGGCGAGATGAAATTAAAATGTAAAACTTGCAAACTAAACAAACCGAAATTGGGACAAGGACAGGTGGCCAGGTGGGGCAGTTTTCTGACTCCCTTGTGACCTCAGGGACCATTGGAGGGGGTGGAGCCAAGGTCATAGAAGACGGAGCAGGTGAACTTGTATTCATAAAGGTTGTATATTTCGGGGTGGACTCCTTTATTTTGGCTATCCTTGGTGACTGAGTTTCATATTCCGGTATATAAATATACTGTATGGTATATATATATCTATCTATCTATCTATCTATCTATATCTCTCTCTCTCTCTCTCTCTCTCTCTCTCTCTCTCTCTCTCTCTCTCTCTCTCTCTCTCTCTCTCTCTCTCTCTCTCTCTCTCTCTCTCTCTCTCTCTCTCCCTCTCTCCCTCCCTCTCTCTCTCTCTCTCTCTCTCTCTATATATATATATATATATATATATATTCAGTAGAAATAATGTGGCAAGAAACAAAAAGAACGCCATATTTTCGATTTATTTCCAATGGGCCTTTTCACAATATTTCGCACGTAGCGTCCATCTTCAGGTACAGCACATGATCCTATAAAAATAGAAATCTAATATAAGTTACTGAGTAAAAGAGGATCCTATTTCAAAGCCATAAAATTATACTTACAACACTAAAAGAATCTAACATGATTTAAACATAAAACGAGAAAGAATACGACTAAACAAGCTATTCCAAATACGACTAAACAAGCTATTCCAAATACGACTAAACAAGCTATTCCAAATGGAAACACAAACTATTCTATCATTTACTAAGTAATAATAATAATAATATTCTGGTTACTTATATAGCGCCCGTATCTCCTCCTTCGAGGGTTCACAAGCGCTTGGCTTTCTTTAGTCTACCAGAATTGGTTAGGGCAGTGAGAATTCTGTTTCATAAGATAATTATTGAAAGTGTTACTTAAAGTTACTTAAAGTTTAAACATAACGAGTGTAAACGAGTGGCACTCCCCCCCCCCCCCCCCCCCCCCCCACACACACTCCCCACAAACCGCGTAACAAACACCTCCTTGTCCTCCAACCCCCCCCCCCCCTCCTCTCTTTCTCTCTCTCTCCCCCATGTAAGGGCGGGTGGATTTTTTTTTTTTTTTTACCAGAGACAACTGTACGAGTTGTAAGATGAATATACACATGCATAATGGCACCGCATGTCGGATATGCAAGCAACCATACCACTGGATTTGCATAGGATTGACACCAATAAATGAGGCGTACAATACAAGAGGGAAGAACCTCCATTTCTGCGATAGTTGTTTCGATATCACATGGCAAGTCATACAGACTGTAGAAAATACAGAAGTACAAGATAGACTGAAATATAGCCAAGACATAGCTACCTTTCACAGAAAATGGGGAACCATTGGGGCCTCAGGGCCCATACTAATATCACAACCCACACACGCACACCTTCCCATGAAAATGCCCACATTGCCTCCTGCACATCAACACACATCGTCTGCCGAACAACAACCTTTCGCACCCTACATATCCACAAACCCTGCCGCACATCTCCCCACACCTCCCCAGACCCAGAAAACACCCACATTAATCCCATCTATGGCCATTGACCACCCTACTGCTGTTGATCAAATACATTTGCAGGATGAACGTAGGATGCAACAAGCCCCCATATCAGGCTCCCCTTCCACATCGTCTCCCCCCTCACCACTGCCACCTGCCCACCTACAACCGACCCGTAACTCCACCACCCTGCAGGCCTCACCCACACATACACCAAGCCCACTATCACCCACAACCACACTTAGCTCACCACATAACCCCTTGCAGCCCCAGCCACACCTACTGGGGTAGTGTGTGCAGTGTGCAGATATTATCTGGAAAGAAGGTGCTACTTTGGTCAAAAGGGCGAATATAATGGGAATGCATGTAGATTTGCTCATCCCAAAATTTGCAACAACATAACCAGTCATGGAAAATGTAGATTTGGTGAAACCTGCAAATATCACCACCCATCCCTTTGCAAGACATCACTTGAGAACAAGACCTGCTACAATATGAAATGCCCAGCTTTTCATATTAAAGGGACTTGGAGATATGCTAGACCTAACACGAATGGTAGCCCAAAAAACTGTCTAGCTATGCGAGGACGAGACAGAGGAAAAAGGCAAGGAGGGAAAGGGCAGATGAAGATGAAGAGACTGAGGGAGATGGAAGAGCACATAGAACACCTCGAGCACCTCCTGGCCTCCCAAGAGTGGCCAATACATACCGAAGACTATTAGGTACACATAATACTCTAAACAATCCCTCCCCAATCTTGTTTGCAAATATCCAAGGCCTAAAAAATAGAACCACGAACAAAGTACCATTTATTAGGGGCCTGCTAGAAGAAGGAAACGCTATATTTGCGGCTCTCACAGAAACTCACATTAAAGATCAGGAAGATAGTGAGGTATGGATTCCTGGTTACAACCTACATAGGGCGGACAGAACGCATAGATCACATGGAGGAGTAGCCTTGTACATACATGACTCACTGATATGTACTGAATTCCTAAATAACAGTAATGAAGTGGTGGAAATACTTGGAGTTAAAATAGAATCCCTAAATTTAGCAGTTATTGTTACATACAGGCCTCCAGACTCATCCCGAGAAGAATTCAAAACCCAGCTCAACAAAATAAAATCAGAAGTGGAAACTCTGGGGAACCCAACACCAAATATTATATGGCTAGGAGACTTTAACCTACCAAACATTAAATGGAGACAACTAGAAAACCAGTTAGTGGCAAATAACACCGGAGAAGCAAATACTAATACGAGAGAGCTTTTTGAACTTTGTGATTTTTTAGTCTTACCCAACATATTGCTGAACCCACACGGGAAAACAATATCTTAGACCTGGTCTTCACTAACAACGACTCTAGTACACAGCATTAACATATCGGACACAACATACTCAGATCATAAATTAATTGAGATCAAAACAACCTTAGAAAGTGTACAGACAACCTCAGAATCGAGAACAAAAACCGGCCCCTTCAGTAAATTTAACTTCAATAACAAAAACATTAGATGGGAAGAGGTAAATCAAGAAATGGAGGAAATAGACTGGGAAGATTTAATGGATAACCTGACACCAGCAGAATGTCTAGTCTTAATAACAGAAACCATGACCCAAATCTGTAGCCACCATATACCTGCAAGACATACAAAACGAAGAAGCAAACAAGATCGGGAAAGGAGGAGGCTGTACAGAAGAAGAAAATTACTCACACAAAGATGCACACATCAAAATCTACAGGATAGGCAAAAGGTCGAAATAGATAGAGAAATTGTGGAAATTGAACAAAGGCTAAGAATATCATATGAACTACAACATATGGAAGAGGAGAAGAAAGCTATTGCAGGTATAAAGGAAAATTCCAAATACTTCTTTTCATACGCCAAACAAAAGGCTAAAACAACATCAAACATCGGCCCACTGAGCAAAGGGGACGGCTCTTTCACAGGGGACAAAAAGGAAATGAGCGAACTCTTAAGCAGGCAGTATGAAATGGCATTCAGTGAGCCTGATGAAACAAAAGTCATCAGAGACCAAAATATATTTTTCATGGAAACCTCCCCCACGGAAACCCCTCAGATGCTGGATATTGATTTCGGTCCAAAAGACATAGAAGAGGCCATTTCCAACATGCCATCCCACTCGGTACCAGGCCCGGACTCATGGAATTCGATCCTAATGAAAAAAATGTAAGGAAAACCTCTCAAAACCCCTGGCTATAATGTGGAGAAGGAGTCTAGACACTGGTGACATACCAGATAGCTTGAAAAACGCAATAATTGCCCCACTGCATAAAGGAGGGAGTAAAGCACTACCAAAAAACTACCGCCCGGTAACTCTAACCTCTCACATCATTAAAGTTTTCGAGCGAGTCCTGCGAAGCAAAATTTCAACATTCATGGAGACAAATGAACTACACAACACCGGTCAACATGGGTTCAGAGTGGGAAGATCATGTCTCTCACAACTTTTGGAACACTATGACAAAATTCTTAAAGCGCTAGAAGAAAAGAAAAACGTGGATGTCATTTACACCGATTTTGCTAAGGCATTTGATAAATGTGACCATGGTATAATAGCCCACAAACTGAAAGCAAAAGGTATAACTGGGAAAATCGGACGGTGGATATACAATTTCCTCGTAAACCGAAAACAATCGGTAGCAGTAAACCAAGTCACTTCTGAGTCTTCGGATGTCAAAAGCTCAGTGCCCCAAGGAACAGTGCTAGCGCCCCTTCTGTTCCTCATACTAATTTGCGACATAGATACCAACACCAGACACAGTACGGTGTCGTCTTTTGCTGATGACACAAAATTAAGCAAGTAGTAAACACACAAGAGGACACGGGCCGACTGCAGGAAGACATGAATGTAGTGTTCCAGTGGACCAGGGAAAACAACATGCAATTCAATGAGGACAAATTCCAATTAATACGGTACGGAGATAATAATGGTGTTAAAGAAATTACAAATTACTTAACAGAATCTAACCACATAATAGAACGGAAAGACAGTGTGAAAGACCTTGGGGTATTAATGTCTGAAAATATGGGTTTCAAAGTACATAACCAGGTCAAAGTGGCGGCTGCGAAACGTCTAACGGGTTGGATTCTGCGTACTTTTAAAACACGCGGTGAATTGCCTATGATAACGCTCTTCAAATCTCTAGTGCTACCGCGGCTTGAATACTGTAGCGTATTAACATCCCCATACAAAGCAGGTGAAATAAATGACGTAGAGAGTGTACAAAGAAATTTCACTTCGCATATAAGTTCGATAAAACATCTACACTATTGGGAGCGTTTAAGAGCACTGAATCTGTACTCACTGGAACGTAGAAGAGAACGTTACCTAATAATATACACGTGGAAAATCGCAGAGGGTTTAGTACCAAACCTACATACTCCGATAGTCATGAAATTCAGTGATAGGAGAGGCTGGGAATGCGAAATCCCCCGGATGAATAACAGGGGTGCTATGGGCTCTCTGCGAGAGGGCTGGTTATCACACAGAGGCCCACGTCTCTTCAACAAACTCCCACGGCGAGTAAGAGACATGAGGGACATCTCGTTAGACAACTTCAAGAGAGCCCTAGATGTCGAACTGCAAAAAGTGCCAGACGAGCCCATCCTCGCAAGGGAGCGAGCTGTCGCTTCAAACAGTCTACTGCACCAAATCACCACCCATAACGAGGGGCGTCGCGCTCCTTGGTGCCGCTAGAAGAGCGGCGAACACATCGAAAGGTATCTAAAGGTATCATTACCCATCCCCCTTGCTCATGGGGAGATGGTAACCGCCGGCTATATCCCAGAACAACTTTTCAATCTGAACAGGGATTGAACGCGAGACCTTCAAGATGGGAATCAGGCACGCTATCAACTGAGCCAGCCGGACGGCTGGTACACATATAATAAATGATATATACAAACTATGACACACCTTAGACCCCTCCTTAAGCAAACCGCGTGTAAGACTGAGGATAGGACAATAGGAATGATCACTAATACAAAAAAAAAAATCACTAATCTAAACAATATGAAAAACTTTACATAAAAGAACAGAGACATGTTAGATAACTTTAACTCGACACATTCTTCTTGTGAAACAACACTACCGTAAGCGAATGTAATCAAAATGAACAAAGAAAGTATGAAGCAATTAAATGTGAAACGCAAATGTTGTTCGTGAATAATTAAACCATGGAATTTAGTATTGGATTAATTTGTTATATATATATATATATATATATATATATATATATAGAGAGAGAGAGAGAGAGAGAGAGAGAGAGAGAGAGCGAGAAAGAAAGAGAGAGTGAGAGAGCGAAAATGTAAAGATAGATAGTTAAATAATGTAAGGAAACTGTGTAAGATTTAAGAAAGTACCGGTAGTTAAATATTGTTGGAGGTTTTGATTAAAACATATTACGTTTGTAGATATATAATATTACATGCGAGAGAAAGAGTGAGAGCAAGAGAGCGTATTATATGAACCAGTTACATAACTTTGCATTATTCGCTCGTGGTCATATAAATATTACGGTTATATGGTCATTAAGTTAATTAATTACTCATCGATTTTGATAACTGCAAGTGAGGCAGAATATATTCGCCATCGTTGACGCTATAACCGGTTAAACGCTTATTGTGCATTTTATTCTAATTACCGCTAAAGGCCGCGTCATACAGAACTCGAATCCACCAGAACCCACTGGAATCAAACTTTTCACCGGAATTGACGAGAATTACGCGGCCTTAATCGAGTGTGACTTCAGAGTAGAATGCGACCGGTCAATGACCGGAATGTAACTCGAACGTAACTCGATGGACTCGAATGTAACCCAAATATGAGTCGATGTTAACCAGTAAGTGACTCGAAGGAAACCGGATGTGGAAAGAAGACTATTCGATCCCAAGTCGAATGCAACTCGAATGACCAGAATGAGACCGGAATGTCAGTATATCATGACCAGAATTACATGAAGTTAAGTCGAACGTAAGTGAAACTAAGTTGAACATAACTCGAACGTAAGTGGAACGTGACTCGAATAGGCAGAAGGTGACTCGATGAGGAACCTTTGAGTATATAAAGGGAGGATTGGTTGACAGGCACACCAGTAGTAACAGGGCACTCACCACGGCAACATAAGCACTTTCAATCACATACACACATACACGTACACGAGGGGAGGGGGGGGTCGGAGATAGGGTTTTTCTGGACCCCCTTCTCCCTCATGTTTAGCCCCATTAGTTTTGAGATGTTATGACGTTCATTCCATTAGTTTGGCGGTTATAAAAAAAATTGCCCTATTTCTTTGTTAATATTAAGACCTTTCGTGCCATTTAGGCATAGGTTTATTTCCTGGCGAGCGATAGCGAGCCTGTAACTTTAGGAGGAACTGGCCATCGGCTGGGACACTTTTCTACCAAAAAATGTACAAATTAATCTCGAATTGAGTGTGTTTTTAAAGCTTTGATGGATGTCTAGCGAAGAAAGTAAAAAAAAAATATATATATAGGCTAAATAAAAAATAGACCAAAAAGTAACCCTACCCCCTTAACTCACACAGCTGGGGTGAAGGAAGAACACTTTTCATTGGTAGACACAACTGAGGGGAAGCCGGAGTTAAGGTGTGGAGAGTTAGATGAGTAAGTTTGATTCCAGGTACTACTTGAAATACAATGGCCTCGTATAGGGCCGATTTTATATTTTATTTTATTTATTATTATTATTTTATTTATTTTTTTCAATCCGTTATATATTTGGGACCGCACCTAGTCGAGTTATATTCTGGTTGTATTCCAGTTACCTTCTAGTTGGATTCCACTTGTATTCTAGTACTTCTAGTCATGTTGGAGTCGACATCCAGTGTACTCTCGATACATCAAGCAAGTATGCAGTCATCTACCAGTCATATTCTAGTCGGCATCCAGTTGTATTCTTCTTAATTCGGGTTATATTCAACTCTCATTCCATTACATTCAATTTTAAAGTGGAATAATCAACTTGTCATCCAGTTGACTTCCGGTCATTATCGAGTGGCATCGAGTTACAGTAGGGTAGTTACAGTAGGGTAGTGATTGAGAGAGTGAGAGTGAGAACGGAGAAATGGATAGGCGACGAGCAGGGAGGTTTTAGGAAGGGAAGAGGATGTGTAGATCAGATTTTTACCCTGAATTGTGTTGTGGAGAAGTATCTGGAGAAGAAACAAAAGGTGTATGTTGCCTTTATGGACTTGGAGAAGGCCTATGACAGAGTGGATAGAGAAGGTTTGTGGAAAGTACTTAGAATATACGGAGTAGAGGGCAAGTTGCTGAAAGCAGTGAAGAGCATGTATGAGGGTGCAAAGGCGGCAGTACGTGTGGAGAATGAGCAGAGCGAGTTCTTTGACCTGAATGTTGGTTTGAAACAGGGGTGTGTGATGTCCCCGTGGTTGTTTACTGTATATATGGATGGAGTTATGAAAGAAATACTATCAAGATCAGTGGATGTTGGTGTATCGCTGAAAAGGGAGGGAATTGAGTGGAAGCTACCTATACTGCTGTTTGCGGACGATACAGTTCTGATGAGTGATAATGAATGGGAGTTGCAGGGTCTGGTAAATGAGTTTGGAACAGTGTGCAAAAAAACGGAATTTGAAGGTAAATACGGGGAAGAGCAAGGTTATGGTCTTCGAAAGGGGTGAAGTCACAGAGTGTGAGGTGAAGCTGAACGGTCAGGCTATGGAGATCGTCAACTCTTTTAAGTATCTGGGCAGTGTGTTGAGTAAAGATGGGACTATGGATGAAGAGGTGCGGGAGAGGGTACAACAGGGGAAGAGGGTTGTAGGAACGCTAAAAGCAGTAAGTAACAAGAAATAGGGTGGTCAGTATGGAAGTGAAGAAGTCCTTGCATGACAGTGTGGTAATCCCGACACTGACTTACGGAAGCGAAGCATGGACGTTGGTTGAGAGACTCAGACCAAGAGTGAGAGCAGTGTAAATGAATTACTTAAGGAGTGCGTGCGGAGTTACATGGAGGGATAGACAGACTAATGAGGAAGTAAGAAGGAGGTGTGGTGTGGAGGTAGATGTGCTGGAAAGTGTGAAAAGGAACAACTTGAGATGGTTCGGCCATATGGAACGTATGGAAAGCGAGAGAATGACTAAGAGGGTGTACGAGAGCGAGGTGGAGGGACAGAGGGGGAGAGGTAGACCGAATATGAGGTGGAAGGATGGAGTGAGGAAGTACATGAACGAAGGCGGTGCTGGTTGGGGGGAGGGGCGTCGACTGACTGGGGACAGAGGTGCATGGGGGCGGTTCGTTCGTGGCCACCCCTTCGGGGATCACGGCGTCAGGCAATAGATAGATAGATCGAGTTACATTCAAGTAATTCGAGTCGGCATCGACTATAAAAATTACATCAGAACATGACCAGAATAGGTAGAATGCGACTCGAATGCGACCAGGATACGACTAGAATGTAACTCGATCATTTTTAACGGTTTTTTCACTCGATAAATCGTAGAAAGTTAACGCATGCACTAATTTTTTGCTCACTCACTCGATCAATCGAGTGACGACTAGAACATCACTCGAAACACAAGAATAGACAAGAATCTAACCAGAACACGTACAAGAATAGACCAGAATGGGGAAGAAGTGGCTTAAATTTGAATTTTTGAATTCATTCGGTGGGTTCTGGTGGATTCGAGTTCTGTATGACGCGGCCTTAAAGGCCGCGTCATACAGAACACGAATCCACCAGAACCCACTGGAATCGATCTTTTCACCGGAATTGACGAGAATTACGCGGCCTTAATCGAGTGTGACTTCAGAGTAGAATGCGACCGGTCAATGACCGGAATGTAACTCGAACGTAACTCGATGGACTCGAATGTAACCCAAATATGAGTCGATGTTAACCAGTAAGTGACTCGAAGGAAACCGGATGTGGAAAGAAGACTATTCGATCCCAAGTCGAATGCAACTCGAATGACCAGAATGAGACCGGAATGTCAGTATATCATGACCAGAATTACATGAAGTTAAGTTGAACGTAAGTGGAACTAAGTTGAACGTAACTCGAACGTAAGTGGAACGTGACTCGAATAGGCAGAAGGTGACTCGATGAGGAACCTTTGAGTATATAAAGGGAGGATTGGTTCACAGGCACACCAGTAGTAACAGGGCACATACAACCACGGCAACATAAGCACTTTCAATCACATACACACATACACGTACACGAGGGGAGGGGGAGGGTCGGAGATAGGGTTTTTCTGGACCCCCTTCTCCCTCATGTTTAGCCCCATTAGTTTTGAGATGTTATGACGTTCATTCCATTAGTTTGGCGGTTATAAAAAAAATGCCCTATTTCTTTGTTAATGTTAAGACCTTTCGTGCCATTTAGGCATAGGTTTATTTCCTGGCGAGCGATAGCGAGCCTGTAACTTTAGGAGGAACTGGCCATCGGCTGGGACACTTCTACCGAAAAATGTACAAATTAATCTCAAATTGAGTGTTTTTTAAGCTTTGATGGATGTCTAGCGAAGAAAGTAAAAACAAAAAAAATATATATAGGCTAAATAAAAAATAGACCAAAAAGTAACCCTACCCCCTTAACTCACACAGCTGGGGTGAAGGAAGAACACTTTTCATTGGTAGACACAACTGAGGGGAAGCCGGAGTTAAGGTGTGGAGAGTTAGATGAGTAAGTTTGATTCCAGGTACTACTTGAAATACAATGGCCTCGTATAGGGCCGATTTTATATTTTATTTTATTTATTATTATTATTTTTTATTTTTTTTCAATCCGTTATATATTTGGGGCCGCACCTAGTCGAGTTATATTCTGGTTGTATTCCAGTTACCTTCTAGTTGGATTCCACTTGTATTCTAGTACTTCTAGTCATGTTCGAGTCGACATCCAGTGTACACTCGATACATCAAGCAAGTATGCAGTCATCTACCAGTCATATTCTAGTCGGCATCCAGTTGTATTCTTCTTAATTCGGGTTATATTCAACTCTCATTCCATTACATTCAATTTTAAAGTGGAATAATCAACTTGTCATCCAGTTGACTTCCGGTCATTATCGAGTGGCATCGAGTTACAGTAGGGTAGTTACAGTAGGGTAGTGATTGAGAGAGTGAGAGTGAGAACGGAGAAATGGATAGGCGACGAGCAGGGAGGTTTTAGGAAGGGAAGAGGATGTGTAGATCAGATTTTTACCCTGAATTGTGTTGTGGAGAAGTATCTGGAGAAGAAACAAAAGGTGTATGTTGCCTTTATGGACTTGGAGAAGGCCTATGACAGAGTGGATAGAGAAGGTTTGTGGAAAGTACTTAGAATATACGGAGTAGAGGGCAAGTTGCTGAAAGCAGTGAAGAGCATGTATGAGGGTGCAAAGGCGGCAGTACGTGTGGAGAGTGAGCAGAGCGAGTTCTTTGACCTGAATGTTGGTTTGAAACAGGGGTGTGTGATGTCCCCGTGGTTGTTTACTGTATATATGGATGGAGTTATGAAAGAAATACTATCAAGATCAGTGGATGTTGGTGTATCGCTGAAAAGGGAGGGAATTGAGTGGAAGCTACCTATACTGCTGTTTGCGGACGATACAGTTCTGATGAGTGATAATGAATGGGAGTTGCAGGGTCTGGTAAATGAGTTTGGAACAGTGTGCGAAAAACGGAATTTGAAGGTAAATACGGGGAAGAGCAAGGTTATGGTCTTCGAAAGGGGTGAAGTCACAGAGTGTGAGGTGAAGCTGAACGGTCAGGCTATGGAGATCGTCAACTCTTTTAAGTATCTGGGCAGTGTGTTGAGTAAAGATGGGACTATGGATGAAGAGGTGCGGGAGAGGGTACAACAGGGGAAGAGGGTTGTAGGAACGCTAAAAGCAGTAACAAGAAATAGGGTGGTCAGTATGGAAGTGAAGAAGTCCTTGCATGACAGTGTGGTAATCCCGACACTGACTTACGGAAGCGAAGCATGGACGTTGGTTGAGAGACTCAGACCAAGAGTGAGAGCAGTGTAAATGAATTACTTAAGGAGTGCGTGCGGAGTTACATGGAGGGATAGACAGACTAATGAGGAAGTAAGAAGGAGGTGTGGTGTGGAGGTAGATGTGCTGGAAAGTGTGAAAAGGAACAACTTGAGATGGTTCGGCCATATGGAACGTATGGAAAGCGAGAGAATGACTAAGAGGGTGTACGAGAGCGAGGTGGAGGGACAGAGGGGGAGAGGTAGACCGAATATGAGGTGGAAGGATGGAGTGAGGAAGTACATGAACGAAGGCGGTGCTGGTTGGGGGGAGGGGCGTCGACTGACTGGGGACAGAGGTGCATGGGGGCGGTTCGTTCGTGGCCACCCCTTCGGGGATCACGGCGTCAGGCAATAGATAGATAGATCGAGTTACATTCAAGTAATTCGAGTCGGCATCGACTATAAAAATTACATCAGAACATGACCAGAATAGGTAGAATGCGACTCGAATGCGACCAGGATACGACTAGAATGTAACTCGATCATTTTTAACGGTTTTTTCACTCGATAAATCGTAGAAAGTTAACGCATGCACTAACTTTTTGCTCACTCACTCGATCAATCGAGTGACGACTAGAACATCACTCGAAACACAAGAATAGACAAGAATCTAACCAGAACACGTACAAGAATAGACCAGAATGGGGAAGAAGTGGCTTAAATTTGAATTTTTGAATTCATTCGGTGGGTTCTGGTGGATTCGAGTTCTGTATGACGCGGCCTTAAAGGCCGCGTCATACAGAACACGAATCCACCAGAACCCACTGGAATCGATCTTTTCACCGGAATTGACGAGAATTACGCGGCCTTAATCGAGTGTGACTTCAGAGTAGAATGCGACCGGTCAATGACCGGAATGTAACTCGAACGTAACTCGATGGACTCGAATGTAACCCAAATATGAGTCGATGTTAACCAGTAAGTGACTCGAAGGAAACCGGATGTGGAAAGAAGACTATTCGATCCCAAGTCGAATGCAACTCGAATGACCAGAATGAGACCGGAATGTCAGTATATCATGACCAGAATTACATGAAGTTAAGTTGAACGTAAGTGGAACTAAGTTGAACGTAACTCGAACGTAAGTGGAACGTGACTCGAATAGGCAGAAGGTGACTCGATGAGGAACCTTTGAGTATATAAAGGGAGGATTGGTTCACAGGCACACCAGTAGTAACAGGGCACATACAACCACGGCAACATAAGCACTTTCAATCACATACACACATACACGTACACGAGGGGAGGGGGAGGGTCGGAGATAGGGTTTTTCTGGACCCCCTTCTCCCTCATGTTTAGCCCCATTAGTTTTGAGATGTTATGACGTTCATTCCATTAGTTTGGCGGTTATAAAAAAAAATGCCCTATTTCTTTGTTAATATTAAGACCTTTCGTGCCATTTAGGCATAGGTTTATTTCCTGGCGAGCGATAGCGAGCCTGTAACTTTAGGAGGAACTGGCCATCGGCTGGGACACTTCTACCGAAAAATGTACAAATTAATCTCAAATTGAGTGTTTTTTAAGCTTTGATGGATGTCTAGCGAAGAAAGTAAAAACAAAAAAATATATATAGGCTAAATAAAAAATAGACCAAAAAGTAACCCTACCCCCTTAACTCACACAGCTGGGGTGAAGGAAGAACACTTTTCATTGGTAGACACAACTGAGGGGAAGCCGGAGTTAAGGTGTGGAGAGTTAGATGAGTAAGTTTGATTCCAGGTACTACTTGAAATACAATGGCCTCGTATAGGGCCGATTTTATATTTTATTTTATTTATTATTATTATTTTTTTATTTTTTTTCAATCCGTTATATATTTGGGGCCGCAGCTAGTCGAGTTATATTCTGGTTGTATTCCAGTTACCTTCTAGTTGGATTCCACTTGTATTCTAGTACTTCTAGTCATGTTCGAGTCGACATCCAGTGTACACTCGATACATCAAGCAAGTATGCAGTCATCTACCAGTCATATTCTAGTCGGCATCCAGTTGTATTCTTCTTAATTCGGGTTATATTCAACTCTCATTCCATTACATTCAATTTTAAAGTGGAATAATCAACTTGTCATCCAGTTGACTTCCGGTCATTATCGAGTGGCATCGAGTTACATTCAAGTAATTCGAGTCGGCATCGACTATAAAAATTACATCAGAACATGACCAGAATAGGTAGAATGCGACTCTAATGCGACTCGAATGCGACCAGGATACGACTAGAATGTAACTCGATAATTTTTAACGGCTTTTTCACTCGATAAATCGTAGAAAGTTAACGCATGCACTAACTTTTTGCTCACTCACTCGATCAATCGAGTGACGACTAGACCATCACTCGAAACACAAGAATAGACAAGAATCTAACTAGAACACGTACAAGAATAGACCAGAATGGGGAAGAAGTGGCTAAAATTTGAATTTTTGAATTCATTCCGGTGGGTTCTGGTGGATTCGAGTTCTGTATGACGCGGCCTTAAGTAAACTAATCTTATCAGCACGGACGCCTCGCCGTTCTTGTTTTCTGGTTATAACATATTATTGACTCCATAAATTTAATGGCATGGCTAACATTAATATTAATTATTTGTATCTCTATTTTTTTAACTGGCATTCAATTCCACGTCCCTGTCTTGATTACTCGGCTTTTGCAAAGTTTGTATAGCCAAACCTACCAATTCAACGAAGTGCAAATGCGAAAGTTCTTGTGGTAGTAAGGTCAGAAATTGTGTCCATCAAAGAGCCTAGACAATCAAAGGCAGTAGCGGCAAAGAAATTATCAGGTTGGATAATACACACTTTCAGGACCCGAGAACTGCCAATGATAACGCTCTTCATACGGCTGGAGGACTGTAAAATACTAACATCTAAGCTGTAGAAATATGTGACCTAGAGAGTGTTCAAAACTCTTAACCTCTAATCATTGGAGCGAAAAGAGAGATATTAAATAATCTACACATGGAAAATTATTGAAGGACCAGTGCCCAACCTTCACACACTGTATCCTGGAACTGGAATGCCAGGGGAGGTAGAATATGTATTATCCCACCTCTAATGTGTAGGGGAGGTATGGGCTCATTGAGGGACTCCCAGTTTACAAATAGAGGCCCTAATCTCTTCAACACAAGATAAGGTTATTTAGGAAAGCTTGTTATTAATATGATGGAGAGACAACAGATTCATATACATCCATCAATTATCTAGAAATCAGCTGCCAAGGCATCATATTTTCCACCAGGTGAAAATAAATTGCCTGTAAATAATTTTAGTCGGATTAGAAAATAGGACGCAACCAGGAATTTAAGATGCGAGTGTTATTTGTTCAGATAATATTAAATTTTGTCTACAGGTTCCAACTCCTGTCAACCACAATGCCTGGTCAACTTTCAGATCACAAGGTTTACAAACTCGTTTTTTTTCCCTTGAATGCACAGTTGTGAGCTTTAATTAGGTTACACCCTTTAATTCCTTGAACCTTTAAAAGCAATTGCTGATGCATCTGGAAAAAATGTAAGCACTGTATTGTCTCGTTTGGGTTCGATACAAATTCAAATGTTTGCATAACTATTAGGGCTCACAAATGTACATTACGTGAACATATTATTATTATTATCAAGGATGCACAAGTTTACAAGAACAGTTAGTATCTCAAAGATCCTGTGGTTCATTATATAGAGATACTTTAGATTTAAAGAATCGTGTTTCATAATGCAACAATCACATGCTAGTGTGTTAAATTATATATATATATATATATATATATATATATACTGTATATATATATATCATATATATATATATATATATATATATATATATATATACATTCTGTATATATATATATATATATACCGGTATATATATATATATATATATATATACCGGTATATATATATATATATATATATATATATATATATATATATATATATATATATATATATATATATACACACCGTATATATATACAGTACCGGTGCCATATATGAAGTTTCGCATGTGTGGGGAAGCACTTCTCGAAAGAGTAGAGTGAAAAACATTTAGCTTCATCAACTCTCTTCCTCTTACTAGTTCCCTACAATATATTTCTACACGCCGCAATGTTGCATCTCTTTCACTCTTCTATCGCTATTACAACAATCAGTGTTC
>CM064541.1:461849-724349 GCA_032716605.1 Paralithodes platypus
CTTTTTAATTAACAATAACGACATAAATACATCTTGGAAGTTATTCGAAACCACTTACCTAAAAGCAGTGCAAGACTGCATACCATCGAAAATACGGCGTCCAGGCCATAATAATAAGCCCAAATGGTGGAATAAAGATATTTCAAACTGCCTGCTTGCTAAAAAATTTGCTAATGATAGATTAAAATCCTCACAAAATGACGAAGAACGGGTGAAATTTGTAGAGCTACGACGCAAAGCCAAAAAGTTAATTAAGCAAAGTAAAAAGACCTTAGAGTTACATATTGCGAATCAAAGTAAAACAAACCCGAAAGAATTCTATAGTTATATCAGAAAGAAAAAAGTAGTTACTTCAACTGTTGGACCGTTAGTCGATGAAAAAGGAGAATACACCAAAGACGAAGTACAAATGAGTAATGCCCTCAATACCTTCTTTGCATCAGTTTTTACAACAGAAGACCTCAGTGATATCCCTACACCATCGCCGATTCAGATTGATAATTCAGATGTTCTAAGCAATATCACCGTTACAGAGAGAGAAGTATTGAATTGTTTAGATAAACTCAAGGTAAATAAAACGCCAGGACCTGATACAATCTCGCCTAGAGTTCTAAAGGAAGCTAAGAATGAGCTCTCCAAACCACTGACATTACTATTCAATAAATCCTTGCAGTCTGGAACTATGCCTGATCAGTGGAAGCTAGCCAACGTAACACCGATATTCAAAAAAGGCAGCAAATCCCTACCCAGTAACTATCGTCCAATTAGCTTAACCTCAGTTGTTTGTAAAATGCTAGAAACGGTCATACGAGACAGACTCGTAAATCACTTAGAGGAAAATAACATACTTAAAGATACTCAACACGGCTTTCGTAAAAAACGTTCCTGTTTAACAAACCTCTTAGACTTCTTCCACGATATCCTCAACCTCTACGATGAGAGTAAAGCTGTAGATATTATATACCTTGATTTTCAAAAGGCCTTTGACAAAGTTCCCCACAAACGTTTGCTGCTAAAACTAAAAGCGCATGGAATACAAGATAAATGGATAGAAAATTGGCTCAGCAACAGAAAGCAAAGGGTAGTCATAAACGGTAAGGCATCTAAATGGACCAATGTAAGTAGCGGGGTACCCCAGGGATCGGTACTAGGACCAATTCTCTTTCTAATTTACATCAACGACATAGATGAGGGTCTCACCTGTACAATCTCAAAATTTGCTGACGATACAAAAATTGCAAATAGCGTACTCTCAAAAGAACAAATTGACGATATGCAACACAATCTAGATAAATTGTCATGTTGGGCCCAAATTTGGCAAATGAGTTTCAATGCGGATAAATGTAAAGTACTACATGTCGGATACCTAAATGAGAAAGCAAACTATTCGATGAATGGCACTCAGCTTAAGAATGTAAACAGAGAAACTGATCTGGGAGTAACAATATCGAGTAACCTAAAACCGAGTCAACAATGTTCAGAAGTTGTTAAGAAGGCAAACAAAATAATTGGCTTTATAGGCAGGTCATTTGAGCATAAATCCAAAGAAGTTATCCTAACCCTTTACAATTCCTTAGTCCGCCCTCTTCTGGAATACTGCGTTCAATCCTGGTGCCCTTATTACCAAAAAGATATAAACAAGCTAGAACGAGTTCAACGTAGAGTTACCAAAATGATACCTAGCCTAAAGAACAAACCATACGAAGAGCGTCTTAGAGAATTAAATCTATTTCCTTTAACCTAGCGCAGATTAAGAGGCGACTTAATTCAAGTGTTCAAAATCATCAAAGGCATCGACAATATGAACTGTAGTAAGTACTTCACTATCGACCAATCTAATTACACGCGGGGAAACGGTTGCAAAATTATTGGTAAATCTTTTATCTCGCACGAATCTAAGAATTTCTTCTTCAATCGAGTTGTCAACTTGTGGAATGGGCTTCCCCGAGACGTTATAGACTGCAGCACCGTTGATTCATTTAAATTCCGCCTAGACAAATATCTCGCATCAAACCCGCGACTGACTGCGTTTGTAAATGAATAACTTTATCCTCCCCTCAGTTACTAACCCATATGTCCCCTACTAACTTCCTAGTCCTGCCACGTTAGTGGCAGGGCAGTAGTTCCCTTTCCAATGTTCCCTTACCCACTCTAAACCACTGTTTGGACACTTGATCCTCAGTGTTTTGGAGGACAAGCAGCCTAGAAGGGTCACTAGATCTGTTGTTGCTTGATTTCCTTCCTTTGTACTCTCTCTCTCTCTCTCTCTCTCTCTCTCTTATCATATGGTTAATGTTCGTGAGTGCATACTAAAATCTTATTAATTGCTGTTCGTTTCCCCACACTGGTTGATTTGTTTAGATAGAGTGAGTGTATTATACAGTATATCTGCCTTAAGGGTGATCACCGTTTTTTGTTCTTCTCTTTTTCTCCTTACTCTCTTTCTCTGGCTTGTATCCATTCGGCCCCATTCAGCCAACTGTTTTAAGACGTTTATCCCCATCCAGGTGTTAATTTCTTCCTGGCGAGCGATAGCGAGCCAGCATTGTAGGCTACGAAGAAATCCGGCTTTGCCGGAGACATTTTTTATCGAAAAATTTACAAATTTGATCTTGCTGTCAAAACAAAAATATATATATATGCTGGCTCGCTACCGCTCGCCAGGAAAATATTGACACCTGGATGGGGGTTAGCGTCTTAAAACAGTAGGCTGAATGGGGCCGAATGGATAGAAGCCAAAGAGCAAGGGAGAGAAAGACAACACAAAGCGAGGTGGGCTCCCTTAATGAAGTTCACTGACTGGAATATTGTTCATTCCAATGTTAAGTAATTAGGCGATACAATGAGGCTATTGTTTATTGTAATATATATAGATGGGTTTTAAACTTTGTATTGTATTTTGTTACAGCTTTTATTGTGGGCTATAATGTACTCGGTTTATTGTGGGCTATAATGTACTCGGTTTATTGTGGGCTATAATGTACTCGGTTTATTGTGGGCTATAATGTACTCGGTTTATTGTGGGCTATAATGTACTCGGTTTATCTCCTGCGTCGTTATTTATATTATGGATTAGGCTATATTTATTATGTTTATCTTATTGTTGTTGTACAGCTGATGTGTTTATTGTTGTTGTACAGCTGATGTGTTTATTGTTGTTGTACAGCTGATGTGTTTATTGTTGTTGTACAGCTGATGTGTTTATTGTTGTTGTACAGCTGATGTGTTTATTGTTGTTGTACAGCTGATGTGTTTATTTTCTTTCACACGTGTTTATTAATTATTGTCAATCACAACTCACCACCATTCTCATCTACATTATCGTTCATACCGGTACAGTCATCTACATTATCGTTCATACCGGTACAGTCATCTACATTATCGTTCATACCGTACAGTCATCTACATTATCGTTCATACCGGTACAGTCATCTACATTATCGTTCATACCGGTACAGTCATCTACATTATCGTTCATACTGGTACAGTCATCTACATTATCGTTCATACCGGTACAGTCATCTACATTATCGTTCATACCGGTACAGTCATCTACATTATCGTTCATACCGGTACAGTCATCTACATTATCGTTCATACCGGTACAGTCATCTACATTATCGTTCATACCGGTACAGTCATCTACATTATCGTTCATACCGGTACAGTCATCTACATTATCGTTCATACCGGTACAGTCATCTACATTATCGTTCATACCGGTACAGTCATCTACATTATCGTTCATACCGGTACAGTCATCTACATTATCGTTCATACCGGTACAGTCATCTACATTATCGTTCATACCGGTACAGTCAAATCAGTACGGTACCGCAGTTCGTGATCAATTGTGGCAGATCTAGAACAAGGTTTATTAAGTGGACACTTCTATGGCGTTATATAGATAGTATTAGTCTCAGGCCATTACAAACACACAAGAACTGACAATGGAAAATGGTAGTAACTTAAAATTACTCGATCTACGAGCAAGATTTTCTGCGAACTATTGCTTTTGACTAGGCCTACTTTAGTCTTCTTCAGTTTGTCATCTTCAAATAATAATCATAATCTCAGGTCATTTATTAAGCGCCCTTTTTCTCCCCCTTCGAGGAGATTCAATAGCGCCAAGCGCTAATGTGTTACCCGAGACCATTACCCATCTCCATTACTCAAGGGGAGACGGGAACCGTCGGCTATATCTGAAAAACTGTTTACCAACCTGAGCAAGGAGTGAACCCGAATCTGCAGGGTGGCAGGCACAGGCAGAGACGTTATCAACTGAGCTTAGCGGACGGCAACTGAGCTAGCTGGATAGCTATCTTCTTCACTTTGATGTTTATTATCATCATCTTCATTATCTTGCTGTTTCTCCTACGTACCATCATAATCATCATCATCTATATTATCTTGCTGTTTCTCCTACGTACCATCATAATCATCATCATCTACAGTATATTATTTTGCTGTATCTCCTATGTACCATCATCATCATCATCATCTACAGTATATTATTTTGCTGTATCTCCTATGTACCATCATAATCATCATCATCTATATTATCTTGCTGTATCTCCTATGTACCATCATAATCATCATCATCTACAGTATATTATCTTGCTGTATCTCCTATGTACCATCATAATCATCATCATCTATATTATCTTGCTGTATCTCCTACGTACCATCATAATCATCATCATCTACAGTATATTATTTTGCTGTATCTCCTATGTACCATCATCATCATCATCATCTATATTATCTTGCTGTATCTCCTACGTACCATCATAATCATCATCATCTATATTATCTTGCTGTATCTCCTACGTACCATCATCATCATCATCATCTATATTATCTTGCTGTATCTCCTACGTACCATCATCATCATCATCATCTATATTATCTTGCTGTATCTCCTACGTACCATCATCATCATCATCATCTATATCAGGGTCCAGAGAATATAGGGTCAACCCATCGCTCAAAGAAAACGCGCTGTCTTTCGCGCATGACGTCATTCTCCCCACAGTGGGGACAGAGGCTAGGGGTCAGTGGGAGGTCGGTCAGTTCATTCACTTTGAGAACTCAATCACGAACATACAGGTGAAACAAAGCGGATGTTTTATAATTCTAGTTGTGTGTGGTATGATAATGATTTGGAATTATGAATGCTAAGATACCTATCTTGAAATATATAGCATAAAAACAATGATGTTAGTTACTATACAGTTAACCCATAAAGTACCGGTGATGTCCTTTTCTTTATAGTGTAGCCACTATTAGACCATTGTATTCAGATTAGGAAGGACCTCTAGCAATAATATGGCTTCCAACTATCTCAACCAACCTTTTTAACTACCGTAGATCCTTCCGAAGCTGCATAATATCGTATTAATATATCCTAGCTAGAATACAATATAACACACGTAGCTGGTACTCAAAGGCTTAACTACCAACATCAGAAGTTGAGACAATTACAATGTGTGTGTGTGTGTGTGTATTTACCTATTTGCCTATTTGTAGTTTACAGGAATTGAGCAGCGCTCGTGTTGTCCTGTCTTAGTTACTTTATAATCAATCCATTTTACTTAGACAAGTATCGTAATGGATATTCCCAGTTCCCAGTATTTTGAACTAACATGTGTGTGTGTGTGTGTGTGTGTATTTACCTATTTGTAGTTTACAGGAATTGAGCAGTGTGTGTGTGTGTGTGTGTGTGTGTGTGTGTGTGAATTGAATTGAGTTTATTTTGCTCAGACTTTTACAAAAAGTATGGAGCACAGCCCCTTACATGCTACACATGCACAATATGCCTTTGCTAACTAAATTAGCGTACACGTAAATACACTGGTACATCTTAAGCAAACTATATTAAATGTCCTAAGACTTGATCTATCTATACATAGTAAACGTTCTTTTGAGAAGAGGTGACAGATTCCTCATACATTTTAAGTTAGTATTATTCATTAACAGTATATATTTATACTGTGTTGGGTTATGCTTGTAGTAATGAGAAATATATCTATTCCTTAACTGTACAATATCCTCATCTTGACATAAATAAAACAACAAATGATATTCGTCCCGCACCACATTCTCATTACATTTAGTACATACCCTGTCTTCTCTATCAATATTTCTGTGTCTACCAGTATTAACTGGTAATTTATTATTACTTGCTCTCAGTTTACTTATAGCTAGTCTCTCTCCCTTATCCAATTTCGCAAGTTAATCCTCCATACTGAAGACAAATGTATAAGTTCTATAGCTACTACAAATGGCCCTACTTGACAAATTAATATTCCATTTTTAGTCCAGGAGCCAAGGGGTGTTTGCATGCATGAAAGGGCCAGAAAATCACCCGCTTGATTTAGTTAGAGGGTCCACTGGGACACCTTATTAGCGAGGGTAGACATCCCGAAACCCGGCAGTTATCGTGTTATTCGGGATTTTCGCTGAATTTAATGAAATCAAAATAACTCCTTTTTTACGTGTGACGGTTACATAAATTGCAATAACTCGGCAATGAAATGGTCTACAGAGCTCTTTCACCACTCAAAATAAAGCTTAAAGAATCCTGGTCAATACCCAAGGTCACAAGAGGTCAAAGTATGACCTTTTCTGATGAGGAACTAAAATTTATGACTTTTCAAATATAAATATTTGTGAAAAATAGGTAAATGGATTGAACGTTTAATGCTTTTATATTCTGGTTAGGTACACCATAGGCAAGTTTTTGAAATTAGTTGGAAAAGTTGATTACGTATTTTAACCCCTTGGCGTCCAGTACAATAATATGAAGTTTGCAAATGATATACCAATAATAGCTATGTATTGGTTATATAATTATGGTACTACTGAGTCAGCTAAAGTTCTATCAAAACACTCTGTATCACAGTATCACACATTGCATATATATCTTCAAAGCAGATTTCAATTATTTTTTGTCACATTAATGAATGACCTACTTTTGGGGAGAGGGGTGAGCCGGGGATACAGTTGGAAATATATTCTGTGATGTGTCACATTAATGGCCTAGGTTTTGACATCCTTTCACCTGACATTTGCAGTAAGGGCAGCATTTCATATCTAGTTGTCTGCAGACACAGCGTTTAGTAGAGCAGGAGGTACATTTACAGGGCATTGCAAAGTCATCCGGTAGCAAGACTTGAAGATGGTCCGGTTGAAGAATGCCATCTTCTTCAATGAAACCAAAGTCTCTGGGATCCAGTTGAGGATTGCTTAGGCAGTGTAGCTGTAGATATGTCCCAAAGAATGCCCTGAGGACATGACCTTTGACTGATCGGCTGGTGGGAGGCAGTTCCAAAATGGTCTTTTTGCTGTGGTGGTAGAGGTAGTACCGTAATTCATCCATTGTTCTGCATGAGGTTCCTGATTTGTACACATTCACAAGGAACTCTTCCACCAAGATGAAGTTAATACAGTTCAATTCCTTTCCAAAATCAATCAGATAATGCACCGGATCTGCCTTCAGTGCAGCAGCCTTTGTACCAAATTTACTTGTGGAATCACAACCAGTGAGATGGTGCAGGGCAACTAAGATTTTGCAAGTATCTGATCCCAACTTATCGCCTAGAACATGAAGAGGTATGTATCTTGTGGTATTACCAACATGAAGGGGTATGTATCTTGTGGTATTACCAACATGAAGGGGTATGTATCTTGTGGTATTACCAACATGAAGGGGTATGTATCTTGTGGTATTACCAACATGAAGGGGTATGTATCTTGTGGTATTACCAACATGAAGGGGTATGTATCTTGTGGTATTACCAACATGAAGGGGTATGTATCTTGTGGTATTACCAACATGAAGGGGTATGTATCTTGTGGTATTACCAACATGAAGGGGTATGTATCTTGTGGTATTACCAACATGAAGGGGTATGTATCTTGTGGTATTACCAACATGAAGGGGTATGTATCTTGTGGTATTACCAACACCAGCACGAATCCACATCTCTCGTAGGCCATGTGCCTTCAGAAGCGACCAGTAGTGTAGGGCCAAGATTACTACATCAGTATCATTTTATATAATAACCACTCTCTTAGTCCCATTCTCAACTGCATGACGAGCATGTGGGATAATTCTGACGTCGGCCTCTTCAATCGTTGTGTCTAGATCAGGTAATGGTGTCTCTTTTCCATTCAAAATAGCCAGGCATGGTTCAATTTCAGGTGGAAGTCCAATCGAGCTAACAACTGTATCTGTCATCGGTTTTGGCTTGGTTAAGATACGTTGTCGAATGAGTTTCTGTAGCTTGGATTTGTTTGCAGATGAGGCCCAGAATGCATCCATTGTGACTGGCAATTGCGTTCCTGTACCTATCCCATATAAATCAATTGGGCTGCAACCACACCTTCTAGTTCTTTCGCTGTCCTTCACTGAACCCTCAATGTATGTGTCAAAGACGAAGTCGACACGTTTAGAGTTGCTGCCAAGTCCATATGACACCTCCAAGAACTTATCGCAGAGTTCACCAAAGGTGTTCATCTGGGATACCTGCATACGACGAAGGCCTGCCATTACATCAATGATAGTCACTGTATTTGCTGGCTTCCATTTAGATGGTGGTATATAGTCTGCTTTTTCAAGGTGTTTTCTAACTCAGTGCACAGTTCACTTTTGTTTGGTTTGGTCATTAGTCCATTCTTGTCAAAGAGGTAACTGCTGTCAATCAGGTCAAACCCCAGCAAATGTTTCATGTCATATCCTCGGACACGAGCAATGTCATAGATCTTCTAGGTTTCTGCCATTTGCTTCTTGGTCTCTTTGCTTGTAGACTTATAGGTACTATGGTCTCCCTTCATGGATTTGAATGTCTTAAGGTTCGTCCTGTGAATGGTATCAAAGATGGATCTGTGTTTCATTACGATTCTTTCATTTCGGAATGTTTCATACTTCTTCCTAGATCTTTCATCAAATTCGAGCAGATTGTCACGGATTTCCTTTGTCATGATTTCCTGTGTGAGGATGTTGTGAAGCTTGTCTTTGTCTCCTTCACACGGTAACGTCATGGGGTTGTCATGTTCTTTTACATACTCAATCATATCCTGAATCAATGTCTCAGATGACCTTGTTGCTGATAAGTTGAACTCGTGGTTTACTAAAAGTTCTGTGCTAGGAGTGACGACTCCACTGACCTGACGTTGGAAATTGACAACAGCTAACATTTCATGGTAAATGATCTCCCACTGAGCAACGAATTGCTTCTTTTTGGTGCTACCGATGATACCCCCAGCACTCTTCTGGGATCGATTTATCGTCTGCTCGAGACACATGTCTGCCCCTACAGCACTGAATGGTCCATCTGTCCGCTTCACCACGAGCTTGCCTGCCAGGAAACTCTTGTACACATCATACTTCTGGTAGCTTTCTCATATCTTCTAGGTATAATGAAGCCCATCTAAAATAGTTGACCCTATCACAACCAGCAAATAGCGGCAGCACAGATTGAACACTTTGGAGATGGAGTTTCCAGTCTCCCTCACGGTCTGCCCTAACCAAGTCCTTTAGAACAGCCACCATTCTGACGAAGTGGTCCCAGAATGTAAAAGTCTCTGACGCTGCACTTCTCTGACATCTAAATTTATTGAAGTCTTCAACCATGACTTCTGAGTTTGACATAAATGCCTCCAAATGAACCTTGCTTTCCTCCCTCTTCTTTTCTGCTACAGAGTTTTTCAACAGTCTCAGATGCTCAAGCTCATCCCTGTACCTCTCAATTCCTTCCACTTTGAAGAACTCCGCCCACTGCAGCCTTTCTATACACTCAGAGAGCATGAACAAACCCTTCAACGACCTCGTATAATGTGATCCATCAAGAACTGATCTTACCACATTTTGGCCAAATGCTTTAGACTCTACCAATATAGTTTCTGCTCCACTGCCATTAATGAGCTTTCCTATCGCATCCATGACTAGCCTACCTTTATCATATGAAAAGAGCCCAGACATAACACCAAGTTATTAAATTCAAATGGTTTGCTCATGGTGATTTCACGGGCAATGTGATACACCCCCTCATCACATACCACGGGCAAGTGTGTTTGGTCTAGTTGACTCAAAATATTCTGGAAGTTTTTTAATTCTGTGTAAACTGTGCCATATTCCGTAACAGGGTGGGGAAGGACTGGTAGGAAACCTACAACCTTCTGACACACATTCTCATCAGTAATAAGAGAATTAAAGGCACTCCAAGAGGGCATTGTTTGGTCCATAGTTGTTTCTTTAACACCTTCCGTCATACATGATAGATCCATTCTACTTACAGTCCAAGCTACGTCCTTCCTGCTGACACTTTTTGTATGTGATTTGTCTATTTTGTACAGTTCTTCCGGAACTTCGTAGATTGTTGGAAGGCTTGGCTTTTTAGCAGTTTTCGTGTAAGGAAACAAAGTCTGGCAACCTAACTCTTGTGTGAATTGTCTCTCTCTGTGGGTGACACCAGTCTCCGATATCTTAGGCTTACTATTCAGAGTCACTCCTTGAAGTTTGTCCTGCATAAGAAACATAACAGTGTCATGACTTCCTCCTATGCCAGATAGTGTTACTTCCTCATGATCAAAATTATCAAAGGCCCCCAACGTGAAGCTTGATGTGTTTAAATGACTAGGAAGTGGGACCTGACCCTGACTTGCTTCTGTAACAAATGATGCCATATCAGAATGATAGTGGAGTAGCTCGTCATAACTAATTGCCAGTCCAAACCTATTGAAACTAGAAATAAGCATTTTTGACCTACACACATTATAAATAGCTTCAGAGTTCAACATGTGCAAAGGGGTTCGCTTTTTACCATTATTTACAATGTAAAAGATGACTTCATTCACAGATAGTACTTTTTTTATCTTGGAAGATCTAGTGTCACTCTCCTCATAAATTTCAGGCTCACCATCTACAATATTGTCACTGTGTAAAATATCAACATCAAAAAGAGATGAAAAAAAGTCTGCAACATCACTGGGAATTATCATGTCAGAATATGCTTTCTCAAGTTCATTGGCATCACAGAACCTGTCATTCAGCTCAAAGTCTTCGTTGAGGATGCAATCTCTCAACATGGTACCACACTTTCTTACTGTTTCCCTATCTAACGACCTTTCACTTCTCTCTGGCTCTGTCTCAGCTGCACCTGGCTTGAAAACAATGGTGTTTTTTTTTTAACCGGTTGGGACAAAAAATGAGACATCCCCCCCAAACAGGTGGATTAGGTACATTTTCACATCCCTGTTTGTGTATGTAAAACGAGTTTGATCATTACTCCGCGCTTCATTACAGCACTTGGAAATATAAGTCAGGTTATAGCATCTCCCCGAGTTCAACCCTGGTTCTAAATCTTTCATAAAATTTGCAAAGATATCAAACTTCTGCTGGCCAGTTGGCGTTGACGATGATTCAGTTGCTACTTTCTCTCCTTTCCTGATGTAGTTACGAATACACTGGCTGTGACAGTAAAGATCCGCTCCAAATACGGCATTCGCATCTTGCAAGTCGGAAGTTCGGGTAAACACATCATCCTGAAGTATCATGGCTGCCTTTAGGAATGATTCAGCCCGTCCTTTTTCAGAAATCCTCCATTTATCGTATACGTTGTTGTGTTTTGGATTTCCACAAATGACACATTTCTTTAAAAACTT
This sequence comes from Paralithodes platypus, assembly GCA_032716605.1. Classification (NCBI taxonomy): domain Eukaryota; kingdom Metazoa; phylum Arthropoda; class Malacostraca; order Decapoda; family Lithodidae; genus Paralithodes; species Paralithodes platypus. The sequence goes on from CM064541.1 coordinate 473,517, forward strand.
GTTAATATTAGCTGGCAGAGATGCGGGGTCTCGAGAATCCACCATAGACCGTCTACTCCTTTTAGAGGATGAGCTATCCTCTGGGGAATAAGCAGCAATATCCGTGGAGACTTTGGTTAACTGCTTGAGTTTATCCAGTGTTTTCTTGAGGGTATACTGTTTATAACATTCGTTAGTAACATGGTATAAGAATTTGCCTTTGTCCACTTGCTTCAGTCTTTCAAAAACTACGTCCTGTCTCACTTCCGCTGCTTCAATGATACGTGCCCTGCCATTCTCTGTGCTGGTCGTTTCACATTTATCATCATACTTTTGGCAGATTATGCATTTCTTGGGATTGCAAGAACCACTTGAGGATGGTGACTGTGATGCCCTTAATCTTTTCTTTGGTAAGCCAGACATTCTTCACTGAAAACAAAAAAACAAAAATTAGTTTTCCCAAAATTTTAAATGAACAATATATGAACAGAGAACATAAAATATACTGGATTAACTCATTTTTGCATTCCTATTGCTATCCTAAAGAATACAAATTACGGCATATATCTGTTATGCTTCAGTACGTTGATACGGTATATATACCTTTTATTGATTGCTACACAGGGGTTAAAATACGTAATCAACTTTTCCAACTAATTTCAAAAACTTGCCTATGGTGTACCTAACCAGAATATAAAAGCATTAAACGTTCAATCCATTTACCTATTTTTCACAAATATTTAATTTTGAAAAGTCATAAATTTTAGTTCCTCATCAGAAAAGGTCATACTTTGACCTCTTGTGACCTTGGGTATTGACCAATCTTATTGTGTTTGTATCCATTGAATAGATAATTCTTTAAGCTTTATTTTGAGTGGTGAAAGAGCTCTGTAGACCATTTCATTGCCGAGTTATTGCAATTTATGTAACTGTCACACGTAAAAAAAGGAGTTATTTTGATTTCATTAAATTCAGCGAAAACCCCGAATAACACGATGTCTACCCTCGCTAAAAAGTTGTCCCAGTGGACCCTCTAACTAAATCAAGCGGGTGATTTTCTGGCCCATTCATGCATGCAAACACCCCTTGGCTCCAGGACTATTTGTTATCCGTTGATCTTTAAGCTGTTGTTCTATTGCCAATCTGAACCAGGCTGGGGTTATTACATTGTGTGACAACCAGACTCCAGACATCCCACAGTCATTTCAAATACTTTTAACACAATTCAACCAAGGTGAAGTATAAACACCAACCTGATCCAAATGTAACAAACACTTGTACATTATATAACTTAACTTACCGTATTTGTTTTACCAGTAATTAATCTCACCCAGTAACCGATCATTGAACACTTAATATTTATGTCTATAGGATATTCACCAAGTTCACCATACAACATGTCATTACTTGTATACTTATGAACATGTAATGTATGCTTTAAAAACCTCAAATGAAGCTGTTCTAATTTTCTAATAACATAATGTCCCCATACCTCAGCAGCATACAGTACAACATAACTGGTCTAACCATTGCTTTAAACAATTCCAGCTGTATATCAACTGGTAAATTAAATTTTCTGCATTTACTAATCAATGAATACATAGCCCTTGTAGCTTGCTGTTTACTAATCAATGAATACATAGCCCTTGTAGCTTGCTGTTTACTAATCAATTAATACATAGCCCTTGTAGCTTGCTGTTTACTAATCAATTAATACATAGCCCTTGTAGCTTGCTGTTTACTAATCAATGAATACATAGCCCTTGTAGCTTGCTGTTTACTAATCAATTAATACATAGCCCTTGTAGCTTGCTGTTTACTAATCAATTAATACATAGCCCTTGTAGCTTGCTGTTTACTAATCAATGAATACATAGCCCTTGTAGCTTGCTGTTTACTAATCAATGAATACATAGCCCTTGTAGCTTGCTGTTTTCTAATGTGGGTGTGATAATTTGGCAGCTGGTAATATGACAGTAGAAACAATCATCAGCTTAACATGGGCAAGGTAGAATTCAAAAGCGCGCGCGCACGCACACACACACAGCCCGTAGCCTAGTAGGTAGAGCTCTCGTCTCACACACGAGGGGTCAGGGGTTCAATCCCAGACCGGGCGGAGACAAATTGGGCTTGTCTCCTTTCATGTGTTAGCCTCAGTTCACCTAGCTGTAAATAGGTACCTGGAATAAGTGGACGACGTTGTGACGTCCCATCTGGGGTTGGCAAAAATGGTACAAGGCGAGATGGGTATCATATGGTTCACCTAAGCTGATGGCTACCTAAGCCTTCGGGCGAGACGGTACCGTCTATAGTGAGAATGGTACCAAACAGATCCACCCTAAGCCTTCGTTTCCGATGTAGCCAATTGGTTAAATACAGACTACACACACATCCACAGCCATTCCAACAGTACATAAAACACTTAACATGCATTTCACGCAATACATTCCCAGTTAAGGAGGCGCGATAATAATGAGCTTAGCTCGCATTGCGTGGATTCCCCTTGACGAACAAGTAACTGAGTAACACACACACACACACAGTTTGTAAAATGCAGTGCGTGTGTGTGTGTGTATGACGTTAGGAAAACTATTCTGCTTAACATTGACAAGCTAGAATTAACCCCAACCCACACACACACATGCACACACAGTTTATAAAATGTAGTGCGTGTGTGTGACTGTGTGTATGACGTTAGGAAAAATATTCAGCTTAACATTGACAAGCTAGAAACTAACCCCAACCCACACACACACATGAGTTTGTAAAATGCATGTGTGTGTGTGTGTGTGTGTTAGTGAGTGTGCGTAAGTGTATGTGCGTGCGTGAGTGTGTGTGTGTATGTGTGTGTGAGAGTGAGTGTGCATAAGTATGTGTGTGTGTCCCTTCTACTTGGCGGAAAATTCATAGGGCATTAAAAAGATTTATCAGCTTAACATTGACAAGCTAGAATTCAACACACACACTCATGGTTTGTAAAATGCAGTCCTTTTGTCATGATAAAGGTGAGCAAGATACGCACACACAAACACTCATTCCCACTATCCCATACACACATACACTCACAGATTTTCACTTAGATCAACACACACACACACACCACCGCTTGTCCACACACACAAACACAAGTCTGTGTGCGTGTTTGTGTGTGTGTCCGTTCCTTCACTAATGACATTATAATATGCCCTTCCTTAGGAATAAGTAGCCCCTAATCAGGTATCAACCACTTCCACTCTCTCTCTCTCTCTCTCATATGAAGTTAATGTAAGCACTTTCTTGGTGTAGCCTATAGCCTATATGTTATTCATTGGTATGCTCGCTATCATCCATAATATATTACCTCATATTTATGCACATTTAATTGTAAAATATACTAAGCTTGATATATTTTAATGTTTTCTTTTGTCCTGTAACATTAAATAAGATTCTATATACACGCATAGTTCAATATATCACAAAAACAAGATGTCTTATATGAGGGGTTCAGGCAGAGCGTGGGGCCTGTGACGTCACTCATTCACAGGTACTGTACCTGCGCGTGGGTTGACCCTATATTCTCTGGACCCTGATCTATATTATCTTGCTGTATCTCCTACGTACCATCATAATCATTATCTTGCTGTTTCTCCTACACATCATCATTATCTTCTTGTATCTCCTACGCACCATCATAATCATCATCATCATCATTCTCTTGCTGTATCCTTCACACCAAAGTTGGTATGCCGAACTTCATGATAGGATAATATGGATGATTTTTTGCATAAATTTTTCAATAACAAAAAGTTGAAATCTCAACCATTAAAAGGAAACAATGATTGATTTATATAGTGTCCTCCCCCACGATCCCTGAATGGACTCGTCTATGTCAAGCGGTTTCCAACAAGTCCAGGGTGACCTACAATACCTCTAATCATCATGTAACTTACAAAATCTAAATATTTAGTTTATAATATGATAAAATATACACATTTAGGTGAGTGGTTTAGGTGAGAGCGGGATAGGCCCTTTGACAGCTTGACCAGGCTTATGGGCAAATTCTGGGGGATATACAATTTTCAACAATCAGTATCTCTGTAACAATTGAGATTTGGAATTTTGTTTATAGAACATTTTATGCTTAATATGTTTGTTAACCCAATCCTGAAGTTTGGCATGCCTATTTTGGGACACCCTGTATAAGTATATGCATCTCTTCCTGTCTTTGGTTGATTGGTGACAATATGTATTTGGCCGTATTATCCTCATTTACCTTCCCAGCATCATAAATCATTATCATTATCATCATTATCATCATCATCATCATCATCTAGTTCACAATATTCACCATTACTACCATTAACACACACACACACACACACACACACACAGTATCACAGGTAAAACTATTATGGTGTGGTGGTGTTCAAGTTATATGAACATAAAGTGTACGCCTTACCTTCACTACCTTTACACTCAACCAAATACTATTTTCACTCTTTAGTTTATTTTTTCTCTCTCTCTCTCTCTCTCTCTCTCTCTCTCTCTCTCTCTCTCTCTCTCTCTCTCTCTCTCTCTCTCTCTCTCTCTCTCTCTCTCTCTCTCTCTCTCGTATTCCCTGCATAATAGAGCAGCAACATCACTATAAACGTATTAGCTCTTTACGTGTGTGTGTGTGTGTGTGTGTGTGTTTGTGCGCGAGAGAGAGATAAGTTACTTTGTGGAAGTGAATTCCAGAGAAAGGTGGGTTAGAGTATTAATTAATTCTGAAAAGTAGATGTTTTGCCTTGTGGGGGAATAATTGAAATGTCATGGTCGTTAACAGAAGCCCTTGTACCACGAGGAAAGATGTACAGAAATGACACAGTTGAAGGAAGTTCTACTGAACATTTTCTATTAAAGCATCTACCGTATATAATAATCAAAGAATCTACCGTATATAATAATCAAAGCATCTACCGTATATAATAATCAAAGCATCTACCGTATATAATAATCAAAGCATCTACCGTATATAATAATCAAAGAATCTACCGTATATAATAATCAAAGCATCTACCGTATATAATAATCAAAGCATCTACCGTATATAATAATCAAAGCATCTACCGTATATAATAATCAAAGAATTACATTTTTTGTGTCCTATGTGAATGAGAGAGACAGAAGGCAGAACTGCCTGTGACGAGTGCATCCCCCAGAGTTGAAAGAGTGACAGGGCCGTAATCAAGGGACGTTCCAGCCAAAATGCCTGGACACACGGAGTTTGAAGCAATTTAAGTCATAGGATGAAGGAAAGATTGAATCTGGGAGAGAGTTCCAGAGCTCAGCTGTTGAATAGATGGAAGATTGAAATTATCGTTTCACTCTTGGGTTGGAGAGTTGCACAGAGTAGAGGTGGGATTGTGTTGCAAGACGAGTGCTACGTGCTCTACGAAGAGGGGGTGGTAAACACCGAGAGAGCTCTGAGGAACACTGATAATTGTAATAGTGAGAGAGATGCAACATTGCGGCGAAGAGAAATGGTGAGTGGACGTGAGTTAATGAGACGGAAGGCTTTCGTTTCTACTTTATCTAGAAGTACTGTGTGAGAGGATCCTCCCCACACGTGTGAACAATACCCAATATATGGACGCACTGTGCCTCTGTACAGAGCAAGAGCTGCACAGGGGTAAAGAACCTCCAGAGGCGGTTGAGCACACCCAAGCTGTTTTAGTGAGAATGGTAATATGATCTTTCCAAGAGAGATCGGAAGAAAAAGAGACACCGATAATATTAAGAGAAGATGAAGGGTTAATTTGTATGTTGTTGAAGAGTAAGTCATAGTTTTCTGGAAGGGTGCTACGAGTAGACAGATGGAGAAATTGAGTTTTGGAAGTATTGGATGTAACAAGGTTTTCTCTGCCCCATTTTGAGATAGTAGAGAGATCAGAAGATAGGTACGGTACCTTAAGGCCTCCTTTTACGTGAATTTTGGAGTTCCTGCTGTGAGTGAATTCGTGGGAGGCTAGTTGAATAGTGTAATCTAGAGTTGTCAGCATATGAGTGAATGGGGCTGGAGGTGCAATTGAGAAGGTCATTAACACTCAACGAGCGGCTAGTTTTGTAACATCTACTACCTGCCAAGCAGGCAGATTTACCCTAAACGAGCTTCATTCCATGCTCTTTTTCATGCATAAACAAGAGCCAGAGCGTAATACAATTATGTATCCGTGAAAGGGCGATAATTGAGCTTTCCAATGACACCTGAACCATCCTTGCACGACCACGGGTTGTCTTGCAACTGTGTTGCAACGCGAGTACAAAAACCCTAAAATACGGCAATTTCCTTAAATAATTCCCTGTCTAGGGAGGCAGTGGATGTGGATGAGTGTGGAGGAGGGACCAGTCGTGGTACGGGTGCCGTGCCGAACGGTCAGAGCCTACCCGCGCTCCTCCCACCGCTCGGACTCTCTCTCAGAGCCAATTATGTGCTCAACATCGCATTAGACTTAAGTCGGGCCCCGCCAGTTAGTCCTTGGTTCTCTTGACCGCCTTAAGTCGGGCACCGCCATACAAGGGTTAATGAATAGTAGGAAGAGAATTGGAGATTGGACAGAACCCTGAGGAACACCGGAGTTGATAGGTTGAGGAAGTGAACAGTGGCCGTCCACAACCACAGCTATGGAACGGCCGGAAAGGAAATTAGAGACGAAGGCACAGATGGAGGGATAGCAACCGAAGGAGGGTAGTTTGGAAATGAGGGATTTGTGCCAGACTCTATCGAAGGCCTTCGATATGTCTTCGTATAAGATGAGAAAGGAAACTAATTTGTATTATTATGGCAAGCAATGCTCCACCAGCGAACGCACATGACTAGCACACGCCATATTAAAGCTTGATTGTTGTCAGTGATGAATTGCAGTAAATATTCAAGAGGCGATCGCATTAAACTTAAATTATTAAAGAGAGTATAAACTACAGACTAGGCTAGTTATTAATGTATTGGAAAATGTGAAAGCCGTGTATATATGTATCAGTGTGTGTGCGTATGTGTGTGTGTGTGTGTGCGCCTGCGTTTGTGTGTGCGTGTGGTGTATAACATTACAATTTCGTTGGAAATAATTCACGGGTTTTCTTTCTACATTAGTGCTAGGAGGGAAAGAGAGAAAGAGCGAGAAAGATAGAGAGAGCACCCCACCCCCCATTCCCGCTACTTCCCTATATGTATACCGCAGTGGAAGTGAAAGGAACGGATGGCCTTCACTTTCCCTGTTACTGCCTCCCTCCCTCCCTCCTTCCCTCACCAACACTACTACTGCCTCCCTCCCTCCCTCACCAACACTACTACTGCCTCCCTCCCTCCCTCCTTCCCTCACCAACACTACTACTGCCGCCCTCCCTCCCTCACCAACACTACTACTGCCTCCCTCCCTCCCTCACCAACACTACTACTGCCTCCCTCCCTCCCTCACCAACACTACTACTGCCTCCCTCCCTCCCTCACCAACACTACTACTGCCTCCCTCCCTCCCTCACCAACACTACTACTGCCTCCCTCCCTCCCTCACCAACACTACTACTGCCTCCCTCCCTCCCTCACCAACACTACTACTGCCTCCCTCCCTCCCTCACCAACACTACTACTGCCTCCCTCCCTCCCTCACCAACACTACTACTGCCTCCCTCCCTCCCTCACCAACACTACTACTGCCTCCCTCCCTCCCTCACCAACACTACTACTGCCTCCCTCCCTCCCTCACCAACACTAAACGTTATAGACTGCATCACCGTTGATTCATTTAAACTCCGCCTAGACAAATATCTCGCATCAAACCCGCGACTGACTGCGTTTGTAAATGAATAACTTTATTTTATCCCCCCCTCAGTTACTAACCCATCTGTCCCCTACTAACTTCCTAATCCTGCCACGGACATTAGTTCCAGGGCAGTAATTCCCTTTCCAATGTTCCCTTACCCACTCTAAACCACTGTTTGGACACTTGATCCTCAGTGTTTTGGAGGACAAGCAACCTAGAAGGGTCACTAGATCTGTTGTTGCTTGATTTCCTTTGTACTCCTTTGTACTACTACTGCCTCCCTCCCTCCCTCACCAACACTACTACTGCCTCCCTCCCTCCCTCCCTCACCAACACTACTACTGCCTCCCTCCCTCCCTCACCAACACTACTACTGCCTCCCTCCCTCACTAACACTACTACTGCCTCCCTCCCTCACCAACACTACTACTGCCTCCCTCCCTCACTAACACTACTACTGCCTCCCTCCCTCACTAACACTACTACTGCCTCCCTCCCTCACCAACACTACTACTGCCTCCCTCCCTCACTAACACTACTACTGCCTCCCTCCCTCTCTCCCTCACCAACACTACTACTGCCTCCCTCCCTCACCAACACTACTACTGCCTCCCTCCCTCACCAACACTACTACTGCCTCCCTCCCTCCCTCACCAACACTACTACTGCCTCCCTCCCTCACCAACACTACTACTGCCTCCCTCCCTCCCTCACCAACACTACTACTGCCTCCCTCCCTCACCAACACTACTACTGCCTCCCTCCCTCACCAACACTACTACTGCCTCCCTCCCTCACCAACACTACTACTGCCTCCCTCCCTCCCTCACCAACACTACTACTGCCTCCCTCCCTCACTAACACTACTACTGCCTCCCTCCCTCACTAACACTACTACTGCCTCCCTCCCTCCCTCACCACACTACTACTGCCTCCCTCCCTCACTAACACTACTACTGCCTCCCTCCCTCACTAACACTACTACTGCCTCCCTCCCTCACCAACACTACTACTGCCTCCCTCCCTCACTAACACTACTACTGCCTCCCTCCCTCACCAACACTACTACTGCCTCCCTCCCTCACCAACACTACTACTGCCTCCCTCCCTCACCAACACTACTACTGCCTCCCTCCCTCCCTCACCAACACTACTACTGCCTCCCTCCCTCACCAACACTACTACTGCCTCCCTCCCTCACCAACACTCACTCTACTCACTAACGGCTTCTGCATTATTCACTTCTACACATACGCAGTCTTTCATTTGTATGCTCACATCTGTACTCATACAGTACCGGTACTTACTTCTGTACGGTACTCATTTCCTCACGTGTACGCTCAAAATAATATGCTAATTTAGTTTGTTTATGCTCACATTTATACTCACTGTATTAAGCCTTCATTCTTTCACTTGCATACTTTTTCATTTACCGGTATTTAATTTGTTCTCTTGTAAGCTGACTTTTATTCGCATTTATACACTATCTCACTTCACTCTTATTTCTTAGGGACTTACGCGCATGTATTTAAAAAAAAAAAATCCCATTGCAGCTCATACCGACCGAATACTGTGGGAATGAGCGTTGTGTACAGAAAATAAATGGATTCATAGTCCCATTTTTAAAATAAAGTCCTTATAAAGTTAGTTCGTCCATTAACGGCTCTGTGAAGGAAAAGTTGTTTAAGGGAGGTAATTTTTCTGGCCCTCCTTCTCCCGCAGGTGTAGCCCCATTAGTTTTTCAGATTTAAAGACGTTTGGCCCATTAGTTTGGTGATTTTAAGACCTTTCGCCCCCATTTCGTTGTCAATATTATGACCTTGTGTGCCATTTAGGTGTTGATTTTGTTCCTGGCGAGCGATAGCGAGCCTGTAATTCTAAGAAGAACTGGCCTTCGGCCGGGAAATTTTTCTACTGAAAACTGTACACATTTATCTTGAAAGGGTGGGGGGGGGGGTCTAGGGGCGTTTTTAAATGTTTTATGGAGGTCTAGGGAGGAAAATAAAATATTAGATTAATAGGAAAATTAATACGCACCAGACACAGCAGAGTGAGTGACTTTTGTAACAGCCAGATCCCCAGTCACTCTATCCTCACACAAGGTCCATACATGCATCTACAGCCAGATCCCCAGTCACTCTATCCTCACACAAGGTCCATACATGCATCTACAGCCAGATCCCCAGTCACTCTATCCTCACACAAGGTCCATACATGCATCTACAGCCAGATCCCCAGTCACTCTATCCTCACACAAGGTCCATACATGCATCTACAGCCAGATCCCCAGTCACTCTATCCTCACACAAGGTCCATACATGCATCTACAGCCAGATCCCCAGTCACTCTATCCTCACACAAGGTCCATACATGCATCTATCTATACACCTTGTCCTCACACAAGGTCCATACATGCATCTATCTATACACCTTGTCCTCACACAAGGTCCATACATGCATCTATCTATACACCTTGTCCTCACACAAGGTCCATACATGCATCTATCTATACACCTTGTCCTCACACAAGGTCCATACATGCATCTATCTATACACCTTGTCCTCACACAAGGTCCATACATGCATCTATCTATACACCTTGTCCTCACACAAGGTCCATACATGCATCTATCTATACACCTTGTCCTCACACAAGGTCCATACATGCATCTATCTATACACCTTGTCCTCACGCACAAATGTATTCCTCACGTATTTATCTTTACACTCATCGCTGCTTCCTTCATGCCAGTACTAATTTCACCCAGCAGGTTTTAATATCTCATCATCTGGTGCGACGTGTTGGCGTCTCACTTACTGGCGAGCGATAGCGAGCATGTAACTTAGTAGGAATCGGCCTTCGGCCATGACGTATTTACCGAAAAATTTACAAATTTCTCTAAGGGGGATTATTATTTTTATTACGGTTTTGATATAGAAAAATTAAAAATAGAATAAACTCCCCCCCCCCCCCCCCCGTTCTCTCCCCATAGGTGAAATCACACAAGCGCCTTCACTACATTGATGTCGGCAACTACACTGAACCTTTTAGGGCGGCGTCACACGGCCACCTGTGTCCTATAACCTCTGTCAGAGTCTCATATCTGCAACATTAAGTATCTATGTTTTATTATGTGGGTAATTCATTCGTGTTGTAACATGTTTCTTTATAATTTGAAACTAAGCTACAATCTTTAAATAAACGTCAAAATGGAAGTACCATTGGTCAAATAAGAACCTTTACTTTCGTATGTTTTATCTGCTAAAGTTCCTTGGAGCCAAATACCGGTACATACGATACCCTCGTGTGACGCCGGCTATAATTCTCCTTAATATTCTATATCATTAGTTCACAATTTGCCACACCACAACATTTCTTGATATGGATTGCTGCAAAATGTATTGTGTAATTATCTTTTATACCCTTTCAGTATTTGAATGCTATTTTTATTTTGTTATGGCTATAATTAGACATTTTTCTTATGGCTATCATTAAATAATTTTACTATGGCTACATAAATACGTGAGGAATACTTTTGTGCGTGAGGACAAGTTGTATAGATGTATGTATGGTCTTCGAAAGGGGTGAAGTCACAGTGTGAGGTGAAGTTGAACGGTCAGGCTATGGAGATCGTCAGCTCTTTTAAGTATCTGGGCAGTGTGTTGAGTAAAGATGGGACTGTGGATGAGGAGGTGCGGGAGAGGGTGCAACAGGAGAAGAGGTCTGAAAATATGGGTTTCAAAGTACATAACCAGGTCAAAGTGGCGGCTGCGAAACGTCTAACGGGTTGGATTCTGCGTACTTTTAAAACACGCGGTGAATTGCCTATGATAACGCTCTTCAAATCTCTAGTGCTACCGCGGCTTGAATACTGTAGCGTATTAACATCCCCATACAAAGCAGGTGAAATAAATGACGTAGAGAGTGTACAAAGAAATTTCACTTCGCATATAAGTTCGATAAAACATCTACACTATTGGGAGCGTTTAAGAGCACTGAATCTGTACTCACTGGAACGTAGAAGAGAACGTTACCTAATAATATACACATGGAAAATCGCAGAGGGTTTAGTACCAAACCTACATACTCCGATAGTCATGAAATTCAGTGATAGGAGGCTGGGAATGCGAAATCCCCCGGATGAATAACAGGGGTGCTATGGGCTCTGGGTGCGAGAGGGCTGGTTATCACACAGAGGCCCACGTCTCTTCAACAAACTCCCACGGCGAGTAAGAGACATGAGGGACATCTCGTTAGACAACTTCAAGAGAGCCCTAGATGTCGAACTGCAAAAAGTGCCAGACGAGCCCATCCTCGCAAGGGAGCGAGCTGTCGCTTCAAACAGTCTACTGCACCAAATCACCACCCATAACGAGGGGCGTCGCGCTCCTTGGTGCCGCTAGAGGAGCGGCGAACACATCCAAAGGTCCAAAGGTCCAAGGTTGTAGGAACGTTGAAAGCAGTAACAAGAAATAGGGTGGTCAGTATGGAAGTGAAGAAGTCCTTGCATGACAGTGTGGTAATCCCGACACTAACTTACGGAAGCGAAGCATGGACGTTCGGTAAAAGACTCAGACCAAGAGTGAGAGCGGTGGAAATGAGTTACTTGAGAAGTGCGTGCGGAGTTACATGGAGGGATAGACAGACGAATGAGGAAGTAAGAAGGAGGTGTGGTGTGGAGATAGATGTGCTGGAAAGTGTGAAAAGGAACAACTTGAGATGGTTCGGCCATATGGAAAGTGAGAGATTGACTAAGAGGGTGTACGAGAGCGAGGTGGAAGGACAGAGAGGGAGAGGTGCACCGAAGGAGAGGTGGAAGGATGGAGTGAGGAAGTATATGAACGAAGGCGGTGCTGGTTGGGAGGAGGGGCGTCGACTGACTGGGGACAGAGGTGCATAGGGGCGGTTCGTTCGTGGCCACCCCTTCGGTCATGACGGCGTCAGGCAATAGATAGATAGATAGATAGACTATGGCTATCATTAGATCATTTGACTTTGCTTTGGAAGGCCCTCTTTTCAGTCAAAGGGGTTCAAAGTCTAACTAAATTAACCATTTATTTCTCACAATTTCCTAAACCGAATAAAACGGTATTTTGTTATAGCCAGATGAATATGAAGGTACGCGTCATGGTATATGAAGGTACGCGTCATGGTATATGAAGGTACGCGTCATGGTATATGAAGGTACGCGTCATGGTATATGAAGGTACGCGTCATGGTATATGAAGGTACGCGTCATGGTATATTATAGATAGATGAATATGAAGGTACGCGTCATGGTATATTGAAAGGGTTAATTTACTTGACAACATAACACATAATCCCTTAAGGGAGCCTACCTCGCTTTTATCTCTTTCTCTCCCTCTCTCTTTGGCTTGTATCCATTCGACCCCATTCAGCCTACTGATTTAAGACGTTTACCCACATCCATGTGTCAATATTTTCCTGGCGAGCGGTAGCAGCCAGTATACATATATTTTTGTTTTGACAGCAAGCTAAATTTGTACATTTTTCTATCGAAAAATGTCTCCGGCGAAGCCGGATTTCTCGATACAATGCTGGCTCGCTATCGCTCGCCAGGAAGAAATCCACACCTGGATGGGGATAAACGTCTTAAAACAGTTGGCTGGATGGGGCCGAATGGATACAACCCAGGAAAAGAGAGAAAAGGAGAGAAGATAAAAAAAAAACGGTGACCCCCTTAACTAATATGGTTTATAATATAGTGTAGCACAGTCCAAGTTGCCGACCGTCACTCGGTTGTAATGTTATCCCTTTGATTCATACTAATCTAAATTGCGTAAAATCGTTTAATGGCAACCAGCATAAAGGGTAAAAGTGCGTCCTCAAGTAGTGTAGGAGTTAAGGGGGTCACCGGATTTTTTTTTATCTTTCTCCTTTTCTCTCTTTCCCTGGCTTGTATCCAGTTGGCCCCATTCAGCCAAGTGTTTTAAGACGCTTATACCCATACAGGTATCGATTTCTTCCTGGCGAGCGATAGCGAGCCAGCTTTGTATGGAGAAATCCGGCTTCGCCGGAGCCTTTTTCTATCGAAAAATGTACACATTTTGTTTTCTGTCAAAACAAAAATATATATATGCTAGCTCGCTACCGCTCGCCAGGAAAATATTGACACCTCGATGGGGTTAAACGTCTTAAAACAGTAGGCTGAATGGGGCCGAATTGATACAAGATAAAGAGAGAGGGAGAGAAAGAGAAAAAAGCGAGGTGGGCCCCCTTAAACGATTTACATAAGTTTAAGAAGGATGTGTGGGAATCAAAGGGTTAATGGAGATCACGTTCGCCACGTTGATTACTAGAGGTCCTTCCTAAGCTATATATTATCGTCTTGTGGTTAACAGAATAGAAGGGAAAAATAAGTAAAGATCCTGAATGGCTTAATTAATATAGGGATACGGTATATTACTAAAGGAAGCTACGGTCCTGTACTGTCAGACTCTTCCTTAAAGATTGGAGAGTCACTTTTAACTTCCATTTATCTCACGTTTGTTTACACCTGTATTGGTTTGTCTGACTGTGTTTGCTTGTCCCACAGTAGGCGGAGAGAGAGAGAGAGAGAGAGAGAGAGAGAGAGAGAGAGAGAGAGAGAGAGAGTGAGAGTGAGAGTACAAAGGAGTACAAAGGAAATCAAGCAACAACATATCTAGTGACCCTTCTAGGTTGCTTGTCCTCCAAAACACTTAGGATCAAGTGTCCAAACAGTGGTTTAGAGTGGGTAAGGGAACATTGGAAAGGGAATTACTGCCCTGGAACTAATGTCCGTGGCAGGATTAGGAAGTTAGTAGAGGACAGATGGGTTAGTAACTGAGGGGGGGATAAAATAAAGTTATTCATTTACAAACGCAGTCAGCCGCGGGTTTGATGAGAGATATTTGTCTAGGCGGAGTTTAAATGAATCAACGGTGATGCAGTCTATAACGTTTCGGGGAAGCCCATTCCACAAGTTGACAACTCGATTGAAGAAGAAATTCTTAGATTCGTGCGAGTTAAAAGATTTTCCAATAATTGTGCAACCGTTTCCCCGCGTGTAATTAGATTGGTCGATAGTGAAGTACTTACTACAGTTCATATTGTCGATACCTTTGATGATTTTGAACACTTGAATTAAGTCACCTCTTAATCTGCGCTGGGTTAAAGGAAATAGATTTAATTCTCTAAGACGCTCTTCGTATGGTTTGTTCTTTAGGCTAGGTATAATTTTGGTAACTCTACGTTGAACTCGTTCTAGCTTGTTTATATCTTTTTGGTAATAAGGGCACCAGCATTGAACGCAGTATTCCAGAAGAGGGCGGACTAAGGAATTGTAAAAGGGTTAGGATAACGTCTTTGGATTTATGCTCAAATGACCTGCCTATAAAGCCAATTATTTTGCTTGCCTTCTTAACAACTTCTGAACATTGTTGACTCGGTTTTAGGTTACCGGTACTCGATATTGTTACTCCCAGATCGGTTTCTCTGTTTACATTCTTAAGCTGAGTGCCATTCATCGAATAGTTTGCTTTCTCATTTAGGTATCGGATATGTAGTACTTTACATTTATTCGCATTGAAACTCATTTGCCAAATTTAGGCCCAATGTGACAATTTATCTAGATTGTGTTGCATATCGTCAACTTGTTCTTTTGAGAGTACGCTATTTGCAATTTTTGTATCGTCAGCAAATTTTGAGATTGTACAGGTGAGACCCTCATCTATGTCGTTGATGTAAATTAGAAAGAGAATTGGTCCAAGTACCGATCCCTGGAGTACCCCGCTACTTACATTGGTCCATTTAGATGCCTTCCCATTTATGACTACCCTTTGCTTTCTGTTGCTGAGCCAATTTTCTATCCATTTCAACACACCGTCTTGTATTCCATGCGCTTTTAGTTTTAGCAGTAAACGTTTGTGGGGAACTTTGTCAAAGGCCTTTTGAAAATCAAGGTATATAATATCTACAGCTTTACTCTCATCGTAGAGGTTGAGGATATCGTGGAAGAAGTCTAAGAGGTTTGTTAAACAGGAACTTTTTTTACGAAAGCCATGTTGAGTATCTTTAAGTATGTTATTTTCCTCTAAGTGATTTACGAGTCTGTCTCGTATGACCGTTTCTAGCATTTTATATACAACTGAGGTTAAGCTAATTGGACGATAGTTACTGGGTAGGGATTTGCTGCCTTTGATTTGAGAGAGAGAGAGAGAGAGAGAGAGAGAGAGAGAGAGAGAGAGAGAGAGAGAGAGAGAGAGAGAGAGAGGAGAGAGAGAGGGAGAGAGAGATGAGGGAGAGAGAGATGAGGGAGAGAGAAGAGGGAGGAGAAGAGAGAGAGAGAGAGAGAGAGAGAGAGAGAGAGAGAAGAGAGAGAGAGAGAGAGAGAGAAGAGAGAGAGAGAGAGAGAGAGAGAGAGAAGAGAGAGAGAGAGAGAGAGAGAGAGAGGAGAGAGAGAGAAGAGAGAAGAGAGAGAGAGAGAGAGAGAGAGAGAGAGAGAGAGAGAGAGAGAGAGAGAGAAGAGAGAAGAGAGAGAGAGAGAGAGAGAGAGAGAGAGAGAGAGAGAGAAGAGGAGAGGAGAGAGGAGAAGAGAGAGAGAGAGAGAGAGAGAGAGATCACCTACTCAACTCTAAGCAGTTTGGCTTCAGGAAAGGTAGATCTGCGGCAGACTTGCTACTCCACTTATCTACCACGTGGAACCAGGCCCTTGACATGGGAAAGACACCTACGTAATTGCACTTGACATCGCGGGTGCCTTTGACAGGGTGTGGCATGCGGGCATCATCACCAAACTGAGGAGTCTAGGGTTGTGTTATGCTCTACTTCACCTAATTAATGATTACCTGCAAGACAGAACACTTCACACAGTTGTCAATGGACATAACTCTGCTAACTATGCCATCAAAGCCAGTGTCCCACAGGGCAGCGTTCTAGGACCTTTGTTGTGGAATGTTTATTTCAATGACATTCTGCAGCTCATCCCCGAGGCATTTGCTTATGCTGACGACTGTACTCTAACATTCACTTGTAACAAAGATGAGAGGCAAGCCACCGTCACTCATATCAACAATGCCTTACATAGTATCACCTCTTGGGCAAAACGCTGGCAAGTGAACCTTGCTCCGGAGAAAACTCAAGTAATGCTAATCTCTCGGAGACAAGATATTCCAACATATACACCACCAGATATTCAGCTTGATGGGAGGAAGGTTCAGATACAGAGTCAAATGACAATTCTAGGAGTAAAATTTAATGATAATCTGTCTTTCACCAGCCATGTAAAGGACATCACAAAGAATGCTGCATGGAAACTTGGTTGCATTCGACGTGTATCACATCTCCTGGACTCTAAAGGTGTTGCTACTCTGTATAAGTCTCAAGTTCGTCCATTGATGGAATACTCTCCACTTGCATGGTCATCATGTCCCCCCTCATACTTGAAACTTTTGGACCAAATACAGAAAAGAGCTGAACACTTGATCCAACTCAAAGAACAAGTACATCATGCCCCCAGGTTTCAGCCTCTACAACAGCGTCGGGATGTGGCAGGTTTGTGTGTAACATACAAAACCCAAACAATGCACACTCCACACCTGGCAGCCTTACATCTACAACCTGCCCAACCAACATCATATGCAACAAGAACCGCATCCACAAGGTATCATCAGGTCAGTGTTCCATTTGCTAGGACAGAACACTACCTTCGTTCCTACTTACCAAAGTACGCAAGACTGTGGAATCACCTGGTTCAGCACACTGACCTGCATCACTTAACCTCACTACAACAGTTCAAGTCGGAGGTTAATAACTGGCTCAGGAATATCACAGTTCCGTACTAAATCTTGGTAATATAATTATTAATTATCATACTTCATAAAGAGGGATCTTTGATAAAATGTTATCTATTATATATAAATATATCAATGCTATATATTTTTTGTATTTTAAATGTGTTTCGCTATAGATAATTCCACGTTTCATCACTGGAATTTTAGCTGTAAGAACACCATATAATGTCGTGAAGTTTAGAAAAAAAAAAAAAAAAAAAGAGAGAGAGAGAGCAAAAACGAGAGATAGAGATCGAGATAAATTGAGATGAACGGGGAGGGAGGATAAGAGTCCAAATATCTTCTTTATGTTTTTAGAACAATGTTAACATAGACAGACAAACAAGCAACACAGCTACACTAACCTGGAGAAGGACACTAACAATACTTTCCCCTTAAGGGAACTAGTTTTATTGGTTTTATTCTGGACCCCTTCTCCTTCATGTTTAGCCCAATTAGTTATAAGATTTTAAGACATTAGCCCCATTAACTTGGCGATTTTAAGTCCTTTCGCCCTATCCAGGTGTCGATATTTTCCTGGCGAGCGATAGCGAGCCTATAATTTAGGAGGAATCGGCCTTTGGCCGGGATATTTTTATATCGAAAAATTTACAAATTTATCTCGAAGGGGGGTCTTGGGAGTAGTTTTTCTTCAACATGATAGAAGTCTAGGGAGCAAACGAAAACAAATACGTGTACCGGTAGGAATAAAAATACTAACAAATACGTGTACCGGTAGGAATAAAAATACTAACAAATACGTGTACCGGTAGGAATAAAAATACTAACAAATAAATAATATAACGTCCCTTAACGCTAGCACAGACCGCCACAACAAGGGCTTAATACCACACCATTATCATCACCATCTATCATCAACAACGATAACATCAACACAAGGACCAATAGCAACAGTAGCAACAACATAATCATCAATAGCAACGATATTAACAACAACAATAACAATACCATCATCAGCAGCAGCAACAACAACAACAACACAGCAACAACATCATCATTATCAACAGGAACCATATCAACAACAACAACAACAACCAGAACAACAACAACACCATCATCATGATCAACAACAACAAAAACGACGGAGACACAAACACACAACAACAAAATCAGTAACATTAATCAACATCGGAAACATCATCATCAACAAGAAGAAGTAAAACAACAGCTCCCCAACAAGTGCATGACCTGTGACCTCCCTCGCGAGAATCAAAACAAGGTGAATAAAAGGAGAGACTAAACAAGATCACAGACAGTGACAGATATCAGGCATGAAAGGATTACACCTGTAGATGGCTACGGTACAGTCAACAGAGTGAGTGTGTGTGTGTGTGTGTGTGTGTGTGTGTGTGTGTGTGTGTGAGAGTGAGTGAGTGAATAAAAGGAGAGAATAAACAAGATCACAGACAGTGACAGATATCAGGCATGAAAGGATTACACCTGTAGATGGCTACGGTACAGTCAACAGAGTGAGTGTGTATGTGTGTGTGTGTGTGAGAGTGAGTGAGTGAGTGAATAAAAGGAGAGAATAAACAAGATCACAGACAGTGACAGATATCAGGCATGAAAGGATTACACCTGTAGATGGCTACGGTACAGTCAACAGAGTGAGTGTGTATGTGTGTGTGTGTGTGAGAGTGAGTGAGTGAGTGAATAAAAGGAGAGAATAAACAAGATCACAGACAGTGACAGATATCAGGCATGAAAGGATTACACCTGTAGATGGCTACGGTACAGTCAACAGAGTGAGTGTGTATGTGTGTGTGTGTGTGAGAGTGAGTGAGTGAGTGAATAAAAGGAGAGAATAAACAAGATCACAGACAGTGACAGATATCAGGCATGAAAGGATTACACCTGTAGATGGCTACGGTACAGTCAACAGAGTGAGTGTGTGTGTGTGTGTGTGTGTGAGAGAGAGAGAGAGTGTGTGTGTGTGAGAGAGAGAGAGTGAGTGAGTGAATAAAAGGAGAGAATAAACAAGATCACAGACAGTGACAGATATCAGGCATGAAAGGATTACACCTGTAGATGGCTACGGTACAGTCAACAGAGTGAGTGTGTATGTGTGTGTGTGTGTGAGAGTGAGTGAGTGAGTGAATAAAAGGAGAGAATAAACAAGATCACAGACAGTGACAGATATCAGGCATGAAAGGATTACACCTGTAGATGGCTACGGTACAGTCAACAGAGTGAGTGTGTGTGTGTGTGTGTGTGTGAGAGAGAGAGAGTGTGTGTGTGAGAGAGAGAGAGTGAGTGAGTGAATAAAAGGAGAGAATAAACAAGATCACAGACAGTGACAGATATCAGGCATGAAAGGATTACACCTGTACATGGCTACGGTACAGTCAACAGAGTGATTGTGTGTGTTTGAGAGAGAGAGTGTGTGTGAGAGTGAGTGTGTGTGTGTGAGAGTGAGTGAGTGTGTGTGAGAGAGAGAGTGAGTGAGTGAATGAGAACGAGTGTGTGTGTGAGTGTGTGCCACTCTGCTAGTGGCACCGAGGAGCGCACCGCCCTTCGTTGTTTGAAAATACATAGGTGTGTGTGTGTGTGTGTGCGTATGTTAGGTTGGTGGGGGGGGGCGGGGTATTAGAGTGAATCTAGATCAAGGAAATTGTAAGAGAAAAGAGGGACACTAAACAAAAATGTCACGAAATAAGAGCTGCTGTGAAAGAAGAAAGGGAAGATAAATGGGGATGTGAACAATGACATTTACGTTGATTTGCGTGGATACACTCGCCACATAGATATTACGATCACTGCGAGGTGGCCAGGACTTATTCCTAGTAGAGATAACAACCCTGAGAGCAAGGGAAAGTGGAAGGAAAGGATAGCAAAATTAAGGCGCGCGCGCGCTCTCTCCCCACCCTCCAGCAATTTGCCCTACATGAGAACAGTTGGAAGTTAGTAAATTGCAGGGCTTGGAAATCGCCTGAAGGAATTTACAGAATAGTTAGAAATGGAAAGATGTGTCATGAATACTTTTTATATGATATATATATATATATATATATATATATATATATATATATATATATATATATATATATATATATATATATATATATATATATATATATATATATATATATAGAATATACTGTATATATATACTGTATATATATACTGTATATGCGCTCTTCAATAAAAAATAGTGTTCATTTCTGCCAGATTGTTTTTTCAGAGAGAGATAGAGAAAGAGAGTGGGTGGGGTAAAGTTTTGGAGTGTAAATAGGTCAGGGAAAGAGAAAAGAAAGAGGGTACAGAAACAGGAAAAATGGAACTGAGGGGAGTGGAGAAAAGAAATATGAGAGAGAGAGAGAGAGAGAGAGAGGCGTATATGTGTGTATATTTAGACTTGTGCCAGGCGTGAGTGACCAATGTGAGAGTGAGTGAGAGAGTGAGACAGATGGAGTGAGGGAGGAAGGGGAGGCTAATGATGGAAGAGAAGATGGAAGGCCGAGGCAGTGAGTAAGGGGAGTTGATGAGTGAGTGGTTGAAGGGGAGAGTGAGAGAAAACTAGTGAGTGAGTCAGAGTGAGTTAGTGAGTGAGTGAGACATGAGATAGCGAGTCTGTGTGAGTGAGAGAGAGTTAGTGAGTGAGTGAGACATGGGATAGCGATTCTGTGTGAGTGAGAGAGAGAGTTAGTGAGTGAGTGAGACAGGGGATAGTGAGTTTGAGTGAGTGAGTGAGACATGAGATAGTGAGTCTGTGTGAGTGAGAGAGAGTTAGTGAGTGAGTGAGACATGGGGTAGTGAGTTTGAGTGAGAGAGAGAGAGAGAGAGAGAGAGAGAGAGAGAGAGAGAGAGAGGTTAGTTAGTGAGTGAATGAGACATGGGATAGCGAGTCTGTGTGAGTAAGAGAGAGTTAGTGAGTGAGTGAGACATGGGATAGTGAGTTTGAGTACAAAGGAGTACAAAGGAAATCAAGCAACAACATATCTAGTGACCCTTCTAGGTTGCTTGTCCTCCAAAACACTGAGGATCAAGTGTCCAAACAGTGGTTTAGAGTGGGTAAGGGAACATTGGAAAGGGAATTACTGCCCTGGAACTAATGTCCGTGGCAGGATTAGGAAGTTAGTAGAGGACAGATGGGTTAGTAACTGAGGGGGGGACAAAGTAAAGTTATTCATTTACAAATGCAGTCAGTCGCGGGTTTGATGAGAGATATTTGTCTAGGCGGAGTTTAAATGAATCAACGGTGATGCAGTCTATAACGTTTCGGGGAAACCCATTCCACAAGTTGACAACTCGATTGAAGAAGAAATTCTTAGATTCGTGTGAGTTAAAAAATTTACCAATAATTTTGCAACCGTTTCCCCGCGTGTAATTGTGAAGTACTTACTACAGTTCATATTGTCGATGCCTTTGATGATTTTGAACACTTGAATTAAGTCACCTCTTAATCTGCGCTGGGTTAAAGGAAATAGATTTAATTCTCTAAGACGCTCTTCGTATGGTTTGTTCTTTAGGCTAGGTATCACTTTGGTAACTCTACGTTGAACTCGTTCTAGCTTGTTTATATCTTTTTGGTAATAAGGGCACCAGGATTGAACGCAGTATTCCAGAAGAGGGCGGACTAAGGAATTGTAAAGGGTTAGGATAACTTCTTTGGATTTATGCTCAAATGACCTGCCTATAAAGCCAATTATTTTGTTTGCCTTCTTAACAACTTCTGAACATTGTTGACTCGGTTTTAGGTTACTCGATATTGTTACTCCCAGATCGGTTTCTCTGTTTACATTCTTAAGCTGAGTGCCATTCATCGAATAGTTTGCTTTCTCATTTAGGCATCCGACATGTAGTACTTTACATTTATCCGCATTGAAACTCATTTGCCAAATTTGGGCCCAACATGACAATTTATCTAGATTGTGTTGCATATCGTCAACTTGTTCTTTTGAGAGTACGCTATTTGCAATTTTTGTATCGTCAGCAAATTTTGAGATTGCACAGGTGAGACCCTCATCTATGTCGTTGATGTAAATTAGAAAGAGAATTGGTCCTAGTACCGATCCCTGGGGTACCCCGCTACTTACATTGGTCCATTTAGATGCCTTACCGTTTATGACTACCCTTTGCTTTCTGTTGCTGAGCCAATTTTCTATCCATTTCAACACACCGTCTTGTATTCCATGCGCTTTTAGTTTTAGAAGTAAACGTTTGTGGGGAACTTTGTCAAAGGCCTTTTGAAAATCAAGGTATATAATATCTACAGCTTTACTCTCATCGTAGAGGTTGAGGATATCGTGGAAGAAGTCTAAGAGGTTTGTTAAACAGGAAAGTTTTTTACGAAAGCCGTGTTGAGTATCTTTAAGTATGTTATTTTCCTCTAAGTGATTTACGAGTCTGTCTCGTATGACCGTTTCTAGCATTTTACATACAACTGAGGTTAAGCTAATTGGACGATAGTTACTGGGTAGGGATTTGCTGCCTTTTTTTAATATCGGTGTTACGTTGGCTAGCTTCCACTGATCAGGCATAGTTTCAGACTGCAAGGATTTATTGAATAGTAATGTCAGTGGTTTGGAGAGCTCATCCTTAGCTTCCTTTAGAACTCTAGGCGAGATTGTATCAGGTCCTGGCGTTTTATTTACCTTGAGTTTATCTAAACAATTCAATACTTCTCTCTCTGTAACGGTGATAATGCTTAGAACATCTGAATTATCAATCTGAATCGGCGATGGTGTAGGGATATCACTGAGGTCTTCTGTTGTAAAAACTGATGCAAAGAAGGTATTGAGGGCATTACTCATTTGTACTTCGTCTTTGGTGTATTCTCCATTTTCATCGACTAACGGTCCAACAGTTGAAGTAACTACTTTTTTCTTTCTGATATAACTATAGAATTCTTTCGGGTTTGTTTTACTTTGATTCGCAATATGTAACTCTAAGGTCTTTTTACTTTGCTTAATTAACTTTTTGGCTTTGCGTCGTAGCTCTACAAATTTCACCCGTTCTTCGTCATTTTGTGAGGATTTTAATCTATCATTAGCAATTTTTTTAGCAAGCAGGCAGTTTGAAATATCTTTATTCCACCATTTGGGCTTATTATTATGGCCTGGACGCCGTATTTTCGATGGTATGCAGTCTTGCACTGCTTTTAGGTAAGTGGTTTCGAATAACTTCCAAGATGTATTTATGTCGTTATTGTTAATTAAAAAGCTCCAAGTGAGTGAGAGAGAGAGATAGTGAGTGAGTGAGACATGAGATAGTGAGTCTGTGTGAGTGAGAGAGAGTTAGTGAGTGAGTGAGACATGGGATAGTGTGTTTGAGTGAGTGAGAGAGAGAGATAGTGAGTGAGTGAGACATGGGATAGCGAGTCTGTGTGAGTGAGAGAGAGTTAGTGAGTGAGTGAGACAGGGGATAGTGAGTTTGAGTGAGTGAGAGAGAGATAGTGAGTGAGTGAGACATGAGATAGTGAGTCTGTGTGAGTGAGAGAGAGATAGTGAGACATGGGATAGCGAGCCTGTGTGAGTGAGAGAGAGTTAGTGAGTGAGTGAGACATGAGATAGTGAGTCTGTGTGATTGAGAGAGAGTTAGTGAGTGAGTGAGACAGGGGATAGTGAGTTTGAGTGAGTGAGAGAGAGAGATAGTGAGTGAGTGAGACATGAGATAGTGAGTCTGTGTGAGTGAGAGAGACATGGGATAGTGAGTTTGAGTGAGTGAGAGAGAGAGATAGTGAGTGAGTGAGACATGGGATAGCGAGTCTGTGTGAGTGAGAGAGAGTTAGTGAGTGAGTGAGACAGGGGATAGTGAGTTTGAGTGAGTGAGAGAGAGATAGTGAGTGAGTGAGACATGAGATAGTGAGTCTGTGTGAGTGAGAGAGAGTTAGTGAGTGAGTGAGACATGGGATAGTGAGTTTGAGTGAGTGAGAGAGAGATAGTGAGTGAGTGAGACATGGGATAGCGAGCCTGTGTGAGTGAGAGAGAGTTAGTGAGTGAGTGAGACATGAGATAGTGAGTCTGTGTGATTGAGAGAGAGTTAGTGAGTGAGTGAGACAGGGGATAGTGAGTTTGAGTGAGTGAGAGAGAGAGATAGTGAGTGAGTGAGACATGAGATAGTGAGTCTGTGTGAGTGAGAGAGAGTTAGTGAGTGAGTGAGACATGGGATAGTGAGTTTGAGTGAGTGAGAGAGAGAGATAGTGAGTGAGTGAGACATGGGATAGCGAGTCTGTGTGAGTGAGAGAGAGTTAGTGAGTGAGTGAGACATAAGATAGTGAGTCTGTGTGAGTGAGAGAGAGTTAGTGAGTGAGTGAGACAGGGGATAGTGAGTTTGAGTGAGTGAGAGAGAGAGTTAGTGAGTGAGTGAGACAGGGGATAGCGAGTCTGTGTGAGTGAGAGAGTTAGTGAGTGAGTGAGACATGGGATAGTGAGTTTGAGTGAGTGAGAGAGATTGTGAGTGATTGAGACAGGGGATAGCGAGTCCGTGTGAGTGAGAGAGAGTTAGTGAGTGAGTGAGACATGGGATAGTGAGTTTGAGTACAAAGTACAAAGGAAATCAAGCAACAACAGGTCTAGTGACCCTTCTAGGCTGCTTGTCCTCCAAAACACTGAGGATCAAGTGTCCAAACAGTGGTTTAGAGGGGGTAAGGGAACATTGGGAAGGAACTACTGCCCTGGAACTAATGTCCGTGGCAGGATTAGGAAGTTAGTAGGGGACAGAAGGGTTAGTAACTGAGGGGGGGATAAAATAAAGTTATTCATTTACAAACGCAGTCAGTCGCGGGTTTGATGCGAGATATTTGTCTAGGCGGAGTTTAAATGAATCAACGGTGCTGCAGTCTATAACGTCTCGGGGAAGCCCATTCCACAAGTTGACAACTCGATTGAAGAAGAAATTCTTAGATTCGTGCGAGTTAAAAGATTTACCAATAATTTTGCAACCGTTTCCCCGCGTGTAATTAGATTGGTCGATAGTGAAGTACTTACTACAGTTCATATTTTCAATGCCTTTGATGATTTTGAACACTTGAATTAAGTCACCTCTTAATCTGCGCTGGGTTAAAGGAAATAGATTTAATTCTCTAAGACGCTCTTCATATGGTTTGTTCTTTAGGCTAGGTATCATTTTGGTAACTCTACGTTGAACTCGTTCTAGCTTGTTTATATCTTTTTGGTAATAAGGGCACCAGGATTGAACGCAGTATTCCAGAAGAGGGCGGACTAAGGAATTGTAAAGGGTTAGGATAACTTCTTTGGATTTATGCTCAAATGACCTGCCTATAAAGCCAATTATTTTGTTTGCCTTCTTAACAACTTCTGAACATTGTTGACTCGGTTTTAGGTTACTCCCAGATCGGTTTCTCTGTTTACATTCTTAAGCTGAGTGCCATTCATCGAATAGTTTGCTTTCTCATTTAGGTATCCCATATGTAGTACTTTACATTTATCCGCATTGAAACTCATTTGCCAAATTTGGGCCCAACATGACAATTTATCTAGATTGTGTTGCATATCGTCAACTTGTTCTTTTGAGAGTACGCTATTTGCAATTTTTGTATCGTCAGCAAATTTTGAGATTGTACAGGTGAGACCCTCATCTATGTCGTTGATGTAAATTAGAAAGAGAATTGGTCCTAGTACCGATCCCTGGGGTACCCCGCTACTTACATTGGTCCATTTAGATGCCTTACCGTTTATGACTACTCTTTGCTTTCTGTCGCTGAGCCAATTTTCTATCCATTTCAACACACCGTCTTGTATTCCATGCGCTTTTAGTTTTAGCAGTAAACGTTTGTGGGGAACTTTGTCAAAGGCCTTTTGAAAATCAAGGTATATAATATCTACAGCTTTACTCTCACCGTAGAGGTTGAGGATATCGTGGAAGAAGTCTAAGAGGTTTGTTAAACAGGAACGTTTTTTACGAAAGCCGTGTTGACTATCTTTAAGTAAGTTATTTGCCTCTAAGTGATTTACGAGTCTGTCTCTTATGACCATTTCTAGCATATTACATACAACTGAGGTTAAGCTAATTGGACGATAGTTACTGGGTAGGGATTTGCTGCCTTTTTTGAATATCGGTGTTACGTTGGCTAGCTTCCACTGATCAGGCATAGTCCCAGACTGCAAGGATTCATTGAATAATAATGTCAGTGGTTTGGAGAGCTCATCCTTAGCTTCCTTTAGAACTCTAGGCGAGATTGTATCAGGTCCAGGCGTTTTATTTACCTTGAGTTTATCTAAACATTCAATACTTCTCTCTCTGTAACGGTGATATTGCTTAGAACATCTGAATTATCAATCTGAATCGGCGATGGTGTAGGGATATCACTGAGGTCTTCGGTTGTAAAAACTGATGCAAAGAAGGTATTGAGGGCATTACTCATTTGTACTTCGTCTTTGGTGTATTCTCCATTTTCATCGACTAACGGTCCAACAGTTGAAGTAACTACTTTTTTCTTTCTGATATAACTATAGAATTCTTTCGGGTTTGTTTTACTTTGATTCGCAACATGTAACTCCAGGGTCTTTTTACTTTGCTTAATTAACTTTTTGGCTTTGCGTCGTAGCTCTACAAATTTCACCCGTTCTTCGTCATTTTGTGAGGATTTTAATCTATCATTAGCAAATTTTTTAGCAAGCAGACAGTCTGAAATATCTTTATTCCACCATTTGGGCTTATCATTATGGCCTGGACGCCGTATTTCGATGGTATGCAGTCTTGCACTGCCTTAAGGTAAGTGGTTGTGAAACACTCCCAAGATGTATTTATGTCGTTATTGTTAGTCAGAAAGCTCCAGTCAGTTTCTTTAAGCTTTGATTTAATTTTATGAAAATTTGCTTTCTTGAAATTAGGGACTTTCTCAATGCTGCTATTTGATTTGTTACTAGTAAACTTTAAAGTGAAAGTTATCGTACGATGGTCGCTGTTACTGAATTCATCACCAACATTCAAATTTTCTATTAATTCTTCTTTTGTTGCGAGTACAAGGTCAAGCACATTATTACCACGGGTCGGAGATTGTACATATTGAAAAAGTGAACTCTCTTGCAAGTTAGCATAGAGGTCGTGTCCAGAGTGTGAAGTAAGAATATCGCCCAATTTAGTCACGGGTAAGTTGAAATCGCCAAGAATTACGGTATCTTGTATGTTAGTTATTTCTGCAATTTGTTCATAAATTTCACTGTCAGTTTGTACTGATTGAGCTGGGGGTCTGTATAATAAAGATAGTGTTATTTTAATTCCTCGTTTATTATTTAATAGTACGTAAGATATGTCTATATTCGCAATTTGAGGTTTTGACATTAAGACGGGATTAAGACTTTCCTTTATAAAAAACATTTTCTATTGATCCGACTTTTCTCAAACATTGTATAACCAGGAAGCGTATATTCGGCTAAAAAGTCTCTGTCTTCCGTATTTAACCAAGATTCTGTAATGCCGATTATATCATAATGTTCTGTAAACACGATTTCCTCTAGATCTGAAAATTTATTTTCAGTGAGTGAGAGAGAGAGATAGTGAGTGAGTGAGACAGGGGATAGCGAGTCTGTGTGAGTGAGAGAGAGTTAGTGAGTGAGTGAGACATGGGATAGTGAGTTTGAGTGAGTGAGAGAGAGAGATAGTGAGTGAGTGAGACAGGGGATAGCGAGTCTGTGTGAGTAAGAGAGAGAGTGAGTGAGTGAGACATGGGATAGTGAGTTTGAGTGAGAGAGAGAGATAGCGAGTGAGTGAGACAGGGGATAGCGAGTCTGTGAGTAAGAGAGAGAGATAGTGAGTGAGTGAGACATGGGATAGTGAGTCTGTGTGAGTGAGAGAGAGAGTTAGTGAGTGAGTGAGACATGGGATAGTGAGTTTGAGTGAGTGAGTGAGAGAGAGAGATAGTGAGTGAGTGAGACAGGGGATAGCGAGTCTGTGTGAGTGAGAGAGAGAGATAGTGAGTGAGTGAGACAGGGGATAGCGAGTCTGTGTGAGTGAGAGAATTAGTGAGTGAGTGAGACATGGGATAGTGAGTTTGAGTGAGTGAGAGAGAGAGATAGTGAGTGAGTGAGACAGGGGATAGCGAGTCTGTGTGAGTGAGAGAGAGTTAGTGAGTGAGTGAGACATGGGATAGTGAGTTTGAGTGAGTGAGAGATAGTGAGTGAGTGAGACAGGGGATAGCGAGTCTGTGTGAGTGAGTGAGACATAGGATAGTGAGTTTGAGTGAGTGAGAGAGAGAGATAGTGAGTGAGTGAGACAGGGAATAGCGAGTCTGTGTGAGTGAGAGAGAGAGAATTAGTGAGTGAGTGAGACATGGGATAGTGAGTTTGAGTGAGTGAGAGAGAGAGATAGTGAGTGAGTGAGACAGGGGATAGCGAGTCTGTGTGAGTGAGAGAGAATTAGTGAGTGAGTGAGACATGGGATAGTGAGTTTGAGTGAGTGAGAGAGAGAGATAGTGAGTGAGTGAGACAGGGGATAGCGAGTCTGTGTGAGTGAGAGAGAGTTAGTGAGTGAGTGAAACATGGGATAGTGAGTTTGAGTGAGTGAGAGAGAGAGATAGTGAGTGAGTGAGACAGGGGATAGCGAGTCTGTGTGAGTGAGAGAGAATTAGTGAGTGAGTAAATACAAATTACTTACCGGGTAACAGAATCTAACCACATAATAGAACGGTGAAAGACCTTGGGGTGTTAATGTCTGAAAATATGGGTTTCAAAGTACATAACCAGGTCAAAGTTTTGGCTGCGAAACGTCTAACGGTGGCTTCTGCGTACATTTAAAACACCTATGATTACCTATGATAACGCTCTTCAAATCTCTAGTGCTACCGCGGCTTGAATACTGTAGCGTATTAACATCCCCATACAAAGCATGTGAAATAAATTACTTAGAGAGTGTACAAAGAAATTTCACTTCGCATATAAGTTCGGTAAAACAGCTACACTATTGGGAGCGTTTAAGAGCACTGAAACTGTACTCGCTGGAACGTAGAAGAGAACGTTACCTAATAATATACACGTGGAAAATCGCAGAGGGTTTAGTACCAAACCTATTTACCCCGATAGTCATGAAATTCAGTGATAGGAGAGGCTGGGAATACGATATCCTCCGGATGAATAACAGGGGTGCTATGGGCTCTCTGCGAGAGGGTTGGTTATCACACAGAGGACCACGTCTCTTCAACAAACTCCCACGGCGAGTAAGAGACATGAGGGGCGTCTCGTTAGACAACTTCAAGAGAGCCCTCGATGTCGAACTGCATAAAGTGCCAGATGAGCCCATCTTAGCAAGGGAGCGTGCTGCCCCTTCGAACAGTCTGCTGCACCAAATCACCACCCAGAACGAGGGGCGGCGCACTCCTCGGTGCCGCTAAAAGTGTGGCGAACTCATCACAAGGTATCACAAGGTAAGGAGTGAGACAGGGGATAGCGAGTCTGTGTGAGTGAGAGAGAGATAGTGAGTGAGTGAGACATGGGATAGTGAGTCTAAGGGAGTGAGAGAGAATTAGTGAGTGAGTGAGACATGGGATAGTGAGTCTGTGTGAGTGAGAGAGATAGTGAGTGAGTGAGACAGGGGATAGTGAGTCTGTGTGAGTGAGAGAGAGATTGTGAGTGAGTGAGACATGGGATAGTGAGTCTAAGGGAGTGAGAGAGAATTAGTGAGTGAGTGAGACATGGGATAGTGAGTCTGTGTGAGTGAGAGAGAGATAGTGAGTCTGTGTGAGTGAGAGAGAGATAGTGAGTGAGTGAGACAAGGGATAGTGAGTCTAAGGGAGTGAGAGAGAATTAGTGAGTGAGTGAGACATGGGATAGTGAGTCTGTGTGAGTGAGAGAGATAGTGAGTGAGTGAGACAGGGGATAGTGAGTCTGTGTGAGTGAGAGAGATATTGTGAGTGAGTGAGACATGGGATAGTGAGTCTAAGGGAGTGAGAGAATTAGTGAGTGAGTGAGACATGGGATAGTGAGTCTGTGTGAGTGAGAGAGAGATAGTGAGTGAGTGAGACAGGGGATAGTGAGTGTGTGAGTGAGAGAGATAGTGAGTGAGTGAGACAGGGGATAGCGAGTCTGTGTGAGTGAGAGAGAGATAGTGAGTGAGTGAGACAGGGGATAGCGAGTCTGTGTGAGTGAGAGAGATAGTGAGTGAGTGAGACAGGGGATAGTGAGTCTGTGTGAGTGAGAGAGAGATAGTGAGTGAGTGAGACAGGGGATAGTGAGTCTGTGTGAGTGAGAGAGATAGTGAGTGAGTGAGACAGGGGATTGTGAGTCTGTGTGAGTGAGTGAGACATGGGATACTGAGTCTGTGTGAGTGAGAGAGAGATAGTGAGTGAGTGAGACAGGGGATAGTGAGTGTGTGAGTGAGAGAGATAGTGAGTGAGTGAGACAGGGGATAGCGAGTCTGTGTGAGTGAGAGAGAGATAGTGAGTGAGTGAGACAGGGGATAGCGAGTCTGTGTGAGTGAGAGAGATAGTGAGTGAGTGAGACAGGGGATAGTGAGTCTGTGTGAGTGAGAGAGAGATAGTGAGTGAGTGAGACAGGGGATAGTGAGTCTGTGTGAGTGAGAGAGATAGTGAGTGAGTGAGACAGGGGATTGTGAGTCTGTGTGAGTGAGTGAGACTGAGTGAGAGAGAGATAGTGAGTGAGTGAGACAGGGAATAGTGAGTCTGTGTGAGTGTTAGAGAGATAGTGAGTGAGTGAGACGGGATAGTGAGTCTGTGTGAGTGAGAGTTAGTGATTGAGTGTTTGAAGGGAATAGTGAGTCTGCGAGTGAGAGAGAGATAGTGAGTGAGTGAGACATGGGATAGTAAGTCTGTGTGAGTGAGAGAGAGATAGTGAGTGAGTTAGACATGGGATAGCGAGTGTGAGTGAGTGAGATATAGATAGTGAGTGAGAGAGAGATAGTGAGTGAGTTAGACATGGGATAGCGAGTGTGAGTGAGTGAGATAGAGATAGTGAGTGAGTAAGACAGGTGGCATGTAGTAAGAGGAGGCTAAATAAGGGAGTGCGTGTTTGAAGTGGGGTAGTAGTAGTGAGAGAGTGAGATTGAGTCAGAGAGTGAGACAGCTGAGAACAGTAAGTGAGGGGAGAGAGTGAATGTGTGATGGAAGATAATAGTGAGTGGGTGAGATAAAGAAGGGAAGGAAGGGAGGTAAACTGTATATGAGTAAGTTATTAATAGAGAAGAATACGGAGTGAGACAGAGAAGGGAATGAAAGAGGGATGAGTAAATGAATGATAGAAGGAGATAATACTAAATCAAATTGAGTGAGAGTTAGTGAAGGGAGGCTAATGAGTAAGTGAGTGAGAATGAGACAGAGAGTGTTTGAAACGGAACTGTACCGGTACGGTACGTAAGTTAAATGTATAAAGATGTGAAAGAAGTAACTATATAAATCTTGGTATAGAAACAAAGTATGAGAGAGAGAGAGAGAGATTGTTTGAGATTTGACTAGGCCTTTATTTACCGCCCCATTGATTTAATAGCAATCGCTACCAAACAAACCCAATAAGTTCCGTTAAAAGTAAAGAAGTCTTGTAGTCACTTTATGGAGATTTTAAAGCCGTCGAATAGCTTATTGACCAACATTTAGCTACTAAATTATTTTAAACCTCTTATTAAGGTGTTTAGATGTTTTTGTATTAACCCTTTCAGTTTTCGAGGACGTCTTTCTTTCTGTTATTAGCAGAGTTATTTTAATATATATATATATATATATATATATATATATATATTATACAGATATTTATACATAGATGATCAGAGGAGTGAGATTTTCAAATCAAATAAACACAAACTCCATTCACCCATGGCGTTCTCAATTCATGAGACTTTTTTAACAATTTTCGTTGAACTGTAGTGGATTGAAGAACAGTGACAAACTACTCTGAGGAAGTGATTACCGGTACAGAGAAACTTGGTTCAGGTTATAGACTAATTAGAAAAGCAGGCGTTCTGCAATGTGGAGGTGTGATGTTAAGGGGGTAGTGCTTGTTTGTTTGGAAAAGCAGGCGTTCTGCAGTGTGGAGGTGTGATGTTAAGGGGGGTAGTGCTTGTTTGTTTGGAAAAGCAGGCGTTCTGCAGTGTGGAGGTGTGATGTTAAGGGGGTAGTGCTTGTTTGTTTGGAAAAGCAGGCGTTCTGCAGTGTGGAGGTGTGATGTTAAGGGGGTAGTGCTTGTTTGTTTGGAAAAGCAGGCGTTCTGCAGTGTGGAGGTGTGATGTAAGGGGGTAGTGCTTGTTTGTTTGGAAAAGCAGGCGTTCTGCAGTGTGGAGGTGTGATGTTAAGGGGGTAGTGCTTGTTTGTTTGGAAAAGCAGGCGTTCTGCAGTGTGGAGGTGTGATGTTAAGGGGGTAGTGCTTGTTTGTTTGGAAAAGCAGGCGTTCTGCAGTGTGGAGGTGTGATGTTAAGGTGGTAGTGCTTGTTTGTTTGGAAAGCAGGCGTTCTGCAGTGTGGAGGTGTGATGTTAAGGGGGTAGTGCTTGTTTGTTTGGAAAAGCAGGCGTTCTGCAGTGTGGAGGTGTGATGTTAAGGGGGTAGTGCTTGTTTGTTTGGAAAAGCAGGCGTTCTGCAGTGTGGAGGTGTGATGTAAGGGGGTAGTGCTTGTTTGTTTGGAAAAGCAGGCGTTCTGCAGTGTGGAGGTGTGATGTTAAGGGGGTAGTTCTTGTTTGTTTGGGAAAAGCAGGCGTTCTGCAGTGTGGAGGTGTGATGTTAAGGGGGTAGTGCTTGTTTGTTTGGAAAAGCAGGCGTTCTGCAGTGTGGAGGTGTGATGTTAAGGGGGTAGTGCTTGTTTGTTTGGAAAAGCAGGCGTTCTGCAGTGTGGAGGTGTGATGTTAAGGGGGTGTAGTGCTTGTTTGTTTGGAAAAGCAGGCGTTCTGCAGTGTGGAGGTGTGATGTTAAGGGGGTAGTGCTTGTTTGTTTGGAAAAGCAGGCGTTCTGCAGTGTGGAGGTGTGATGTTAAGGGGGTAGTGCTTGTTTGTTTGGAAAAGCAGGCGTTCTGCAGTGTGGAGGTGTGATGTAAGGGGGTAGTGCTTGTTTGTTTGGAAAAGCAGGCGTTCTGCAGTGTGGAGGTGTGATGTTAAGGGGGTAGTGCTTGTTTGTTTGGAAAAGAAGGCGTTCTGCAGTGTGGAGGTGTGATGTTAAGGGGGTAGTGCTTGTTTGTTTGGAAAAGCAGGCGTTCTGCAGTGTGGAGGTGTGATGTAAGGGGGTAGTGCTTGTTTGTTTGGAAAAAGCAGGCGTTCTGCAGTGTGGAGGTGTGATGTTAAGGGGGTAGTGCTTGTTTGTTTGGAAAAGCAGGCGTTCTGCAGTGTGGAGGTGTGATGTTAAGGGGGTAGTGCTTGTTTGTTTGGAAAAGCAGGCGTTCTGCAGTGTGGAGGTGTGATGTAAGGGGGTAGTGCTTGTTTGTTTGGAAAAGCAGGCGTTCTGCAGTGTGGAGGTGTGATGTTAAGGGGGTAGTGCTTGTTTGTTTGGAAAAGCAGGCGTTCTGCAGTGTGGAGGTGTGATGTTAAGGGGGTAGTGCTTGTTTGTTTGGAAAAGCAGGCGTTCTGCAGTGTGGAGGTGTGATGTTAAGGGGGTAGTGCTTGTTTGTTTGGAAAGCAGGCGTTCTGCAGTGTGGAGGTGTGATGTTAAGGGGGTAGTGCTTGTTTGTTTGGAAAAGCAGGCGTTCTGCAGTGTGGAGGTGTGATGTTAAGGGGGTAGTGCTTGTTTTTTTGGAAATTTATATATTATTAATGTATTTTTGAGTTTCCTCGCTAGACCTCCATTAAACTTAAAACAAAAAAAAACTAGACCCCCTTTCAAGATAAATTTGTAAATTTTTCGGTAGAAAAATATTCCGGCCGAAGACCTGTTCATTCTAAAATGAAGGTTCGCTATTGCTCGTCAGGAAAAAATCGACACCTAAATGGCACGAAAGGTCTTAATATTGACAAATAAATGGAGCGAAAGGTCTCAACATCGCCAAACTAATGGAACAAACGTCTTATAATTTCAATACTAATATGGTAAACATGAGGGAGACGGGTGTTCAGTAAAGCAAGTACCTCCCCCTTAAATGATGTCCGCTGACGGATGGTCTAGTAACATAAGGAAAGATACGAAGAGGTGGCTAAATAAATGCAAGGGTATCATAATAATATCTGTAACACGATGCAAGGGACGCAACATTTATTCCTAGAAGTACCGGTATGAGAGAGCAAGAGAGAGAGAGAGGCAATTTAGAACTTGTAATTGGTTTTGATGGTGATTTATTTCGATTATGTCTCTCTCTCTCTCTCTCTCTCTCTCTCTCTCTCTCTCTCTCTCTCTCTCTCTCTCTCGTTTATCTTGCTTTGTCCGTGGTGTAGTGATACAGTGAATGTGTGTGTGTGTGTGTGTGTGCAAGCCCGCTATACGTTCATCCTTTTTTATTTTATTTCGGCGTAAAGTCAAAGGTCAACATATTAGTTTTTATATTTCCTATACTTACTGATAAACTCTCGGTATACTTACCACATACCGGTATTTGGAAGGCCTACCGGTACTGTAGGTTAAGATTATGGAAAAGAAAGACAAAATCTACTGGAAGGTCAAGGTCACAGGTCAAGGTCAATATACTATTTATGTGTTCTACTCATTCATAGTTGTGCTTTAGCTTACGTGAAAAGGAATGAAAGCGTTCAGTTTTCAGATAAATACTATTGAGGTGAATATCAGGGTTAAAAGTCGAGGTTAACTATTCTTGTAATTCCTCCTAAATTATTGGTTAGCTTTCATCAATTTAGGCACACATATTTGATGTTCGAATGCAATGGTCAGGCAAGCAAGAAATGTAATCCTACATTAAGGTCAGAGTCACAGGTCAAGGTCAAGGGAATATACTTATACGTTTGAAAATATACTCAAAATTCAGTAAACCCACTGAATTACTTGGCTTTTACATACATGAAATATTGACTGAATTTCATAAACAAAATATGTCAAAGGTGAAACCCAGAATGTTAATAAATGTCCCTTAATCTGACATATAGATTTTCTTTAAACTTACCTTCTATATTCGACATGCCTATTCAAGCAACAGAGAAGAAAAATAAAACAGTAATCAAAGATCGAGGTCGCAGGTAAAGGTCATATGGTAAGGTACAGTATCATATTCTCAATTCTGCATATATATTTCACTAAATGTATTGATATTGTTGTTAATTGCATGCACAGCATAATAGCCATTTTTCAGTCAAATAGTTTCTAGGTCACATGTTAAGGTCAGAGGTGAATAATGTACCGGTATATCTTTTTTATTTCACGCCATAGAGGTTGAAGATCAATTTCAGAATTCAATGTAGCAGATTTGGGTACCGGGATTTTTATTCAAAAACTGCATATCTACAATATTAGTGTTATTAGTATTAATAATGTATTAAGATAGCTTAGGTCATAAACTTCAGTAGATCTGGACTGGACACGAAAATGGAACGTTACAGTAAAGGACCCAAAATCGGAGAACGAACCCCCAAGTTCGAACCTCGTAACCACGAAAATATCAAATTTTCGCGGTTTCGAAGTTCAAACTTGGTGGTTCGTTCTCCAATTTTGGGTTCCCTACTCCAAAGTTCCATTTTCGTGTCCAGTCCAGATGGTTAGGTATATACAGCGAATATGCATTTGATTTCACTACAACTTGTTAATTACCGGTAATCTAGTAGCAATACTAGCATCCTACTGTACTCAGTCGTTTCCTATTCATTATAAATTGATCAATAATGCAAACCCCCCCCCCCCCCCCCTGGCAGTGTTGTGGTTCCTGCATGTAAGCTACATGATTAATGATGTGGTGGAGGAGGGAAGGGAAGGAGGAGGAGGAGAAATACAAAACAATACAAAGGATTTTCAAACTGCAACAAACCTATTGGTTGTCAGCAGCTGACTGCCATCTCAAGTTGCTTGACAGGTCGCTAAATTCCATCAGTTTTATTCTACCTCATTTGTCTCTTGATCTGTGTCATCGACGTAAAGTTGGTGCCCTTAGTCTTTTATTTAAAGTTTTTAACAACCCTCAGCATCCCTTACATGGGGTTCTGCCTGGGCCCTATGTCCGGGCTCGTGCAACTAGATTCACAAGCAATCTTAATTATCTTGCCATGAGCCGTCTTAATTTTTCTACTACACAGTTTTCACGGTGTTTTGTGCCGGCCATGGTTGACTTGCGGAATAAGTTGCCAAATGAGCTAGTCAATTCAGCTAATATCTCCATTTTTAAGTCTAGAGTTAATGCTTTTTTGCAGCATTAATTCTAATTTTTAAACTTATTTTATTCTATTTTATTGTATTATATTTAAGCTTGATATCCTCCACTGCATAATATGTTATCTGTGTTTAATATGTGTATATGTACAGTACAGTATACAGTGTATGTTTTTATTTTTTCCTAAGTTGCCATAGTCTCTCTCCAGTGCCTCCGGGTGTTTTGTGTGGATTGATCTTGATGGTGTTTCTGCACCCTGGTTGGAGACTTCGGCATCTCATATAATAATAATAATAATAATAATAATAATAATACGGAGCAGTTTGGATACATACAGTACCGGTACACTTCTAAACTTACTAACTACTAGGTAGATTAAAGGATAATAAAGCAGAAGGCTCCTCCCCACCCACCACTTCCTCCAGCTTACGCTGGCGTGGAAACAGTTGAAAAATATATCATTAAGTATGGAAAATATTATATGGAGTTTCGAATACCGGTAGGATAGGAAGAGGAGGGACAGAAGGGAGGGGAAAAGGATGGAAGAGAAGGAGGGAGGAGGAGGAGGAGGGAGGCGGAGGGAGGCCAAGAAGACTAAAGAGGAGGGCGGGGATAGAGGAGGAGGAACATAAGTACAAAGGAGTACAAAGGAAATCAAGCAACAACAGATCTAGTGACCCTTCTAGGTTGCTTGTCCTCCAAAACACTGAGGATCAAGTGTCCAAACAGTGGTTTAGAGTGGGTAAGGGAACATTGGAAAGGGAATTACTGCCCTGGAACAAATGTCCGTGGCAGGATTAGGAAGTTAGTAGGGGACAGATGGGTTAGTAACTGAGGGGGGGATAAAATAAAGTTATTCATTTACAAACGCAGTCAGTCGCGGGTGTGATGCGAGATATTTGTCTAGGCGGAGTTTAAATGAATCAACGGTGATGCAGTCTATAACGTTTCGGGGAAGCCCATTCCACAAGTTGACAACTCGATTGAAGAAGAAATTCTTAAGGCCACGTCATACAGAACTCGAATCCACCAGAACCCACTGGAATCGAACTTTTCACCGGAATTGACGAGAATTACGCGGCCTTAATCGAGTGTGACTTCAGAGTAGAATGTGACCCGTCAATGACCGGAATGTAACTCGAACGTAACTCGATGGACTCGAATGTAACCCAAATATGAGTCGATGTTAACCAGTAAGTGACTCGAAGGAAACCGGATGTGGAAAAAGACTATTCGATCCCAAGTCGAATGCAACTCGAATGACCAGAATGAGACCGGAATGTCAGTATATCATGACCAGAATTACATTAAGTTAAGTCGAACGTAAGTGGAACTAAGTTGAATGTAACTCGAACGTAAGTGGAACGTGACTCGAATAGACAGAAGGTGACTCGATGAGGAACCTTTGAGTATATAAAGGGAGGATTGGTTCACAGGCACACCAATAGTAACAGGGCACTCACCACGGCAACATAAGCACTTTCAATCACATACACACATACACGTACACGAGGGGAGGGGGGGGGGGGGATGGAGATAGGGTTTTTCTGGACCCCCTTCTCCCTCATGTTTAGCCCCATTAGTTTTTGAGATGTTATGACGTTCATTCCATTAGTTTGGCAGTTATAACAAAAAATGCCCTATTTCTTTGTTAATATTAAGACCTTTCGTGCCATTTAGGCATAGGTTTATTTCCTGGCGAGCGATAGCGAGCCTGTAACTTTAGGAGGAACTGGCCATCGGCTGGGACACTTCTACCGAAAAATGTACAAATTAATCTCAAATTGAGTGTTTTTTAAGCTTTGATGGATGTCTAGCGAAGAAAATAAAAACAAAAAAATATATATAGGCTAAATAAAAAATAGACCAAAAAGTAACCCTACCCCCTTCACTCACACAGCTGGGGTGAAGGAAGAACACTTTTCATTGGTAGACACAACTGAGGGGAAGCCGGAGTTAAGGTGTGGAGAGTTAGATGAGTAAGTTTGATTCCAGGTACTACTTGAAATACAATGGCCTCGTATAGGGCCGATTTTATATTTTATTTTATTTATTATTATTATTTTTTTTTTTTTTCAATCCGTTATATATTTGGGGCCGCACCTAGTCGAGTTATATTCTGGTTGTATTCCAGTTACCTTCTAGTTGGATTCCACTTGTATTCTAGTACTTCTAGTCATGTTCGAGTCGACATCCAGTGTACACTCGATACATCAAGCAAGTATGCAGTCATCTACCAGTCATATTCTAGTCGGCATCCAGTTGTATTCTTCTTAATTCGGGTTATATTCAACTCTCATTCCATTACATTCAATTTTAAAGTGGAATAATCAACTTGTCATCCAGTTGACTTCCGGTCATTATCGAGTGGCATCGAGTTACATTCAAGTAATTCGAGTCGGCATCGACTATAAAAATTACATCAGAACATGACCAGAATAGGTAGAATGCGACTCTAATGCGACTCGAATGCGACCAGGATACGACTAGAATGTAACTCGATAATCTTTAACGGTTTTTTCACTCGATAAATCGTAGAAAGTTAACGCATGCACTAACTTTTTGCTCACTCACTCGATCAATCGAGTGACGACTAGAACATCACTCGAAACACAAGAATAGACCTGAATCTAACCAGAACACGTACAAGAATAGACCAGAATGGGGAAGAAGTGGCTAAAATTTGAATTTTTGAATTAATTCCGGTGGGTTCTGGTGGATTCGAGTTCTGTATGACGCGGCCTTTAGATTCGTGTGAGTTAAAAGATTTATCAATAATTTTGCAACCGCTTCCCCACGTGTAATTAGATTGGTCGATAGTGAAGTACTTACTAGTCCATATTGTCGATGCCTTTGATGATTTTGAACACTTGAATTAAGTCACCTCTTAATCTGCGTTGGGTTAAAGGAAATAGATTTAATTCTCTAAGACGCTCTTCGTATGGTTTGTTCTTTAGGCTAGGTATCATTTTGGTAACTCTACGTTGAACTCGTTCTAGCTTGTTTATATCTTTTTGGTAATAAGGGCACCAGGATTGAACGCAGTATTCCAGAAGAGGGCGGACTAAGGAATTGTAAAGGGTTAGGATAAATTCTTTGGATTTATGCTCAAATGACCTGCCTATAAAGCCAATTATTTTGTTTGCCTTCTTAACAACTTCTGAACATTGTTGACTCGGTTTTAGGTTACTCGATATTGTTACTCCCAGATCGGTTTCTCTGTTTACATTCTTAAGCTGAGTGCCATTTATCGAATAGTTTG
Source organism: Paralithodes platypus (assembly GCA_032716605.1). Taxonomy (NCBI): domain Eukaryota; kingdom Metazoa; phylum Arthropoda; class Malacostraca; order Decapoda; family Lithodidae; genus Paralithodes; species Paralithodes platypus. Next base: position 513,495 of record CM064541.1, read on the forward strand.
CTTTCTCATTTAGGTATCCGATATGTAGTACTTTACATTTATCCGCATTGAAAGTCATTTGCCAAATTTGGGCCCAACATGACAATTTATCTAGATTGTGTTGCATATCGTCAACTTGTTCTTTTGAGAGTACGCTATTTGCAATTTTTGTATCGTCAGCAAATTTTGAGATTGTACAGGTGAGACCCTCATCTATGTCGTTGATGTAAATTAGAAAGAGAATTGGACCTAGTTCCGATCCCTGGGGTACCCCACTACTTACATTGGTCCATTTAGATGCCTTACCGTTTATGACTACTCTTTGTTTTCTGTCGCTGAGCCAATTTTCTATCCATTTCAACACACCGTCTTGTATTCCATGCGCTTTTAGTTTTAGCAGTAAACGTTTGTGGGGAACTTTGTCAAAGGCCTTTTGAAAATCAAGGTATATAATATCTACAGCTTTACTCTCATCGTAGAGGTTGAGGATATCGTGGAAGAAGTCTAAGAGGTTTGTTAAACAGGAACGTTTAGGGAGGGGAAGACGATGAGGATGGACTAAATGGAGATAATGTAGTGTAATAGGACGACAATCTCCCGGGAGTACCGGTAACCTTGCAATATCGGAAGCAATAACTACCCAGAACATAGAGTAAGACTAGAAAGAAGAGGGGAATACAAGAAGGAAGAAGAATAAGAAGAAGGTAGGTGAGAATAAAAGAAAGGTTGTGATAAAGAGGAGGAATGATGAGAAGGAAGACAAATATAACAACAAAGGCAAAGGAGCAAGAAGAGATATAAATGCAGATAACATAATACAGTGATAAGGAAGGAAGTATAGTAACAAAATAATAAGAAGAAGGAAGAACTCGTAAGAGATCGGTAAAGAAACAGGAAGAAGTACAGTAACCAACACACTTACTTGGTTCTTGGATTAAATATGCAGAGGGCCCAGCTGGAAGTTTAGTTAAGAACAGAAAGGGAAGAGAGGGAGAAAGAATGAAAGAAGGAGGAGAGGAAGGAGGAAGATAGGTTGGAGGAGAAGAAGAATATGAGGAGGAAAAGAAGGAGACAGAAGATATGGAAGATGAGGAAAGAAGGAAGAAGAGGAGAAATAATAATGTTTGTATGTATGTAAAATAATAATAATAATAAGTGGAGCATAAGAAGAGAAGAAGAAGAGGTTGAAGAAGAATATACAAATCTAGTAGGAGAAGATGGAGGAAGAAGAGAGAACTGTGTGATGATAACCTAATTTGAGGGTATCGTTCTTGTTTTCAGCTGAGTGTATCATTATCTTAATGTTATTATTACATATTTATTTCCGTATTCCATGTTTGGTTCTTGGCCATTATTATTATAATTATTATTATTAGTAGTAGTAGTAGTAGTAGTAGTAGTAGTAGTAGTAGTAGTAGTAGTAGCGGTAGTGGTGGTAGTAGTAGTAGTAGTAGTAGTAGTAGTAGTAGTAGTAGTAGTAGTAGTAGTAGTAGTAGTAGTAGTAGTAGTAGTAGTAGTAGTAGTAGTAGTAGTAGTAGTAGCGGTAGTGGTGGTAGTAGTAGTAGTAGTAGTATACTATTTATTTGTGCCATTGTCTTACTGTGTGCATCTCTCTCTCTCTCTCTCTCTCTCTCTCTCTCTCTCTCTCTCTCTCTCTCTCTCTCTCTCTCTCCTACTGCATATTTTAGCTGGTTTCGTTAACCTTCAAGGCTCGCTAAGGCCAATAAAGTAAAGTACAGCTAACCAATCTTTAATAGAAGCCTGCAAGTATTTATATAACCCAAGCTATCAAGGTTAATAGCCACTTAAAGCGACTATTAATAACCCTTTCAAGACACGATTCTATATTTTACTATGTCTATCAGAAGACGATTTTATATAGTTTAGGAATGAATTGTGAGAGTCATTGAGATAGACTTGACTATTTTGATTTCTAGAGAGCCTTCCAAATCTGAGTAAAATCGTCTAATGTTATCCAGAATAAATATAATATCAGTGGAATAACGGGAGCATTCAATTTATGGTCTTATTTATTTCCTCTGGGTAATTGGAACAAGTAGTGTGGGTTGTGTAAGGGCCCCATTAATACAAGGCCAAGAATAGAACACGTGAGACTGAACTATAATGGTTAGTCTCGGAATGTAAAGGAAGGAAAAAAAGAAGAAGGAACTATAAACAAAAGATAAATTAATACGGGGAGGGGGAGAAAACGAAGGAGGAGTTGTTTGTAGACGATAATTATAATAATGATAAAAGGATATGGGTAACATTAAAAGGAGAATGATACCGTAGAATATAGAAAGAAATTGGAATACTAATAAACAGAAGAAATAAAGATGAGATAATGAAGACATAAATACCCAAGACGAGTAGGAAAGAAAGGAGGATTAAGATAAGTAAGTAGAAGAAACAAGGAGGAAGCAAACTAGGATAAACAGGAATTAGGGCAGGAGGACAGAGAAGGAAGGCAAGAGGAGATTGATGGTGTGTGTTTGATACCAGTATTAATGTTATGGATGATGGTGGTGGAGGGGGATAGAGAAGAGAAGAGAGGAGAGGAGAGGAGTGGAGTGGAGGGGAAAGGAGTGTACAAAGGAGTACAAAGGAAATCAAGCAACAACAGGTCTAGTGACCCTTCTAGGCTGCTTGTCCTCCAAAACACTGAGGATCAAGTGTCCAAACAGTGGTTTAGAGTGGGTAAGGGAACATTGGAAAGGGAACTACTGCCCTGGAACTAATGTCCGTGGCAGGACTAGGAAGTTAGTAGGGGACATAGGGGTTAGTAACTGAGGAGGATAAAATAAAGTTATTCATTTACAAACGCAGTCAGTCGCGGGTTTGATGCGAGATATTTGTCTAGGCGGAGTTTAAATGAATCAACGGTGCTGCAGTCTATAACGTCTCGGGGAAGCCCATTCCACAAGTTGACAACTCGATTGAAGAAGAAATTCTTAGATTCGTGTGAGTTAAAAGACTTACCAATAATTTTGCAACCGTTTCCCCGCGTGTAATTAGATTGGTCGATAGTGAAGTACTTACTACAGTTCATATTGTCGATGCCTTTGATGATTTTGAACACTTGAATTAAGTCACCTCTTAATCTGCGCTGGGTTAAAGGAAATAGATTTAATTCTCTAAGACGCTCTTCGTATGGTTTGTTCTTTAGGCTAGGTATCATTTTGGTAACTCTACGTTGAACTCGTTCTAGCTTGTTTATGTCTTTTTGGTAATAAGGGCACCAGCATTGAACGCAGTATTCCAGAAGAGGGCGGACTAAGGAATTGTAAAGGGTTAGGATAACGTCTTTGGATTTATGCTCAAATGACCTGACTATAAAGCCAATTATTTTGTTTGCCTTCTTAACAACTTCTGAACATTGTTGACTCGGTTTTAGGTTACTTGATATTGTTACTCCCAGATCGGTTTCTCTGTTTACATTCTTAAGCTGAGTGCCATTCATCGAATAGTTTGCTTTCTCATTTAGGTATCCGATATGTAGTACTTTACATTTAAGGCGGGTGCCCGACCCCGAAAGGGGTTGAAATAGGGGAGCTATCCCCCCGCCAAAGGCGGCTTTCTAGGGCCTTTCCTAGCTGATGCTGAGAGGATTGGGTTCTAGTCATGTGGTGATGGGCTGGTCTATCAGAGTGTGAACTGAGCGATCTCTGCCATACCCATAGCTTACTCTGACTGTTCCTTTAACTTATATATTTTCTAGATCTCAAGTGACGGCGTCTTTTCCGTGGATTGACCTCCCAATCTACCAAGATTGGAAGCCAAAGCGTCACATTTTTCCCTTGCCCCTCAACTTTCTCTTCATAATTGCTGAGGGGCACAGGGCCCTGGGTGGGGCTTTGGTTTCCCGGGCATTTCTGCACCCTCCTCAGCTCCCCGCCATGGAGTGGCTTCGGTCACCCAGGCTTTATTGTGGTCGGCAGGGAGGGTTCTGTGGGGGCGCTCGGTTATGGCCTTGGAATTGCTCGGGGCCTTGGGGCTGTTCGGCCAGGCAGCTTGGGGAACAACAACAACAACAACAACAACAACAACTTTACATTTATCCGCATTGAAACTCATTTGCCAAATTTGGCCCAATGTGACAATTTATCTAGATTGTGTTGCATATCGTCAACTTGTTCTTTTGAGAGTACGCTATTTGCAATTTTTGTATCGTCAGCAAATTTTGAGATTGTACAGGTGAGACCCTCATCTATGTCGTTGATGTAAATTAGAAAGAGAATTGGTCCTAGTACCTAGAGTGGAGTGGAGGGGAGAGGAGTGGAGTGGAGAGAAGTGGAGTGGATAGAAAATATGAGATGTGAGGGAAAGCAGAGAAGAAAGAAAAAAATGGGAAAGGAAAGAAGGTGATAGAAGAAAATAACGAGAATGGCAAGTGGAAAGCAGATTAATAATAATAATAATAATAATAATAATAATAATAATAATAATAATAATAATAATAATAATAATAATAATAGTAAGAAGACAACGAAAGCAAGCCAACAATGATAAAGAGGAAGTAGGGCAGGAGGACAAGAAGAGATCGATGGTGTATGTTTGATATCAGTATTAATATTATGGATGGTGGTGATGGAGAGTTATAGAGGAGGAGAAGGGAGACGGTGAGGAAGGTGAGAGAAGGAAAGAGGAGATGAAAAGAAGGAGGTGTAGTAAGGAACAGAGAAAAGAAACTGATAACAAAGAGTGGGGGGAGGGAGTTTTAGAAAAGAGGGGTAAAGTATGCAGATGAATAATGATAATAATAAGAAGAGGAAGCACACTAGGATAAAGAGGATGTAGGGCAGATAAGAAGAGGAAGCACACTAGGATAAAGAGGATGTAGGGCAGATAAGAAGAGGAAGCACACTAGGATAAAGAGGATGTAGGGCAGATAAGAAGAGGAAGCACACTAGGATAAAGAGGATGTAGGGCAGATAAGAAGAGGAAGCACACTAGGATAAAGAGGATGTAGAGCAGATAAGAAGAGGAAGCACACTAGGATAAAGAGGATGTAGAGCAGAGAAGAAGAGGAAGCACACTAGGATAAAGAGGATGTAGGGCAGAGAAGAAGAGGCAAGAGGAGATTGGTGATGTGTGTTTGATACCAGTATTAATGTTATGGTAGAGAAGATTGGTGGTGTGTTATTGATACCAGTATTAATGTTATGGTAGAGAAGATTGGTGGTGTGTTATTGATACCAGTATTAATGTTATGGTAGAGAAGATTGGTGGTGTGTTATTGATACCAGTATTAATGTTATGGTAGAGAAGATTGGTGGTGTGTTATTGATACCAGTATTAATGTTATGGTAGAGAAGAAGAAAGTTGAGGAGAAGATAGGAAAGAATAAGATGGTAGAGGAGAAACAGTAACTGACCTACCTAAGGTTGTGTTCGCCACTCTTCTCTAGTGGTACCAAGGAGCGCGGCGCCCCTCGTTCAAAAGTAAGAAATAGACGAATAATAAGTAATATAAGAAGAGGAAAATTAGATAAACTAGGATACAGAGGAAGTAGGGCAATAGGACAAGAGTAGGAGAGGCAGGAGATTGATAGTGTGTGTTTGATGCCAGTATTAATGTTATGGATGATGGTGGTGGCGGGGAAAAGACATTGAGAAGAAGGGAATAAAGAGAAGCAGAGAGGAAAGAATGATATGATAGAGGAGAGAAAGTAACCACAGAAAATGGAGAGGAAAATAAGAAATAAATTAAGAAAAGGAGAGCAGCGGAGAAGCATGGAAATAAGAAAAGAAAGTACAAAAAAAACGAAGAGAAGGCGTAAAGAGAAAAGAGGAGAAAAGGCGATTATAAGCTGACAGGAGAAAATATGATTTGAGAGAAGAGGTGACACAAGCAAAATGAGAGGAAAGTATGAGCAGCAGAATATATTCATAATACAGATAATAGAGGAAGAAGCAAGCATCGATAAATAGGAAGTAACAGAGAACGAGAGTAAGAGTGGCTCGAGGAGATTGATGCTGTGTGTTTGATACCAGTATTAATGTTATGGATGATGGTGGTGGAGAGGGATAGAGGAGCGGAGAGAGAAGGGACGAGAAGAAATTAAAAGAGATTACGTGAAAACGAACGAATATGATTGGAGAGAGCAAGAGAAGGCGAGATAATGAGAGAGAAGTAGAGAGGAGAGGAAATAAGCAGAGAAGTATGGTTGAAGAGAAAGCAAGAGGATGAGAGAGGAGAGAAGGAAAAGTTAAGAGATTCAAGAAATAGGGAGAAATTAAGAAAAATAGAAGTAAAAAAAAGAGCGAGTAGAGAAAGAGGAATGAGAAGGATAAGAGAGAAAGAAGACAATTGAGAGTAAGAGAGAAAGAAGACAATTGAGTTGAATTGATACAAAAAATTTGAAAAAGTTGAGAAAATGTTAACCTTTTCGATGAAATAACGCTAATATTGTTTTGTTGTAGGTACCTCCAGACGAATATTATTCAACCTATTCAGAACCTGTTAGCGTTAGAGAGTTTTAACTCATAGATTCATAAAGTTAGTCACTAAGCTGTTTAAAAGTATTTGGTAGTAGCATTAATAACAAGCTTGCTCAGCAGAGTCCATATCTCCGCCATATGTGCAAACCAAAGCTTCTGTCATAATATGTGTCATGTCCGAGGCCGTTTTGGACCATTGTTGATGAGAGCGGATCCGACCAGTCGAATTTGTCCAATAGGTATTTGTTGAGTAACCATTTGATCCTTAACCACATTGGTCCACGGCTGAAATTATCCAAACAGTCAAATATGATGGATCATTTGAGTCAGTACAGTCAGTCAGAGAGGAGGGTCACATCCGTCGCGGTCCGGGATTTTTCGACTATCCCGCGGGATACTGGTGATTAAACTTTCAAAAAATCACACACAAAAACATACGTAGTGTCGCGGTCCTGTGAAGTGCAAAATCGAACCGATTGATAAAATATCTGGAGAGATATACGCGTTTTGGAGAAAAACTCCGTTAACTCCTACAGCAGTGCCACGGCGCTGGTCTAGGACAGGCCTAGGGCAGGCCCATAAGGCGGGTGGAAAGAAGAAGGGAAAGAAAAAAATTGTTACGTCCCAAAGCAAAGTGTTAGCTATATAGTCCTATGAAATCAAACAGGGCTATGGGAAAATAGTTAAAATAAAGTTAAAAGTGATAGTGAACATCGTATATCACGTAAATAAACTAGGAAAGTATAATACAGAGAATTAAAGTCAGGGGAACTTTTAACTTTTAGCTTGGGAACAGGACGTATGCTGTAAACAAAATACCCTCGGTGACCGCAAAGACCATAAACACATATATCCCCTCGCTCTCCTGGACACGTCCCCTCCCCTCCCCCTATACGATTTTACCAAAAGCGAAACTTAACCTCGACAGGAAAGGGTACCGACAAAACAAATATCGTGAATAATAGCAAACAGAGAAAAACAATATATAAACAAATTAAAACAAATTAAATCAGTGCAGATTATTTCTCGACCATATCGCAGGTTAGTAGTGACATTATTGGAGAGAAAGATCTCCCACGCAACCAAATGTGGTGAAAATTCGAACCTGAGCAGTGTTGAATCAAGTTGATAGGTAAAATATGAAAATTAAAATAGATACTAAATATAGGGAGCCTGGGAAGTTCGTTATTTTCCTAGAGTGCCGTATATTCCGCTAAACAGTCGACCAAAAACGGGAAAAGTGGTTAGGGCAGTGAGAATTCTGTTTCATAAGATAATTATTGAAAGTGTTACTTAAAGTTACTTAAAGTTTAAACATAACGAGTGTAAACGAGTGGCCATGAAAATGCCCACATTGCCTCCTGCACATCAACACACATCGCCTGCCGAACAACAACCTTTCGCACCCTACATATCCACAAACCCTGCCGCACATCTCCCCACACCTCCCCAGACCCAGAAAACACCCACATTAATCCCATCTATGGCCATTGACCACCCTACTGCTGTTGATCAAATACATTTGCAGGATGAACGTAGGATGCAACAAGCCCCCATATCAGGCTCCCCTTCCACATCGTCTCCCCCTCACCACTGCCACCTGCCCACCTACAACCGACCCGTAACTCCACCCCCCTGCAGGCCTCACCCACCCATACACCAAGCCCACTATCACCCACAACCACACTTAGCTCACCACATAACCCCTTGCAGCCCCAGCCACACCTACTGGGGTTGTCTACACCAGTGTGCAGATATTATCTGGAAAGAAGGTGCTACTTTGGTCAAAAGGGCGAATATAATGGGAATTCATATAGATTTGCTCATCCCAAAATTTGCAACAACATAACCAGTCATGGAAAATGTAGATTTGGTGAAACCTGCAAATACCACCACCCATCCCTTTGCAAGACATCACTTGAGAACAAGACCTGCTACAATATGAAATGCCCAGCTTTTCATATTAAAGGGACTTGGAGATATGCTAGACCTAACACGAATGGTAGCCCAAAAAACTCTCTAGCTATGCGAGGACGAGACAGAGGAAAAAGGCAAGGAGGGAAAGGGCAGATGAAGATGAAGAGACTGAGGGAGATGGAAGAGCACATAGAACACCTCGAGCACCTCCTGGCCTCCCAAGAGTGGCCAATACATCCCGAAGACTATTAGGTACACATAGTACTCCAAACAATCCCTCCCCAATCTTGTTTGCAAATATCCAAGGCCTAAAAAATAGAACCACGAACAAAGTACCATTTATTAGGGGCCTGCTAGAAGAAGGAAACGCTATATTTGCGGCTCTCACAGAAACTCACATTAAAGATCAGGAAGATAGTGAGGTATGGATTACTGGTTACAACCTACATAGGGCGGACAGAACGCATAGATCACATGGAGGTGTAGCCTTGTACATACATGACTCACTGATATGTACTGAATTCCTAAATAACAGTAATGAAGTGGTGGAAATAGTTGGAGTTAAAATAGAATCCCTAAATTTAGCAGTTATTGTTACATACAGGCTCCAGACTCATCCCGAGAAGAATTCAAAACCCAGCTCAACAAAATAAAATCAGAAGTGGAAACCCTGGGGAACCCAACACCAAATATTATATGGCTAGGAGACTTTAACCTACCAAACATTAAATGGAGACAACTAGAAAACCAGTTAGTGGCAAATAACACCGGAGAAGCAAATACTAATACGAGAGAGCTTTTTGAACTTTGTGATTTTTTTAGTCTTACCCAACATATTGCTGAACCCACACGGGAAAACAATATCTTAGACCTGGTCTCCACGAAGAACGGGTGAAATTTGTAGAGCTACGACGCAAAGCCAAAAAGTTAATTAAGCAAAGTAAAAAGACCTTAGAGTTACATATTGCGAATCAAAGTAAAACAAACCCGAAAGAATTCTATAGTTATATCAGAAAGAAAAAAGTAGTTACTTCAACTGTTAGTCGATGAAAATGGAGAATACACCAAAGACGAAGTACAAATGAGTAATGCCCTCAATACCTTCTTTGCATCAGTTTTTACAACAGAAGACCTCAGTGATATCCCTACACCATCGCCGATTCAGATTGATAATTCAGATGTTCTAAGCAATATCACCGTTACAGAGAGAGAAGTATTGAATTGTTTAGATAAACTCAAGGTAAATAAAACGCCTGGACCTGATACAATCTCGCCTAGAGTTCTGAAGGAAGCTAAGGATGAGCTCTCCAAACCACTGACATTACTATTCAATAAATCCTTGCAGTCTGGAACTATGCCTGATCAGTGGAAGCTAGCCAACGTAACACCGATATTAAAAAAAGGCAGCAAATCCCTACCCAGTAACTATCGTCCAATTAGCTTAACCTCAGTTGTATGTAAAATGCTAGAAACGGTCATACGAGACAGACTCGTAAATCACTTAGAGGAAAATAACATACTTAAAGATACTCAACACGGCTTTCGTAAAAAACGTTCCTGTTTAACAAAGCTCTTAGACTTCTTCCACGATATCCTCAACCTCTACGATGAGAGTAAAGCTGTAGATATTATATACCTTGATTTTCAAAAGGCCTTTGACAAAGTTCCCCACAAACGTTTACTGCTAAAACTAAAAGCACATGGAATACAAGACGGTGTGTTGAAATGGATAGAAAATTGGCTCAGCGACAGAAAGCAAAGAGTAGTCATAAACGGTAAGGCATCTAAATGGACCAATGTAAGTAGCGGGGTACCCCAGGGATCGGTACTAGGACCAATTCTCTTTCTAATTTACATCAACGACATAGATGAGGGCCTCACCTGTACAATCTCAAAATTTGCTGACGATACAAAAATTGCAAATAGCGTACTCTCAAAAGAACAAGTTGACGATATGCAACACAATCTAGATAAATTGTCATGTTGGGCCCAAATTTGGCAAATGAGTTTCAATGCGGATAAATGTAAAGTACTACATATCGGATACCTAAATGAGAAAGCAAACTATTCGATGAATGGCACTCAGCTTAAGAATGTAAACAGAGAAACCGATCTGGGAGTAACAATATCGAGTAACCTAAAACCGAGTCAACAATGTTCAGAAGTTGTTAAGAAGGCAAACAAAATAATTGGCTTTATAGGCAGGTCATTTGAGCATAAATCCAAAGAAGTTATCCTAACCCTTTACAATTCCTTAGTCCGCCCTCTTCTGGAATACTGCGTTCAATCCTGGTGCCCTTATTACCAAAAAGATATAAACAAGCTAGAACGAGTTCAACGTAGAGTTACCAAAATTATACCTAGCCTAAAGAACAAACCATACGAAGAGCGTCTTAGAGAATTAAATCTATTTCCTTTAACCCAGCGCAGATTAAGAGTGACTTAATTCAAGTGTTCAAAATCATCAAAGGCATCGACAATATGAACTGTAGTAAGTACTTCACTATCGACCAATCTAATTACACGCGGGAAACGGTTGCAAAATTATTGGTAAATCTTTTAACTCACACGAATCTAAGAATTTCTCTTCAATCGAGTTGTCAAGCTGGGGAATGGGCTTCCCCGAAACGTTATAGACTGCATCACCGTTGATTCATTTAAACTCCACCTAGACAAATATCTCGCTTCAAACCCGCGACTGACTGCGTTTGTAAATGAATAACTTTATTTTATCCCCCCTCAGTTACTAACCCATCTGTCCCCTACTAACTTCCTAATCCTGCCACGGACATTAGTTCCAGGGCAGTAATTCCCTTTCCAATGTTCCCTTACCCACTCTAAACCACTGTTTGGACACTTGATCCTCAGTGTTTTGGAGGACAAGCAACCTAGAAGGGTCACTAGATCTGTTGTTGCTTGATTTCCTTTGTACTCCTTTGTACTAACAACGACTCTCTAGTACACAGCATTAACATATCGGACACAACATACTCAGATCATAAATTAATTGAGATCAAAACAACCTTAGAAAGTGTACAGACAACCTCAGAATCGAGAACAAAAACCGGCCCCTTCAGTAAATTTAACTTCAATAACAAAAACATTAGGTGGGAAGAGGTAAATCAAGAAATGGAGGAAATAGACTGGGAAGATTTAATGGATAACCTGACACCAGCAGAATGTCTAGTCTTAATAACAGAAACCATGACCCAAATCTGTAGCCACCATATACCTGCAAGACAAACAAAACGAAGAAGCAAACAAGATCGGGAAAGGAGGAGGCTGTACAGAAGAAGAAAATTACTCACACAAAGACGCACACATCAAAATCTACAGGATAGGCAAAAGGTCGAAATAGATAGAGAAATTGTGGAAATTGAACAAAGGCTAAGAATATCATATGAACTACAACATATGGAAGAGGAGAGGAAAGCTATTGCAGGTATAAAGGAAAATTCCAAATACTTCTTTTCATACGCCAAACAAAAGGCTTAAAACAACATCAAACATCGGCCCACTGAGCAAAGGGGACGGCTCTTTCACAGGGGACAAAAAGGAAATGAGCGAACTCTTAAGCAGGCAGTATGAAATGGCATTCAGTGAGCCTGATGAAACAAAAGTCATCAGAGACCAAAATATATTTTTCATGGAAACCTCCCCCATGGAAACCCCTCAGATGCTGGATATTGATTTCGGTCCAAAAGACATAGAAGAGGCCATTTCCAACATGCCATCCCACTCGGCACCAGGCCCGGACTAATGGAATTCGATCCTAATGAAAAAATGTAAGGAAAACCTCTCAAAACCCCTGGCTATAATGTGGAGAAGGAGTCTAGACACTGGTGACATACCAGATAGCTTGAAAAACGCAATAATTGCCCCACTGCATAAAGGAGGGAGTAAAGCACTACCAAAAAACTACCGCCCGGTAGCTCTAACCTCTCACATCATTAAAGTTTTCGAGCGAGTCCTGCGAAGCAAAATTTCAACATTCATGGAGACAAATGAACTACACAACACCGGTCAACATGGGTTCAGAGCGGGAAGATCATGTCTCTCATAACTTTTGGAACACTATGACAAAATTCTTAAAGCGCTAGAAGAAAAGAAAAACGTGGATGTCATTTACACCGATTTTGCTAAGGCATTTGATAAATGTGACCATGGTATAATAGCCCACAAACTGAAAGCAAAAGGTATAACTGGGAAAATCGGACGGTGGATATACAATTTCCTCGTAAACCGAAAACAATCGGTAGCAGTAAACCAAGTCACTTCTGAGCCTTCGGATGTCAAAAGCTCAGTGCCCCAAGGAACAGTGCTAGCGCCCCTTCTGTTCCTCATACTAATTTGCGACATAGATACCAACACCAGACACAGTACGGTGTCGTCTTTTGCTGATGACACAAAATTAAGCAAGATAGTAAACACACAAGAGGACACGGGCCGACTGCAGGAAGACATGAATGTAGTGTTCCAGTGGACCAGGGAAAACAACATGCAATTCAATGAGGAAAAATTCCAATTAATACGGTACGGAGATAATAATGGTGTTAAAGAAATTACAAATTACTTAACAGAATCTAACCACATAATAGAACGGAAAGACAGTGTGAAAGACCTTGGGGTATTAATGTCTGAAAATATGGGTTTCAAAGTACATAACCAGGTCAAAGTGGCGGCTGCGAAACGTTTAACGGGTTGGATTCTGCGTACTTTTAAAACACGCGGTGAATTGCCTATGATAACGCTCTTCTAATCTCTAGTGCTACCGCGGCTTGAATACTGTAGCGTATTAACATCCCCATACAAAGCAGGTGAAATAAATGACGTAGAGAGTGTACAAAGAAATTTCACTTCGCATATAAGTTCGATAAAACATCTACACTATTGGGAGCGTTTAAGAGCCCTGAATCTGTACTCACTGGAACGTAGAAGAGAACGTTACCTAATAATATACACATGGAAAATCGCAGAGGGTTTAGTACCAAACCTACATACTCCGATAGTCATGAAATTCAGTGATAGGAGATGCTGGGAATGCGAAATCCCCCGGATGAATAACAGGGGTGCTATGGGCTCTCTGCGAGAGGGCTGGTTATCACACAGAGGCCCACGTCTCTTCAACAAACTCGCACGGCGAGTAAGAGACATGAGGGACATCTCGTTAGACAACTTCAAGAGAGCCCTAGATGTCGAACTGCAAAAAGTGCCAGACGAGCCCATCCTCGCAAGGGAGCGAGCTGTCGCTTCAAACAGTCTACTGCACCAAATCACCACCCATAACGAGGGGCGTCACGCTCCTTGGTGCCGCTAGAGGAGCGGTGAACACATCCAAAGGTATCCAAAGGTAAGGTATCGTTGAATGGGTTAACGAGGGCAAAGAACAGATACTGAAACTGGCTTGGGTTAAGGGGGGTCACCGTTTTTGTTTTATCTTTCTTTCCTTTTCTCTCTTTCCCTGGCTTGTATCCATTCGACCCCATTCAGCCAACTGTTTTAAGACGTTTATCCCCATCCAGATGTCGATTTCTTCCTGGCGAGCTATAGCGAGCCAGCATTGTATGGAGAAATCCGGCTTCGCCGGAGACATTTTTCTATCGAAAAATGTACAAATTTAGCTTGCTGTCAAAACAAAATTATATACTGTATATACTGGCTCGCTACCGCTTGCCAGGAAAATATTGACACCTGGATGGGGGTAAACGTCTTAAAATAGTAGGCTGAATGGGGCCGAATGGATACAAGCCAAACAGAGAGGGAGAGAAAGAGAAAAGAAAAGCGAGGTGGGCTCCCTTAACCTCTTCTGTACCGGAGACGTCTTTTGAACTTCATTCTAGCTATATTTAGACGATTTTGTACAGTTCAAGAAGGAGCTGTGGTAGTAAAAAGGGTTAAGCGAGATAGTTCGAAGCCTGTTAATTGCTGGAGGCCCTTTTAAAACTGAATAATTTGTCTAATAGTAGCCAGAATACAGTTAAAAAGATGGCCCCGTTAGTCGTTACAGAAGGGGTTAACGAGGGCAAAGAACAGAAACTGAAACTGGCTTGAGTTAATTGGAAGCTGGTAGTAAAGGAGAAGTTACTGATGAAGAAAGCCAATAAAGATAGAGAAAATGAGCGAGGCCAAGTGTGAATAAGATAGTAAGGGAGGATACCTTACCTTTGGATACCTTTGGATGTGTTCGCCGCTCTTCTAGCGGCACCAAGGAGCGCGACGCCCCTCGTTATGGGTGGTGATTTGGTGCGGTAGACTGTTTGAAGCGACAGCTCGCTCCCTTGCGAGGATGGGCTCGTCTGGCACTTTTTGCAGTTCGACATCTAGGGCTCTCTTGAAGTTGTCTAACGAGATGTCCCTCATGTCTCTTACTCGCCGTGGGAGTTTGTTGAAGAGACGTGGGCCTCTGTGTGATAACCAGCCCTCTCGCAGAGAGCCCATAGCACCCCTGTTATTCATCCGGGGGATTTCGCATTCCCAGCCTCTCCTATCACTGAATTTCATGACTATCGGAGTATGTAGGTTTGGTACTAAACCCTCTGCGATTTTCCACGTGTATATTATTAGGTAACGTTCTCTTCTACGTTCCAGTGAGTACAGATTCAGTGCTCTTAAACGCTCCCAATAGTGTAGATGTTTTATCGAACTTATATGCGAAGTGAAAGAGGAGGAGGAGGTAAGGAAGCTATTTTCATGGTAATAAGATAGTAAGGGAGGAGGAGGAGGTAAGGAAGCTATGTTCATGGTAATAAGATAGTAAGGGAGGAGGAGGAGGTAAGGAAGCTATGTTCATGGTAATAAGATAGTAAGGGAGGAGGAGGTAAGGAAGCTATGTTCATGGTAATAAGATAGTAAGGGAGGAGGAGGTAAGGAAGCTATGTTCATGGTAATAAGTAAGGGAGGAGGAGGAGGTAAGGAAGCTATGTTCATGGTAATAAGATAGTAAGGGAGGAGGAGGAGGTAAGGAAGCTATTTTCATGGTAATAAGATAGTAAGGGAGGAGGAGGAGGTAAGGAAGCTATTTTCATGGTAATAAGATAGTAAGGGAGGAGGAGGAGGTAAGGAAGCTATGTTCATGGTAATAAGATAGTAAGGGAGGAGGAGGAGGTAAGGAAGCTATTTTCATTGTAATCTAGTTTTCATCTTTTCTCGTTATTTTTATGGGATTATCTTTTGAGGTATGGTAGTTGCAATTTGGGTTTTTTTATTTACTCGCATACTGTATTATCATTCAATTGGTTTTTAATTTTTTTATTTTGTTTCTGTAAATGGTCTTCCTTTTCAAATTTATCTTTCTAACAAATACATGTTTTCTTTTCGTTCCTTTTCTAAGTTTGATATTATCTGTTTCACTATTTATTACACGCATTACTCTTATTCTATTTCTTTTGATTCACTCTTTCACAATTGCATGTTTTTTCCTTGTTCTATTTCTACTTTTATTACTCACTGTTTGACAATTGTTTTGTCTTGATCTCTTTTAAGGGGACAGTGGCTGTTTGTTTGGTCAATTAATTCATTATTCATATATTTTGTTTTAGTTTCCTCGCTAGACCTCCATCAAGCTTAGAAAAACACCCCCTAGACCCCCTTTCAAGATAAATTTGTACATTTTTCGGTAGAAAAATGTCCCGGCCGAAGGCCGGTTCCTCTTAAAATTGCAGGCTCGCTATCGCTTGCCAGAAAATAATCGACACCTAAATGGCACGAAAGGTCTTAAATTTGACAACAAAATGGGGCGAAAGGTGTTAAAATCGCCAAGCTAATGGGCCGAACGTCTTATAATCTCAAAACTAGTGGGGCTAAACATTAGGGAGAAGGGAGTCCAGAAAAACGGCCTTCTTCCCCTTAACTCATATTTCCTACTTTGTCTAGCCCTCTTGTCTCTTGTCTCCCTCTGATCCTCCCGTGTTGGTATATTGGTTTCTAGTTTAGTTTTATCTTTCAATTTTGTTCGTGTTGCTTTGTTTTTATGGAAGTAAGAAAGGTCGAAGAACAAAACAAGTAACAATATAACGGATTCAGAAGAAATATGTATTTAATATTAAGTAAGTACGGTTATAAAAGAACAAAGGATGGAATGTTGTAGATAAAATAAAAGCGGAAATGCAGAATAGCGCAAGGGGATTAAAATGTAAATATACATTGCACTAAGAATAATATTTAAATTATAAACACGAACTAGAATAAACGCGATGTGAGAGAGAGAGAGAGAGAGAGAGAGAGAGAGAGAGAGAGAGAGAGTGAACATGAGGAGAGTAATTTTAAGAGATTGAAGAGGTCCAAATACATTAAATCGTGGGTGAGATGACTTTTCCGTGGTAGTATAATTATATAGGCCCGTACCCCGCGTGTGTGTATATGTGTGTGTGTGAGAGAGAGAGAGACTGGCCTAAATAACCTTCATTTGCCGCCTCACAGTGTGGATACAGGCAAACAATTATATATTTCGATACACACATTTGTATTCCTACAATAGTTATCTATATTTTATTAATTTCACCACAACACCAAACACTCCCATGTTACAATGGAGCATTGTGTGTGTGTGAGAAAGAGAGAGAGATGGAGATTGCATTAGGTGACTATGTTAGTTATAATAGTAACGATATGTCATAAAACCCAGTCTATCTAACTATACAATGTTGCCACACAGTGGTGTAAGATCCGGTAAATAAACCTCAGGCTAGGACTAAGTACGCATCCTTACCTAGAATGGGAATGCCTGCTTAACCCTTTCATTGCAGATGCCGTCTTGGTACGTTATATGTAATATATTTATTTGTTGCGGCCGATGCCCTGGTTCGTTTTGGTAGTACCGGCTGACTTTGGTAATACCGAGTCACTCCGCTTGTTGCCACTCACAAGATAATCTTCCAGCCTTCAATCCCATTGCAATATCAGTATCCTACAGGACTTTTTAGTGAGAGGGTGTGTCTAAGCAAGAGGTGATTTGGAAGCTGAAATTCAGGCATGAACAAGTCACTTCCATGTGTATTTGTGGAAGCTATATACTAGTTATCAATGTGAGGTGCGCTTCATATTACAGACTATAACTCCTACTATCTGACAAACACTATTGATACTTCCATAAATGTTTATTTCATCAAGTTATCGCAAGTGAAAAAGATGAAAACATATGGAATAATATGTTCAGTCAGGGTCCCGACTGCCCAGATAAACAAAGAGACTGCCACCAACATCTCTCAAGGCCACGGGAGATATATAATATGAATGAACTAGACTTTCAGTACTACTAGACTACAGTACCAAATGATTACAGACCACAAATACAACACATCACAAACACCCCACACATCATCCTGGGTGGTGATTTCAATGCAAAGACGTCGGCCTGGTTTGTCGACAACCCCGACACAGACAGAGGGCTGGTCTTACAACACCAAACAGACAACCTATATATCCTTAATAACATTCATCAGCATACCCATACTCCCCACCAAGCCCTCTACACCCCATCATCTCCTGATATCACCTTTTGCTCCCCCGAACTCGCCCCCACAATATCCTGGAGGGTGGTCAGAACCTTAGGCTCAGACCACCTCCCGATCATTATCACCACCAAAACAAGACTCACCCCAGCTAGCCACAGACACACTTACACTAACTATAAAAGAGCTAACTGGGAAGCTTTCACAAATGAGACAGAACAACACTTTGAAACCTTAAACAGTACACCCATCACTAACATCAACAATGCTGTACACACATTCAACACGACTATCCAAAACGCCGACAAGAAACACATTCCAAGAGGTAACATAAAAAAACACAACCCCAACTTCTCACCAGAAATTCAAAACCTCATCATACAATGCGACACACTGAAACACTCCCCAGCACCCCACACACAAGACATCAATCAACAAATTCAAGCACTCAACATCCAGATTAACAACAAAATACAAGAACAACAAACACTAAATTGGAATAACTTCCTACAAACACTCGATCACAAAACAAACCCCAAAAAACTCTACAAAACACTAAACAACATCACACTTTCCAACAGCAACACAACACAATCACATGCTGCAATCACAACAACAGACTCTACTCCTTCACGTAAACAACAAGCAAACACTCTCATCAATCACTTCTCTCATGTGTCACCTAAAACCCCACAAAGACGACCGACGTGTCATCCGACGCAAAAGACAATTCCCCACAGACCCTGACTATACACCCTTCACCAACAACCATACAAAGCATATCAACAATCTCAAGCTCTCACCCGCCTGTGGCCTAGACAACATAAGCAACATTCACCTCAGATACCTGGGACCACAAGGCATACAAGCACTCACTAACATATCAAACTACAGCTACTCACACAACACAATACCAGACATCTGGAAGCATGGTATCATCATCACATTCCCCAAACCTAACAAAGACCCCACGCTACCCTCCTCACACCGCCCTATCACACTCCTTTGCACCCCCTCCAAAGTCATAGAGCGCCTTGTACTACAACTGATGACACCTGACTTACCCCTTTCTCCAACACAACACGGCTTCAGGCCATTGCACTCCACAAACACTCTTCTTACAGACCTTACACAAAGAGCTTTTGACGGCATCAACTCAGCTAGACCACCACACAGATCAGTACTTGCCACACTTGACATTAGTAAAGCCTTCGATGCCATCCCCCGCCACAACCTAACAAACAAGATTTACAACACAAACATGCACAACAACACAAAAAGATGGCTGGCCAACTTCTTAGCAGGCAGATGTGCACACGTATCTTTTGCCGGTCAGTCATCTAGCATTAGAAATTTCCCAAATGGAGTCCCGCAAGGATCCGTCCTGTCGCCCGCACTCTTCAATCTGTACATGCATGATATAAATACACCAAATTTACCCCAAATAACCATAGCCTCCTACGCAGACGACATAACACTCACAAGCACGCACCAAAACCCAGACACAGCAACAAGACTCCTTCAAGACTATCTCGACACATTACATGAATGGTGCACTACAAACAGACTCAATTTAGCCCCAGCTAAATCCACTGTGTGACGCCTACCAGCGTTGGCAGAATCGCCTCCCGTTAGCCACTAGCGCTCGCCAGGGCAGTGAAATGGGCTACAGTTATCAGAGAATGTTGTTCTTTCTTTCATAGTACCAGTACTTGCATTGTTACAGACAGTCCAGTGGTGGTCTTTATTTTCGTCTGTGACAACGGGAAGTATTTTATATCATGAGTAGAATATAAGATGCATTGTAGTGAAGTTGAGAGAGAGAGCGAGCGGGCAGCGTGGGGGTAGTGAGTGTTGCTTCCCTCCTCCCTCCTCCCTCGCTCGGAGGAGTTTCCCGCCCGCGCGGGCTTTTTCCCGTCTTTGATTGGCTGGTGGTTCTTGGCGCGTCATAGAGGCCTGCTGTCTTGTGAAGTATCGACCTGTGATTGGCCGACCACCATGCCTTTGTGGGATCCTGAGGGTCCCGAGGAGCTACCCTCCTCAGAGCAGGCTAGGGATGCTAATGCTAACATCCTTTTTACAACTGTCCCCCATATCTCCACCATTCTGATACTGTCTCTCTCACTCAACTTCCTTCTTTCATTCCTCTAATCTTTTAACGTCACAGCACTCTCTTTGGGTTCTGTACACGATTTCATATCGGCCCATCGTATTGTGTGCGTCGCTCTCATATATATTTCCATGTATTAGAATAGGCTATAAGGGTTCTTAGTCTATGGAGGTTTGATGACTCTGTGTGTGTCTCCCTCAGTGTCCTTAGTTTATGGAGGTTTGATGACTCTTTGTGTGTCTCCCTCATTATCATTAGTGCTCTGCTGGGTTATTTAATGCTAGACTGGGATAAGGGTTCTGTTGTCGTTGTCACCGATGTGTATGGTTTGCTTATACCTACACGACTTCGACGGTTTCCGTGGTAGCCTAGGTTGTTCTTTTGGTTGTGTCTTTTGCGAGTGCAGCATCGTGTTGTAAGAGGGCATTTGCCTACTACCTTATAACACAGTGCTGCCTCTTTGCTTGACTTTAGAGGGATCGCCAGGGTAGAACCAGATACTTGAGATCTGGATCTACCAAGAGAGCATCCCCGTCATTAACGTAACTTTAACCATACCGCCTTAAGGACAACGCTAGGCTATGAGCCTGTCTTGCTCAGCCACAGTTTCCTAACCTTGATATCCCAGCTAGACTTTATTCGCCTAGCAGACACTAGTTAGGACATAAGCTCATTTTGTTATGTATGCATTATTATTCACAGTATTTAGTAGTCTAGGTTGTTGTTGAGTTGCACAACCATAGCAGACTGTTTCGTTGATGAGGAAGTACTTCTTTTAGTGTCGAGCATTACTGCCGTTGCGCATTTATAATATTCTCGTGTCAGTTAACATTATATGTCCTATCTTTTAGTGTATTCAGTCTACACGTATGGTGTCCTGCCTCCTGCCTTTATATAATTTAAGATACGAGCATCTTATGAGCATCAGACTTTCTTCAGAAGTTTCCAGGTCTATGCTGTAGGACTATACTTCACTTTCTTTCAGATAGGAGTGAAGAGTTTATTGTTGTTTAGAGTAACTGTATTGAAGCATCTTTTTATTGTATTAAATCTTGCAGTGATTTAATTGATCTTTCCATAGCTTCCCTTTTATGCATTTTAACATAACTTGCATCTTGTTTGTTATCAGGCTATACCAGTGCGGGTTAGCCTGAAGTAGAGTACATTTATGCCCAGTTAAGGATACCCCGTTATCGCAGATTAACTCTGGAGGGTATAGGTGTTTTTGTTCGCCGGCATATAAGATCAAGGGTTTGGATCTAGCGTACCGTTGTTGCATAGTGCCCTATAACTAGTCCAATCATTAAGTGCCCTTTGTTTTTATTCGTAGACCCGGTCGTAACAACTGCAACCCTCCTCACAAGCTGGACAGGAGAGCACGATTACGTCCCGGGACTCAACATAAACAACACACCCCTAACACACACACATACACCCAAAATCCTAGGAGTAACATACGACACCCAAATGACATTCAATCAGCACACCACAAACACGAAAAAGAAACTGACACCCAGACTTAACCCTTTCACGTTTTTATGACGCAGAGGTTGCCAGATTAGCAATAATAAATAGAGTTCTCTCACTCTTATAATTACCTCTCCAAAATTAGTTTTCTGCCCACAGCTAACTCAAAGACAACTGCAGAGGTTGAAGTAACTAAACTAAAGGTTTCTAAATACCCCTGATGGTAACAAAAGCTTTAAAGTATCCCTAATAGGCTCAAAATTGCGTCAAAAACGTGAGAGGGTTAATGCCCTCAGATCACTTGCCCACACGAAATTTGGACACAACAAAGAAACCACCACCACAGTCTACAAACAATACATAAGATCAGTTATGGAATATGCAAGCCCGGCCTGGGCTTCTAACCTAGCTGAAACACATCATAAGACCTTACAGACTATTCAAAATAAAGCCCTTAAAATCATCACAGGATGCACAGCTACTACACCCACAGATCACCTACATCAAGAAACCAAAGTCCTAAAAGTCAAAGATCATCTAGACATGAGAGGCACTCAATTCCTGGCAGCAGCCTCCACGAATCAACACCACCCACTACACTACATGGCAACACACCCACAGACACCAAGAAATATCAAAACAACACCCAGCACATTCTATCACACACAAATACTGTCTTCTCTCCCTCCCTGCCCACCCCAAACCAACTTCCGGAAGCACATCCATATTCATATCACTTGCCGTTCCATCCACTCACTCATAGACAACACGCAGCTGCAAGCACGACCTCCCGAAATCCATCCTTCTGAATCCTCCCTTCCTTGCGAGGACAGAGTCCACCTGGCCAGGCTGAGATGCGGACACCATCCAGCTCTTCTGAGCTCTCAGAAGAGACTGGATGACTCCGTCGTCGACACCTGCCCGGGTTGTAACACAGCACCCCATACCATAAAACACATCATAGAAGACTGCATTTCACACAACCACTTACGCCAACAACACAATTTACACTATTTGAGAGCTCTGTGGGAGAGCCCGACCGTCGCCATGGCCTTCCTTAAGGACTCGGGGCTGTTCGGCCAGGCAGCTTAGGGAACAACAACAACAACAACTAGACTTTCATAGCGAGATTTGTAAATTACATTTTCAATAAGAGTAGCCTCATCTGGTTCTACTCGCTCCCATACTTACCTCGATCACGAATTAATAAAGTATATGATACTTGGTAAGTCCTTTCATTTGGTACACTAAAAAATACTATTAACCCGTGGAGCCCCGGCTAGTTTTGTAATGTTTGTTCACCAGAACCCGGCCGGTTTTCAAAAAATGGTTTTATTCCAGAAACAATAGCGAATGGGTTAGGAATGAAGGAAAAACCACGAAAAACCGCTCAAAAAGCTTAAAGAATGGTCCTACAGAGCCCCCGAAAACGTATTTTACAAGAGTAAAAAATTGAAGGCAATTACCCCAAAAAAACAGGTTATTGCGCGCTCACGCGCACGCACGTGGACTTTGAGAGTTTTCAACCATCGGCACGGTTGCGTGGGATACGTACACAGTTCCCATACAAATCTGAGCCCTCTTGAGTGGCTACACCTGACGTTACGTGACGCGGTCTCTGGGGCTGTGCGTTACATACATCGCCGACGCGTCAGACGCGTCGCTGGGGCTGTACGGGTTAAGTATGGATGATGCTTCAACCCCCAACTCCTATTATCTTGCCATTCCCCCCCCCCCCCTTTCCGTACCCAACCCATACAACACCAACATGATTGTTGTTCTATAATCACGATCGCTGACTTCACACAACAAGTTTGGATATAATTAGATGATCCCCAAAGAGGAGTGGAGGCCTGGACTCCCATATATTATAATATGGCATTATATCTAGTTATACACGGTATAACACTATAATTGGGGGATGCCGTATATTCCTTGGGTTAGTGTACGTGCCTGATTAACTCTGGTAATCAATACTTTTAATGTGTCTGTCTGGCTGGCTGTTGGCTCAATATTTCAAGAATTAATGGATTTGGACGAGACTTAATCAGTTTCTTTATTTGGTACGGTACCCAAAAGGATCTCCCTAACTTTAGTTAACATCTCCAACCCCCTTCTCCTAATTTTAGACCCCCTTTAATAAAAACTGCACGCTTGCTGGATTTATGTGACATTGTAGGTAGCGCGCAAGGTTTACATTCCATTTCGGATGTGCTTTCATTTCTAGTTTATATATATATCATTCATGAAATTATAAAGTTTGTTGTTACCATGCATGCCCAGGCTATTATCACACTTCTCTCCGGTTCCCTTTTCTATGCCTTAGTACTGCTCCTTTTACTGTCTTCTAGTTGTTTAGCTTACCCCTCTTATTCTTCAACTTCTACTACATTTTGTTTTTATTTATGTATTTATATATTCCTCTTACTGTTGAGTTGACTCTCTTCACAATTTTCCTGTTTTTCCTCCTCCTTCTTTTCTTCTTCTCTTCTCCCTTGTTTGTTTTCCTTATCTTCCTTATTTCCTCCCCTACTGTTTCTGTCCTTCATCCCTCTCTCTTTCCTCTTCCTTTTAGTCTTCCTCCAATTATCTTCCTTATTTCCTCCCCTACTGTTTCTGTCCTTCATCCCTCTCTCTTTCCTCTTCCTTTTAGTCTTCCTCCAATTATCTTCCTTATTTCCTCCCCTCTCTCTTTCTGTCCTTCATCCCTCTCTCTTTCCTCTTCCTTTTAGTCTTCCTCCAATTATCTTCCTTCTCCTACACCCTCTTTTCTTATTTTGTTTCCTCCTCCTCTCCTTTCTCCTCCAATATCTCGCCTCATTATAATTTTATCACCTATCAAATTTATTCCCACATTCTTTCGTTGGCTGCCCTTTGGTTCCATTAATATTAATAGTCGTCAGATTCACCTCACAGCATCTATTTTTCTCTTTATTTTTTTCCTGTATATTTATTTGTATTTTATATATTTTTCTTGTCTCTTTTATATTCAGATCTTTTATTGTAACGGATTCTTGCGTATTGTTTTTTTTTTTTTATATATATATTTTTCCATCACCCTTTCGTGTGTATTTTGTTTCTGTTTGTTTTAGATTTGTAAATTACCCATTCGTGTTCTCTTCCATTTTTCATTTTGTTCTATTTTTGTTTTTCCTATATTTTTGTTGATTACCCAAAGCGTGGTTATTTTACGAAGATAGTTGATATTATCACCCTTCTGTGTGTATGTCCTGTATGTTTGCAAGATATCTAATATCTTTCTAATTGATTTTGAGTACCGGTACCAGTGATCTTGGCCAGTACCGGTACCTTCATTTGGTCTTCACCCGATGACTGGAATACTGGCATAATAGTCCCCCTATATAAGGGCAAAGGGGAAAGAGGAGTGTGTGGTAACCACCGAGGAATATGTCTTCTAAGCGTAGTAGGGAAGGTATACAGTAGGGTAGTGATTGAGAGAGTGAGAGTGAGAACGGAGAAATGGATAGGCGACGAGCAGGGAGGTTTTAGGAAGGGAAGAGGATGTGTAGATCAGATTTTTACCCAGAATTGTGTTGTGGAGAAATATCTGGAGAAGCAACAAAAGGTGTATGTTGCCTTTATGGACTTGGAGAAGGCCTATGACAGAGTGGATAGAGAAGGTTTGTGGAAAGTACTTAGAATATACGGAGTAGATGGCAAGTTGCTGAAAGCAGTGAAGAGCATGGATGAGGGTGCAAAGGCGGCAGTACGTGTGGAGAGTGAGCAGAGCGAGTTCTTTGACCTGAATGTTGGTTTGAAACAGGGGTGTGTGATGTCCCCGTGGTTGTTTACTGTATACAGTATATGGATGGAGTAATGAAAGAAATACTATCAAGAGCAGTGGATGTTGGTGTATCGCTGAAAAGGGAGGGAATTGAGTGGAAGCTACCTATACTGCTGTTTGCGGATGATACAGTTCTGATGAGTGATAATGAATGGGAGTTGCAGGGTCTGGTAAATGAGTTTGGAACAGTGTGCGAAAAACGGAATTTGAAGGTAAATGCGGGGAAGAGCAAGGTTATGGTCTTCGAAAGGGGTGAAGTCACAGAGTGTGAGGTGAAGCTGAACGGTCAGGCTATGGAGATAGTCAACTCTTCTAAGTATCTGGGCAGTGTGTTGAGTAAAGATGGGACTATGGATGAAGAAGTGCGGGAGAGGGTACAACAGGGGAAGAGGGTTGTAGGAATGCTGAAAGCAGTAACAAGAAATAGGGTTGTCAGTATGGAAGTGAAGAAGTCCTTGCATGACAGTGTGGTAATCCCGACACTGACTTACGGAAGCGAAGCATGGACGTTGGTTGAGAGACTCAGACCAAAAGTGAGAGCAGTGGAAATGAATTACTTAAGAAGTGCGTGCGGAGTTACATGGAGGGATAGACAGACAAATGAGGAAGTAAGAAGGAGGTGTGGTGTGGAGGTAGATGTGCTGGAAAGTGTGAAAAGGAATAACTTGAGATGGTTCGAACGTATGGAAAGCGAGAGAATGACTAAGAGGGTGTACGAGAGCGAGGTGGAGGGACAGAGAGGGAGAGGTGGAAGGATGGAGTGAGGAAGTATATGAACGAAAGCGGTGCTGGTTGGGGGGAGGGGCGTCGACTGACTGGGGACAGAGGTGCATGGGGGCGGTTCGTTCGTGGCCACCCCTTCGGGGATCACGGCGTCAGGCAATAGATAGATAGATAGATAGTCTTATAGCAGGACCGACCTAACCCCAAGGGGAAACTGACAGCGTCTGAGCCTTGCCACGGTGGTATATTCCGGATTGGGAAAGGGATGTACTGTGTACTGTATGTATATATATATATATATATATATATATATATATATATATATATATATATATATATATATATATATATATATATATATATATATATATATATATATATATATATATATATATATATATATATATATATATATATATACAGAATACCGGTATATATATATATATATATATATATATATATATATATATATATATATATATATATATATATATATATATATATATATATATATATATATATATATATACCAGTATATATATATGTGTGTGTGTGTGTTTGTGTATGAATCATAATTATGCATTTACTTATAGTTGCAATGGATGTATTTTCCAACTAATAATAATCATATTAGTTATCATATTATAATCCTATAGGCCTACTTATACATTTCAATACAACAATACTGGATACAGTAGGATGCCTGTTGTGTTGAAGTGTATATGTGTGTTGAGTCTATAAGCAAGTTGCAAGCACTCTCTAGGATCCCTTGTTTTGCATAATGTGACTGGATACTGAGCATGTGATTGCAGATCACGTTGGGCTGTCTCTAGGCTAAGATGCCAAGTTCGCGAGAACTCGGCAACCCCCCCCCCCCACTTTGTATTTATTTTATTTGTATTTTATTTTATTTTTTAATGTGAGAGTCTGCGTGATTGGAGATTCAGTTTGTGGGCTCATACTTGAATGGTTTTGCGTGATTTGTGGGCGGAGATAAAAGTAACAAAATTATATAAACTAGGATTATGTTGGAGAGAAAGAGGTTTCAGTCCTTGAATCCATACCTTAAAAAAATACATAAACCTGTGCCTCTCTCCATCACTATCCCAGTGGTAAATGGAGAATACAATATTGACATTACATTCATTCAAAAAAGCAGAACTGTGTATCAAGATAAGAAGCAGAACGTGTATAAATATAAAATTTAAAGATTTGAAAACTTCTCCCGTCCCCACCCCCCACCCCCACCCCCTCTTTCTCCTTTAATGGAATAAATAAAGTGCCTTTATATTACGCCCTCCTTTACCTCTAAGCAACGGAGTTTATGTTTTTGCCTCTGTTTGTTTGTGTGTCTGTTTATCTTTAAAGAGGATATATCACAAAGTTATGAACCAATGTTCACGAAATTGGGTGGGCAGATAGGATATGCGCCAACGAAGAAGGGATTCAATTTAGGAGTCGATCGGTAGGACGCATATTATTTCCGCCAGAGTAGGTGGAGGTGTGCGCTCTCCAGAGTGCCTCTCTAGTGTGTAAACTGTAAAGTAACATAATAATTCATTCAGGTTCAGGGGTAGTTTATAGAGAGGCCTTCCTTTGGGTTAAGGCCCCATTCATTACTCCTTCCATTCATCTATCCATAGCCTATGATAGCGCAGTTGAAAAGTGTGTACTGTACATGCTTAGATTGATATGCTGGATTCGAAACTGCATAATAAATCGTAGGCTTGTCCATCATTCTTTAACTGTCTTCGTAGCGCAATGAATAAATGCACTGAATTTCGGTGTGATCATCCTAGGTTCGAATCCCTGGACTGCCACATGTATTTGTTGATTTCATTAATTGAGTTTAGGAGTATAGTCGGTTGGTGGAGGTAGCATATTAATTCATTCAGGGTCAGGGGTAGTTTATAGAGAGGCCTTCCTTAGGGTTAAGGCCCCATTAATTACTCCTTCCATTCATCTATCCATAGCCTATGATAGCGCAGTTGGAAAGTGTGTACATGCTTAGATTGATATGCAGGATTCGAAACTGCATAATAAATCGTAGGCTTGTCCACCATTCTTTAACTGTCTTCGTAGCGCAATGGATAAATGCACTGAATTTCGGTGTGAGCATCCTAGGTTCGAATCCCTGGACTGCCACATGTATTTCTTGATTTCATTAATTGAGTTTAGCGTATGGCCACCCTCGTAAGGGAGTAAGGCGTCCGGCAATAGATAGATAGATAGGAGTAAAGTGGGTTGGTGGAGGTAACATAATAAGTATCACAGCCCTCTCGGATGCATTTTCATTTTATAAAACTTTGTTTTGTATAATTATTTGATTTCCTGGCTGATTCGTATTCTAATTTATATCCTGGACATTTCCTCGTCGTTTTCTTGTTATGCATTTATAGTTCTGCACAAAAAACACACACAATCACTCTCTCACTCTCACACACACACACACACACACACACACACACACACACACACACACACACACACTTTCTCTATATATATATATTTCCAGCACTCAGGAATGATATAGAGCAACTGGAAAGAGTACAAGCTAGGGCTACAAAACGCATTCCATCGATTTGAAGACTGAGCTATGAGGACCGGTTGAGAGTTCTCAATCTCTTTCCGTTGGAGACATGCAGACTACGAGGTCAGCTCATTGAAGTTTTTAAAATACTTAATGGGTTTGACAACGTGGATTATAGCAAGATGTTTAGGCTCAATACGAGTACAACACACAACCATGGCTGGAAATACTTAATGGGTTTGACAACGTGGATTATAGCAAGATGTTTAGGCTCAATACGAGTACAACACACAACCATGGCTGGAAATACTTAATGGGTTTGACAACGTGGATTATAGCAAGATGTTTAGGCTCAATACGAGTACAACACACAAACCATGGCTGGAAATACTTAATGGGTTTGACAACGTGGATTATAGCAAGATGTTTAGGCTCAATACGAGTACAACACACAACCATGGCTGGAAATTAGAATTGAAAAGGTTCAGTTCTAGTATTAGTGGAAATATTTTCACATATAAGATGTTCTACCTGGAACAAACTGCCCTCAGAAGTTGTAAATTGTTCTTCAGTAGAGCAGTTCAAGAAGAGAGTAGATAATATTTTGCACACTCTGTAATGAGTGTAGTGCACTAAACAGTCTCTCTCCTTTCACTTCGAGTATCTCCCCGGAATGGACAGCAAAGTCTCTGAGATACTAACTATTCCTTTTAACCTTCTTGTAACTCTCTCTCTCTCTCTCTCTCTCTCTCTCTCTCTCTCTCTCTCTCTCTCTCTCTCTCTCTCTCTCTCTCTCTCTCTCTCTCTCTCTCTCTCTCGTACCCCCCTGCTTAATTATGCATCATCCTCGACTAAAAATTTGCATCGGTATTCCCAGTGTATGATGGGGAAGCCAATTGTGTATTTTACCGTTATTTATGGTGCCAACTTAAATGTAGATTGTCGTTTATAGTCCTAGTTTAATACAGTTATGCTCTTAATAATTGGTTTGTATAATTAGTTACATATAGGCTAATAAAGTTATCATTTCTATTTAAATTATTATTATAATAATAATGTATACACCACTATTGTCCAACACCATATGGCACCACAGACACTTTAGACTTGCGGGCGCCTCTGGCACCCAGGCCTGTGGAGGCAGCAAGTCCTTCAGTTCACACCAGACTCTCACATAACCAACCAGCG
This sequence comes from Paralithodes platypus, assembly GCA_032716605.1. NCBI lineage: Eukaryota > Metazoa > Arthropoda > Malacostraca > Decapoda > Lithodidae > Paralithodes > Paralithodes platypus. Next base: position 543,103 of record CM064541.1, read on the forward strand.
TCTCGGCGCTCCTGTACTCAACCCTAGCCAATAAAGGATTGAAGAGTACTGGTGTTATATCTCCATTCATCTTTATTATATGGCGCAGTGTATATCAGTATCTGAACCTACATGGAGAACCTGCACTACCTAGCTGAGGCTGCAGCTGCTGTGGAAGCCGGCTTGCCGCCATGCGGTCCCTACCCGGCTACATCTACCTCCCAACCGGTCGAGCCTTCATTGCCCGATGCCCTGTCTCCATACCCATCCATCATCTACTTGAATGAAAGGATCGACGCCCTCCAATCGAGTATCGCCACCTTTCTACAGCATCACCAGGACCAGCAGCATCTACAACTACAACATCGCCCCGCGACAGCTCCACCACCGCCCCGCCAGGATCTACAACATCGCCCCGCGACAGCTCCACCACCGCCCCGCCAGGATCTCCAGCCCCACCAGCCTCTACAACATCAGCCCCAGGCCAGTAATGTTACCCACCAGGCTGACCCATCCTTTGCCTCACGCCCCACCAGTGATACACTTATTCATCCCTCTACACAGACACCCACACCTCATACATCTCCCCATGTCTCAGTGCCCCACCATATGCCAGTTACCCATGTCTCAGTGCCCCACCATATGCCAGCTACCCATGTCTCAGTGCCCCACCATATGCCAGTTACCCATGTCTCAGTGCCCCACCATATGCCAGTTATTCCCCACATGTCTTTATTACATATGAACATGACTAATCCCCTTACCCACCCTCTCAAGAGCGAATATCCCACACCCTCCCCAACTGACGGCCAGGCCCACACTGGTGTCGGTAGCGACGGTCGGTATTACGGCGGCCATTATGCCCCCCCTGGCTATCGTACGGCTGGCACCAACCCTCACGGCGCAGCCCCTTCTGCGCATGACGTCATCATACCACCACCATCTCAAGTCCCTTCCTACCCAGCCCAGCCACGCCCCGCCCCGCCCCGCCGGGCTGCCCCTACGCGGCCCCAGGCCGCTTTACATATGCCGGGACACGCCCTACGCAAATTCTGGGCTGATTGGGAGGTCTACAAGCGGCTCGTCCTTCTACCACCTCACGAGGCTACCATCGAGCTCTACCAGACGTGCGACCCTGCCCTTCAGAGCGCCATATTTGCTCACAATCAGGCGTTCTCCTCATTGCCAGAAATCGACCTAGCAACTCTCATCACACAACTCGTCCACCGACAACGGAACCGCGCAGCCGCTCGCCACCACTTCCGGTCTCTTCTCCAACAACCTACTGAACAGATCCGGGACTACGTCACACGTATTACGGAGGCCACTTTGGACTGTGGCTTTACCTGCCCCTGTTGCCACACTGATGTCTCTGACGAACACATACGGGACCAAGTGACTATCGGGATTAGTGATTCGTCCCTTCAGCAAGATGTTTTAACTAAAGACCGCACCCTACCTACCTTACAAGATGTTATCAACTACTGTGTGGGGTTCGAATCTGCGGCACTCGATCAGACGGCAATGCAACCGGGGGTACATGCTGTGAAATCACCATACCAGCGTCTCAAGAGTACTTACCCACGCCCCGCCCCTATCCAGCCCCCCGCCCAACCCACTCAGCCCCCGTCGCCCGCCCCACCACCTCCCCACGTCGGCCCCACTTCATCTCCCACACGTTGCTCCGGGTGTGGCCTATCTTCACATTCACAAGCCCAACGATCTTCGAAGTGTCCTGCATGGGGCAAGACCTGCACGGCGTGTAATAAACCTAACCACTTTGCCAAGGTTTGTAAATCCACCTCTTCCCAGTGCAGTGGGTGCGGCCTATCCACACACTCTCGAGCCGAACGCCCATCCAAATGCCCTGCTTGGGGCAAGACCTGCCCGTCGTGCAACAAACTCAACCATTACTCCACAGTTTGTCACTCCACGCCCTCACCTTCATCCGCGGCTGTTATCATTGGTACTATCAAACAGGCTGTTAACAAACCACCACCCGCACGGCTCCCCTCCTTGCCCATTACCATTTCTACTGCCATGTCGCCCCACTCTCACCCCACCAGCGTCACGGCCCACCCTGACACGGGCGCCCAAGTATCTGTGGCTGGTTTGCAATTACTACGGGCACTGGGCCTCCAACGCCACCACCTACAGCCTACTCACCAACGGATCACGGCCGTGGGGGGTCACACTCTCCAGGTCCTGGGTTATATGCCGACTACCATTACCGCCACCGACGTTGCCGGCACCCCCTACACTACTGATGATGATATTTTTATTATTCAGGCACAGTCACCGTTATTTATTAGCATTTCAGCTTGTAAGGCACTACATATCATCCCTCCCGACTTCCCCACACCTACCCCCTGCATGGCCGCCCACACAGCCCAACCACCACCCACCTTGACCAGGACCCCTCCACCACACCGGCCCATGTCCCTCCCCTTCCCACCTAACGACCTGCACCTGTCTGACCTTCGTGACTGGTTCTTGTCACAGTTTGCATCTTCAGCATTTAACACCACCAGCGGCCCACTCCCCACGATGTCTGGCCCTCCCATGCACATCCACATCAAGCCTGGCGCATCTCCACGTGCCATGCACACCCCTGCCCCTATACCACATCATTGGAAGGCCCAGGTCAAAGCAGATCTCGACAGGGACGTCGCACTGGGCATTATTGAGCCTGTCCCCATCGGTACCCCTACTACCTGGTGTTCTAGGATGGTGGTGGTCGCCAAGAAAACTGGACAACCCCGCCGTACAGTTGACCTGCAGGCACTCAACCACGCCTGCCTTCGGGAGACACATCACACCCCGAGCCCATTCAACTTGGCCCAATCCATCCCTGCAGGCACTCGTAAGACGGTCCTAGACGCCTGGAATGGATACCATGCTGTTTTACTCGACGAATCCAGCAGGGAGGCTACGACTTTTATCACAGAATTTGGCCGTTACAGGTATATCAGGGCCCCTCAAGGTTACTTGGCTGCTGGCGACGCCTATACCCGACGCTTCGACGCAATCATACAGGCTGTCCCTCGTAAGGTGAAGTGTGTCGACGACTCCCTTTGTGGGACTCTTCAGTCGAGGAGGCATTTTGGCACACTTTTGATTACCTGGCCCTCTGTGCAACCAACGGTGTCACTTTCAACCCTGACAAGTTTACCTTCGCCGCCCCTTCAGTTGACTTCGCCGGACTCACCATCACAGACACTGGAATTAAGCCATGCACGTCCATGATTAAGGCCATCCGTGGCTTTCCCACGCCCACAGACATCACGGGAGCCCGGTCGTGGTTTGGTCTCGTTGAACAGGTCGCCTGGGCCTTCAGCATCAAACCGGAAATGGCGCCCTTCCGGGAACTTGTGCAGTCCAAAACCCCCTTCCACTGGGATGAGGCACTCGACCGTACCTTTGCCACATCTAAGGACCACATCACACACCTGGTTGAGGAAGGAGTCTGCTCCTTCGAGATCGGCAGACCCAAGTGCCTCGCCACAGACTGGAGCAAAACCGGCCTTGGCTTCCTCCTACTCCAACAATATTGTTCCTGCCCCACCGCATCTGCCCCCACCTGTTGCAAGGTCGGTTGGAAACTTATCTTCGCCGGCTCCCGTTTTACCACACCTGCGGAGTCCCACTACGCACCCGTCGAAGGCGAGGCTTTAGCAGTGGCTGACGCCCTTGACAGATTCAGAATGTTTGTCCTGGGCTGCCCTGACCTCGTCGTCGTCGTGGACCACAGACCTCTACTGCACATCCTTAACGACCGGTCCCTTGACAACATACCAAACCCTCGCCTGTTCAAGATTAAGGAACGTACCCTACGATACCAGTTCATCATTCAACATACGCCAGGCAAATGGCACCGCGGCCCTGACGCTGTCTACCGCTACCCGACCAGGCCCTCCGCGGACGCCCATGATGTGCATAGTGCGGCCGCCAGCGAGCTCGATATCCACTCAGTTGCCTTGGCCTCCCTCACCATGCTCGCCGCCATACCTGACCCAGTTGTATCATGGTCTGACCTTAAATCTGCCGGCCAACAAGACAGCGAGTATACCTCCCTTCTTCAGACCATCCCCGAGGGCTTCCCGGACTCCAGAGAGGCGACCGCCCCACAACTACGACAGTTCTGGGGTGTTAGAGACCGCCTCACTTCCGTCGACGGGGTAGCCCTCATGGATCAACGACCAGTCATCCCCCATCATCTTCGGTTCAGAGTTCTCGAGGCCCTTCACTCAGCTCATCAGGGTATGACTGGCATGAAGGCCCGTGCACGTGCGAGTGTTTACTGGCCAGGTATTGACAAGGCCCTACGCAACTGCCTGGATACCTGCCACTACTGCCGCGCCCACGCCCCGTCCCAGCCGAAAGAGCCACTCATGTCATCTGACCCACCCCAATGGCCATACGACCAGGTAGCCGCCGATTTTTTTCAGCACCAGGGCAAACACTACCTGGTCTACGTCGATCGCTTCTCCAGCAATGTCCACATCTTCTACCTGCCACCAGGTAAATGTGATGCTCACCACCTCATCTCGGCGTGCCGTACCCTCTTCACCCACTACGGAGCACCCCGGGTACTGGCGAGCGATGGTGGGCCCCAGTTCACAGCCGGGGACTTCCAAAAATTCCTGGCACATTGGGGTGTGTCACAGCGGGTCAGCTCTGCGTTCTACCCTCAGTCTAATGGCCGCGCCGAGCTGGCTGTTAAAGCAGCCCGCCGCATCATCGCGGACTGTACATCCCCCACTGGCTCTCTAGACAACAACGCCGCAGCCCGCGCCCTCCTCCAATACAGGAACACACCCCTCTCGACCATTGACAAGTCACCAGCTCAACTTCTCTTCGGCAGAACCCTACGGGACCACGTCCCCTGCAATCCTGCACTTCTCCACCTCCACCCCCACTGGCTTCTCTCGGCCGAAGCTCGTGAGGCAGCCCTTTTTCACCGTAACGCTGCCCTAGCCACATACTATAATGCTTCAGCCCGGCCTTTATCACCACTCCACGTCGGTGACCGGGTCTCCGTCCAGAACCAGGGGGGCAACAACCCGACACGGTGGAACAAGACTGGCACTGTAGTGGAGGTGCATCCACACCGCCAGTATAACCATCCGGGTGGATGGGTCGGGGCGAGCCACACTCCGCAACCGCCGCTTCCTACGACAGCTTCGTCTACCGCCCTCCACTCAACCTACACCGCCCGACTCCACCATCGCCTCGTCGGACGCCAATAGTGGGGGGGAGATATAATAATAATGTATACACCACTATTGTCCAACACCATATGGCACCACAGACACTTTAGACTTGCGGGCGCCTCTGGCACCCAGGCCTGTGGAGGCAGCAAGTCCTTCAGTTCACACCAGACTCTCACATAACCAACCAGCGTCTCGGCGCTCCTGTACTCAACCCTAGCCAATAAAGGATTGAAGAGTACTGGTGTTATATCTCCATTCATCTTTATTATAATTATGTACCATTAACTCCGTCTGTGTTCAATACAGTACAGGTATGTTGTTTCTGAGTAAGATTAGACGATGTTACTAAGGTTAGGATGGACCCTTAGGAATCGAAGGAGTATTAAACATGTCAATATCCCTTTGACTCCCAAATATTCTTCCTAAGGTAATATAGCCAGATATATAACACTATGACGCTGACATACTCTGAAGGGCTTGATTAAGCTATGCTGTAAATAATGTGCATTTTTAATTATTTGTATATAGGTTTTTGTTTGCATTTCTATTAATTCATTTATTCTGTTAATGATTTATTTGTTCCATATATTGTTTACATTATAAGTGTCTATAATTAATATTGCCAGAGTCCATAATTATCAACGTTATAATGTGGTACGAAATTGTTTCTTGTTTTTAGTTTTAATTGTACTTTTTTTTAATAATGCATTATGCCTATCAGTATGTGTTCTTGTGTAGCCTACTGGTACGGTTTAACAGTATGCTATAAATTATTATAATTATATTATATTTTTGCCGAATCCATTATTATGCTTTTGTTATTTGTGTACAGTCTTGAATGATAATAGCGACGCATTAATTTGCACTAACAATTCACGAACACAAACGAGGCAATATTATGGTTAAGGGAGCCCACCTCGCTTTTTCTTTTTCTTTCTCTCCCTCTCTCTTTGGCTTTTATCCATTCGGCCCCATTCAGTCTACTGTTTTAAGACGTTTACCCCCCATCCAGGTGTCAATATTTTCCTGGCGAGCGGTAGCGAGCCAGCATATATATATTTTTGTTTGACAGCAAGCTAAATTTGTACATTTTTCGATAGAAAAATGTCTCCGGCGAAGCCGGATTTCTCCATACAATGCTGCCTCGCTATCGCTCGCCAGGAAGAAATCGACACCTGGATGGGGATAAACGTCTTAAAACAGTTGGCTGAATGGGGCCGAATGGATACAAGCCAGGGAAAGAGAGAAAAGGAGAGAAAGATTAAAAAAAGCCGGTATATCTCAGATGCTCCAGAACTAGTATTTTCAAAGGGTTCAATATTCAAATGGGTGTATATTATTAGTGATCATGACTGCAACTAACTATTTTATGCTTTACTTACATTGTCCTAGATCTTTTTTTAACACTTAATAATAATAGTGAAACTATTATAACAACAATACTGCCTGCTGTTGGGTGACCATGACTGAAGCTTGTCAGTTATCATGACGCTTTTCTGTATTATATTTTCGCTGAGATTATAACATTTTCTTTGGCTTACCAGGGATCTGTGGGAGGTTTTGGGTTAATTTGGGTTAATTGTACCCTATTTGAGTATTAACGTACTTCCTAAACGGAAGAAAATTGTGTAATGAAAGCCAAAATATATTAATAATGGCGTCATCATCTGAAAGGGTTTACGCCAAAACACACTCTGAAGTTTACCCACTCATTAATATAGTTTTGTATTTGTATTATCCACTACTGTTATTTCATTTATATAGTTTTGTATTTGTATTATCCACTACTGTTATTTCATTTATATCTTTACCCCCGCCAACGAAGTTAGTCGGAGGTTACCGTATGTTTTCGCCTCTGTTTGTCTGTCTGTCTGTGTTTGTAAACAAGATATCTCACAAAGTTATGATTCGATATTCATGAAATTTGGCGGGCAGATAGGATATGCGCAAAGGAAGAAGTGATACCGGTATTTAGGAGACAATCCGGAGATTTTCACATTTGGTGGGCATTTATGATATGCGCTATGAACTGATTTTTACGAAATTTGGTAGGCGATAGGATAGGCGCAAAAGAAAAAGGGATTTAATTTAGGAGGCGATCTGGAGATTTTCATGAAATTTGGTGGGCAGATAGGATGTACGGCAAGGAAGAAGTAATTCAATTTAAAAGGCGATTCAGATCATATCCTGCAACCCAGATCCAGAAGAAAATTTATGCCCATGATAATAATGGTAAAAATCCAGCTAGCGTAAGCGGAGGAATGTGCTCTACCAAGTGCTCCTCTAGTTTAAAATGTTATTTATTCTGAAGTCTCATTATTCTGAGGATATGATTTTAGCTATAATATATGGGAAGTATTTAGGATTGTATCATTATGTTAAGTATGGGTGAGCGTGATTTGTTTATGGTAATTGAATATGCATGTTTATATAGATTTGAATAATAATAGGCTAATTCAATTCAATTCATATTTCTTTATTCACATTAAACATGTACGGTACATTGTAATACAACACACAGACACACAAATCACACAATAAATATGCATGGTATATTAAACAATAATTAAAATATATTTCAGTTAAATTCAGTAATCCAGATAATAATTCTGTACATAGCTGGTTTATGATAACACATTCTTCCCTAGATAAAAGGCCATCACCTCTATCCCTCAAACCACACAATTATTAAATTTGTTCACCTATTTATTTATCGTTCTCTTGTCTAGTGCATATAGATTCCCATATCCTAATAACATCCTTCTCAGATATATTATATCCTGCAGTTAAGTGCCTTACGTTACCCGCCTATAACTGAATAAGGGCCTAGTTTAGCCATATTATAAATGGGCTGGATAACAGGATTAGGTGAATTCTGAGCATTTTTAACCCATTGCCTGTGGGAGACGTTCCCGAACGCCATGGCAATTTACAGAAATTTACAGGCTTTTAAAGCCTCTTAAAGCCTGTAGAATCGAGTGCGAGGGAGCGGGAGTGCGACAGGCCACACGTCCTTCCCCAAGCCAGGCGGCCGCGGCACTGAGGGCTCTGAGTCAAAGTTTCGTGAGATAGGCCTATACAGTGCTGCCAAAGGCAAATGTAGTGCGACATTAGCAATAATTGCTCATTTTAGTGAATGTCTATGGTAGCGCTGCGGGTGAACTCCACGAGCTACGAAGCTCGTTTTGGTGTAATTTTGAAACTATTTTCTTCTAGTTTTTGGCTGAATACATTTAATTTCATTCAGACACTTGCCTAACCGGTCAGGAGGGCCTGAATGAACCCTAATATGGCAGAAATAGGCAGAAATATGCCCGCAGCCAAAGTGTTAAGATACTGTATCGTTGTTTTAACGAACCACAATTCAGGAGACATAACATTTGCCAGGTGTGGGATTAGATAATAATAATAACGCAAATCTAAGTAACCCCAATGATTTAGTTAATCTTTTCTTAACATAACAAAATAATTATTTGTAACTAGAATATAACCCAAGAACGTAATTGTTTTCCTTGTGAGTTGGTTTAATTATTGTTTGTTAGTGTGGAGTCTCCGTATCCAATTAACGCTTCATTATAGTGAGCGTTCCAATTAGGCTGCAGTGGGTACGTGGAGACTGTTATGGTGACTAGTATGGCTTCCTTCCTGGCTAGTCCTATATTACAACCATCATTGTTATTGTTGTTAAGGGGGACCACCTCGCTTTTTTCTCTTTCTCTCCCTCTCTCTTTGGCTTGTATCCATTCGGCTCCATTCAGCCTACTGTTTTAAGATGTTTACCCCCATCCAGGTGTCAATATTTTCCTGGCGAGCGGTAGCGAGCCAGCATATACATTTTTTGTTTACAGCAAGATAAATTTGTACATTTTTCGATAGAAAAATTTCTCCGGCGAAGCCGGATTTCTCCATACAATGCTGGCTCGCTATCGCTCGCCAGGAAGAAATCAACACCTGGATAGGGATAAACGTCTTAAAACAGTTGGCTGAATGGGGCCGAATAGATACAAGCAAGAGAAAGATAGAAAAGGAGAGAGATCAAAAAAAGGCTGGTGACCCCCCTTAACCTTTTACCACAAAAATATCTGAACCACAGAACCACGCCGAGGTGACGTCTGGGTAAGTGTAAGATAGTGATGGTGGCAAGTCTAATATACCGCACTAACCACGTGTATGATGGCATAACCCTCCACGAGATAGTCATGGTGGCAAGTCTAATATACCACACTAACCACATGTATGATGGCATAACCCTCCACGAGATAGTCATGGTGGCAAGTCTAATATACCGCACTAACCACGTGTATGATGGCATAACCCTCCACGAGATAGTCATGGTGGCAGTCTAATATACCGCACTAACCACGTGTATGATAGCATAACCCTCCACGAGATAGTCATGGTGGCAAGTCTAATATACCGCACTAACCACGTGTATGATGGCATAACCCTCCACGAGATAGTCATGGTGGCAAGTCTAATATACCGCACTAACCACGTGTAATGATGGCATAACCCTCCACGAGATAGTCATGGTGGCAAGTCTAATATACCGCACTAACCACGTGTAATGATGGCATAACCTCCACGAGATAGTCATGGTGGCAAGTCTAATATACCGCACTAACCACGTGTATGATGGCATAACCCTCCACGAGATAGTCATGGTGGCAAGTCTAATATACCACACTAACCACATGTATGATGGCATAACCCTCCACGAGATAGTCATGGTGGCAAGTCTAATATACCGCACTAACCACGTGTATGATGGCATAACCCTCCACGAGATAGTCATGGTGGCAAGTCTAATATACCGCACTAACCACGTGTATGATGGCATAACCCTCCACGAGATAGTCATGGTGGCAAGTCTAATATACCGCACTAACCACGTGTATGGCATAACCCTCCACGAGATAGTCATGGTGGCAAGTCTAATATACCGCACTAACCACGTGTAATGATGGCATAAACCTCCACGAGATAGTCATGGTGGCAAGTCTAATATACCGCACTAACCACGTGTATGATGGCATAACCCTCCACGAGATAGTCATGGTGGCAAGTCTAATATACCACACTAACCACATGTATGATGGCATAACCTTCCACGAGATAGTCATGGTGGCAAGTCTAATATACCGCACTAACCACGTGTATGATGGCATAACCCTCCACGAGATAGTCATGGTGGCAAGTCTAATATACCGCACTAACCACGTGTAATGATGGCATAACCCTCCACGAGATAGTCATGGTGGCAAGTCTAATATACCGCACTAACCACGTGTATGATGGCATAACCCTCCACGAGATAGTCATGGTGGCAAGTCTAATATACCACACTAACCACATGTATGATGGCATAACCCTCCACGAGATAGTCATGGTGGCAAGTCTAATATACCGCACTAACCACGTGTAGTATGATGGCATAACCCTCCACGAGATAGTCATGGTGGCAAGTCTAATATACCGCACTAACCACGTGTATGATGGCATAACCCTCCACGAGATAGTCATGGTGGCAAGTCTAATATACCGCACTAACCACGTGTATGATGGCATAACCCTCCACGAGATAGTCATGGTGGCAAGTCTAATATACCACACTAACCACATGTATGATGGCATAACCCTTCACGAGATAGTCATGGTGGCAAGTCTAATATACCGCACTAACCACGTGTATGATGGCATAACCCTCCACGAGATAGTCATGGTGGCAAGTCTAATATACCGCACTAACCACGTGTATGATGGCATAACCCTCCACGAGATAGTCATGGTGGCAAGTCTAATATACCGCACTAACCACGTGTATGATGGCATAACCCTCCACGAGATAGTCATGGTGGCAAGTCTAATATACCACACTAACCACATGTATGATGGCATAACCCTCCACGAGATAGTCATGGTGGCAAGTCTAATATACCGCACTAACCATGTGTATGATGGCATAACCCTCCACGAGATAGTCATGGTGGCAAGTCTAATATACCGCACTAACCACGTGTATGATGGCATAACCCTCCACGAGATAGTCATGGTGGCAAGTCTAATATACCGCACTAACCATGTGTAATAATGGCATAACCCTCCACGAGATAGTCATGGTGGCAAGTCTAATATACCACACTAACCACATGTATGATGGCATAACCCTCCACGAGATAGTCATGGTGGCAAGTCTAATATACCGCACTAACCACGTGTATGATGGCATAACCCTCCACGAGATAGTCATGGTGGCAAGTCTAATATACCGCACTAACCACGTGTATGATGGCATAACCCTCCACGAGATAGTCATGGTGGCAAGTCTAATATACCGCACTAACCACGTGTATGATGGCATAACCCTCCACGAGATAGTCATGGTGGCAAGTCTAATATACCGCACTAACCACGTGTATGATGGCATAACCCTCCACGAGATAGTCATGGTGGCAAGTCTAATATACCGCACTAACCACGTGTATGATGGCATAACCCTCCACGAGATAGTCATGGTGGCAAGTCTAATATACCGCACTAACCACGTGTATGATGGCATAACCCTCCACGAGATAGTCATGGTGGCAAGTCTAATATACCACACTAACCACATGTATGATGGCATAACCCTCCACGAGATAGTCATGGTGGCAAGTCTAATATACCGCACTAACCACGTGTATGATGGCATAACCCTCCACGAGATAGTCATGGTGGCAAGTCTAATATACCGCACTAACCACGTGTATGATGGCATAACCCTCCACGATAGTCATGGTGGCAAGTCTAATATACCGCACTAACCACGTGTATGATGGCATAACCCTCCACGAGATAGTCATGGTGGCAAGTCTAATATACCACACTAACCACATGTATGATGGCATAACCCTCCACGAGATAGTCATGGTGGCAAGTCTAATATACCGCACTAACCACGTGTATGATGGCATAACCCTCCACGAGATAGTCATGGTGGCAAGTCTAATATACCGCACTAACCACGTGTATGATGGCATAACCCTCCACGAGATAGTCATGGTGGCAAGTCTAATATACCGCACTAACCACGTGTATGATGGCATAACCCTCCACGAGATAGTCATGGTGGCAAGTCTAATATACCGCACTAACCACGTGTATGATGGCATAACCCTCCACGAGATAGTCATGGTGGCAAGTCTAATATACCGCACTAACCACGTGTAATGATGGCATAACCCTCCACGAGATAGTCATGGTGGCAAGTCTAATATACCGCACTAACCACGTGTATGATGGCATAACCCTCCACGAGATAGTCATGGTGGCAAGTCTAATATACCGCACTAACCACGTGTATGATGGCATAACCCTCCACGAGATAGTCATGGTGGCAAGTCTAATATACCGCACTAACCACGTGTATGATGGCATAACCCTCCACGAGATAGTCATGGTGGCAAGTCTAATATACCGCACTAACCATGTGTATGATGGCATAACCCTCCACGAGATAGTCATGGTGGCAAGTCTATATACCGCACTAACCACGTGTATGATGGCATAACCCTCCACGAGATAGTCATGGTGGCAAGTCTAATATACCGCACTAACCACGTGTATGATGGCATAACCCTCCACGAGATAGTCATGGTGGCAAGTGTAATATACCGCACTAACCACGTGTATGATGGCATAACCCTCCACGAGATAGTCATGGTGGCAAGTCTAATATACCACACTAACCACGTGTATGATGGCATAACCCTCCACGAGATAGTCATGGTGGCAAGTGTAATATACCGCACTAACCACGTGTATGATGGCATAACCCTCCACGAGATAGTCATGGTGGCAAGTCTAATATACCGCACTAACCACGTGTATGATGGCATAACCCTCCACGAGATAGTCATGGTGGCAAGTGTAATATACCGCACTAACCACGTGTATGATGGCATAACCCTCCACGAGATAGTCATGGTGGCAAGTCTAATATACCACACTAACCACGTGTATGATGGCATAACCCTCCACGAGATAGTCATGGTGGCAAGTGTAATATACCGCACTAACCACGTGTATGATGGCATAACCCTCCACGAGATAGTCATGGTGGCAAGTCTAATATACCGCACTAACCACGTGTATGATGGCATAACCCTCCACGAGATAGTCATGGTGGCAAGTGTAATATACCGCACTAACCACGTGTATGATGGCATAACCCTCCACGAGATAGTCATGGTGGCAAGTCTAATATACCGCACTAACCACGTGTATGATGGCATAACCCTCCACGAGATAGTCATGGTGGCAAGTGTAATATACCGCACTAACCACGTGTATGATGGCATACCCTCCACGAGATAGTCATGGTGGCAAGTGTAATATACCGCACTAACCACGTGTATGATGGCATAACCCTCCACGAGATAGTCATGGTGGCAAGTCTAATATACCGCACTAACCACGTGTATGATGGCATAACCCTCCACGAGATAGTCATGGTGGCAAGTGTAATATACCGCACTAACCACGTGTATGATGGCATAACCCTCCACGAGATAGTCATGGTGGCAAGTCTAATATACCGCACTAACCACGTGTATGATGGCATAACCCTCCACGAGATAGTCATGGTGGCAAGTCTATACCGCTCTGACCACGTGTATGATGGCATAACCCTCCACGAGATAGTCATGGTGGCAAGTCTAATATACCGCACTAACCACGTGTATGATGGCATAACCCTCCACGAGATAGTCATGGTGGCAAGTCTAATATACCGCACTAACCACGTGTATGATGGCATAACCCTCCACGAGATAGTCATGGTGGCAAGTCTAATATACCGCACTAACCACGTGTATGATGGCATAACCCTCCACGAGATAGTCATGGTGGCAAGTCTAATATACCGCACTAACCACATGTATGATGGCATAACCCTCCACGAGATAGTCATGGTGGCAAGTCTAATATACCGCACTAACCACGTGTATGATGGCATAACCCTCCACGAGATAGTCATGGTGGCAAGTCTAATATACCGCACTAACCACGTGTATGATGGCATAACCCTCCACGAGATAGTCATGGTGGCAAGTCTAATATACCGCACTAACCACATGTATGATGGCATAACCCTCCACGAGATAGTCATGGTGGCAAGTCTAATATACCGCACTAACCACGTGTAATGATGGCATAACCCTCCACGAGATAGTCATGGTGGCAAGTCTAATATACCGCACTAACCACGTGTATGATGGCATAACCCTCCACGAGATAGTCATGGTGGCAAGTCTAATATACCGCACTAACCACGTGTATGATGGCATAACCCTCCACGAGATAGTCATGGTGGCAAGTCTAATATACCGCACTAACCACGTGTATGATGGCATAACCCTCCACGAGATAGTCATGGTGGCAAGTCTAATATACCGCACTAACCACGTGTATGATGGCATAACCCTCCACGAGATAGTCATGGTGGCAAGTCTAATACCGCACTAACCACGTGTATGATGGCATAACCCTCCACGAGATAGTCATGGTGGCAAGTCTAATATACCGCACTAACCACGTGTATGATGGCATAACCCTCCACGAGATAGTCATGGTGGCAAGTCTAATATACCGCACTAACCACATGTATGATGGCATAACCCTCCACGAGATAGTCATGGTGGCAAGTCTAATATACCGCACTAACCACGTGTATGATGGCATAACCCTCCACGAGATAGTCATGGTGGCAAGTCTAATATACCGCACTAACCACGTGTATGATGGCATAACCCTCCACGAGATAGTCATGGTGGCAAGTCTAATATACCGCACTAACCACATGTATGATGGCATAACCCTCCACGAGATAGTCATGGTGGCAAGTCTAATATACCGCACTAACCACGTGTAATGATGGCATAACCCTCCACGAGATAGTCATGGTGGCAAGTCTAATATACCGCACTAACCACGTGTATGATGGCATAACCCTCCACGAGATAGTCATGGTGGCAAGTCTAATATACCGCACTAACCACATGTATGATGTCATAACCCTCCACGAGATAGTCATGGTGGCAAGTCTAATATACCACACTAACCACGTGTAATGATGGCATAACCCTCCACGAGATAGTCATGGTGGCAAGTCTAATATACCGCACTAACCACGTGTATGATGGCATAACCCTCCACGAGATAGTCATGGTGGCAAGTCTAATATACCGCACTAACCACGTGTATGATGGCATAACCCTCCACGAGATAGTCATGGTGGCAAGTCTAATATACCACACTAACCACATGTATGATGGCATAACCCTCCACGAGATAGTCATGGTGGCAAGTCTAATATACCGCACTAACCACGTGTATGATGGCATAACCCTCCACGAGATAGTCATGGTGGCAAGTCTAATATACCGCACTAACCACGTGTATGATGGCATAACCCTCCACGAGATAGTCATGGTGGCAAGTCTAATATACCGCACTAACCACGTGGATGAGGCATAACCCTCCACGAGATAGTCATGGTGGCAAGTCTAATATACCGCACTAACCACGTGTAATGATGGCATAACCCTCCACGAGATAGTCATGGTGGCAAGTCTAATATACCGCACTAACCACGTGTAATGATGGCATAACCCTCCACGAGATAGTCATGGTGGCAAGTCTAATATACCGCACTAACCACGTGTATGATGGCATAACCCTCCACGAGATAGTCATGGTGGCAAGTCTAATATACCACACTAACCACATGTATGATGGCATAACCCTCCACGAGATAGTCATGGTGGCAAGTCTAATATACCGCACTAACCACGTGTATGATGGCATAACCCTCCACGAGATAGTCATGGTGGCAAGTCTAATATACCGCACTAACCACGTGTATGATGGCATAACCCTCCACGAGATAGTCATGGTGGCAAGTCTAATATACCGCACTAACCACGTGTATGATGGCATAACCCTCCACGAGATAGTCATGGTGGCAAGTCTAATATACCGCACTAACCACGTGTATGATGGCATAACCCTCCACGAGATAGTCATGGTGGCAAGTGTAATATACCGCACTAACCACGTGTATGATGGCATAACCCTCCACGAGATAGTCATGGTGGCAAGTCTAATATACCGCACTAACCACGTGTATGATGGCATAACCCTCCACGAGATAGTCATGGTGGCAAGTTTAATATACCGCACTAACCACGTGTATGATGGCATAACCCTCCACGAGATAGTCATGGTGGCAAGTCTAATATACCGCACTAACCACGTGTATGATGGCATAACCCTCCACGAGATAGTCATGGTGGCAAGTCTAATACCGCACTAACCACGTGTATGATGGCATAACCCTCCACGAGATAGTCATGGTGGCAAGTCTAATATACCGCACTAACCACGTGTAATGATGGCATAACCCTCCACGAGATAGTCATGGTGGCAAGTCTAATATACCGCACTAACCACATGTATGATGGCATAACCCTCCACGAGATAGTCATGGTGGCAAGTCTAATATACCGCACTAACCACGTGTATGATGGCATAACCCTCCACGAGATAGTCATGGTGGCAAGTCTAATATACCGCACTAACCACGTGTATGATGGCATAACCCTCCACGAGATAGTGGTGGCAAGTCTAATATACCGCACTAACCACGTGTATGATGGCATAACCCTCCACGAGATAGTCATGGTGGCAAGTCTAATATACCGCACTAACCACGTGTAATGATGGCATAACCCTCCACGAGATAGTCATGGTGGCAAGTCTAATATACCGCACTAACCACGTGTATGATGGCATAACCCTCCACGAGATAGTCATGGTGGCAAGTCTAATATACCGCACTAACCACATGTATGATGGCATAACCCTCCACGAGATAGTCATGGTGGCAAGTCTAATATACCGCACTAACCACGTGTAATGATGGCATAACCCTCCACGAGATAGTCATGGTGGCAAGTCTAATATACCGCACTAACCACGTGTATGATGGCATAACCCTCCACGAGATAGTCATGGTGGCAAGTCTAATATACCGCACTAACCACGTGTATGATGGCATAACCCTCCACGAGATAGTCATGGTGGCAAGTCTAATATACCGCACTAACCACGTGTATGATGGCATAACCCTCCACGAGATAGTCATGGTGGCAAGTCTAATATACCGCACTAACCACGTGTATGATGGCATAACCCTCCACGAGATAGTCATGGTGGCAAGTCTAATATACCGCACTAACCACGTGTATGATGGCATAACCCTCCACGAGATAGTCATGGTGGCAAGTCTAATATACCGCACTAACCACGTGTATGATGGCATAACCCTCCACGAGATAGTCATGGTGGCAAGTCTAATATACCGCACTAACCACGTGTATGATGGCATAACCCTCCACGAGATAGTCATGGTGGCAAGTCTAATATACCGCACTAACCACGTGTATGATGGCATAACCCTCCACGAGATAGTCATGGTGGCAAGTCTAATATACCGCACTAACCACGTGTATGATGGCATACCCTCCACGAGATAGTCATGGTGGCAAGTCTATATATACCGCACTAACCACGTGTATGATGCATAACCCTCCACGACGAGATAGTCATGGTGGCAAGTCTAATATACCGCACTAACCACGTGTATGATGGCATAACCCTCCACGAGATAGTCATGGTGGCAAGTCTAATATACCGCACTAACCACGTGTATGATGGCATAACCCTCCACGAGATAGTCATGGTGGCAAGTCTAATATACCGCACTAACCACGTGTAATGATGGCATAACCCTCCACGAGATAGTCATGGTGGCAAGTCTAATATACCGCACTAACCAACTGTATGATGGCATAACCCTCCACGAGATAGTCATGGTGGCAAGTCTAATATACCGCACTAACCACATGTATGATGGCATAACCCTCCACGAGATAGTCATGGTGGCAAGTCTAATATACCGCACTAACCACTGTACTGATGTCATATCCCTCCATGAGATAGTCATGGTGGCAAGCCTACTATACCGCTCTAACCACGTGTATGATGTCATATCCCTCCACGAGATAGTCATGGTGGCAAGTCTAATATACCGCACTAACCACGTGTATGATGGCATAACCCTCCACGAGATAGTCATGGTGGCAAGTCTAATATACCGCACTAACCACGTGTAATGATGGCATAACCCTCCACGAGATAGTCATGGTGGCAAGTCTAATATACCGCACTAACCACGTGTATGATGGCATAACCCTCCACGAGATAGTCATGGTGGCAAGTCTAATATACCGCACTAACCACGTGTATGATGGCATAACCCTCCACGAGATAGTCATGGTGGCAAGTCTAATATACCGCACTAAACCACGTGTATGATGGCATAACCCTCCACGAGATAGTCATGGTGGCAAGTCTAATATACCGCACTAACCACGTGTATGATGGCATAACCCTCCACGAGATAGTCATGGTGGCAAGTCTAATATACCGCACTAAACCACGTGTATGATGGCATAACCCTCCACGAGATAGTCATGGTGGCAAGTCTAATATACCGCACTACTAACCACGTGTATGATGGCATAACCCTCCACGAGATAGTCATGGTGGCAAGTCTAATATACCGCACTAACCACGTGTATGATGGCATAACCCTCCACGAGATAGTCATGGTGGCAAGTCTAATATACCGCACTAACCACGTGTAAGGATGGCATAACCCTCCACGAGATAGTCATGGTGGCAAGTATAATATACCGCACTAACCACGTGTATGATGGCATAACCCTCCACGAGGTAGTCATGGTGGCAAGTCTAAATATACCGCACTAACCACGTGTATGATGGCATAACCCTCCACGAGATAGTCATGGTGGCAAGTCTAATATACCGCACTAACCACTGTATGATGGCATAACCCTCCACGAGATAGTCATGGTGGCAAGTCTAATATACCGCACTAACCACGTGTATGATGGCATAACCCTCCACGAGATAGTCATGGTGGCAAGTCAATATACCCGCACTACCACGTGTATGATGGCATAACCCTCCACGAGATAGTCATGGTGGCAAGTCTAATATACCGCACTAACCACGTGTAATGATGGCATAACCCTCCACGAGATAGTCATGGTGGCAAGTCTAATATACCGCACTAACCACGTGTATGATGGCATAACCCTCCACGAGATAGTCATGGTGGCAAGTCTAATATACCGCACTAACCACGTGTATGATGGCATAACCCTCCACGAGATAGTCATGGTGGCAAGTCTAATATACGCACTAACCACGTGTATGATGGCATAACCCATCCACGAGATAGTCATGGTGGCAAGTCTAATATACCGCACTAACCACGTGTATGATGGCATAACCCTCCACGAGATAGTCATGGTGGCAAGTCTAATATACCGCACTAACCACGTGTATGATGGCATAACCCTCCACGAGATAGTCATGGTGGCAAGTCTAATATACCGCACTAACCACATGTATGATGGCATAACCCTCCACGAGATAGTCATGGTGGCAAGTCTAATATACCGCACTAACCACGTGTATGATGGCATAACCCTCCACGAGATAGTCATGGTGGCAAGTCTAATATACCGCACTAACCACGTGTATGATGGCATAACCCTCCACGAGATAGTCATGGTGGCAAGTCTAATATACCGCACTAACCACGTGTATGATGGCATAACCCTCCACGAGATAGTCATGGTGGCAAGTCTAATATACCACACTAACCACGTGTATGATGGCATAACCTCCAGGAGATTATCACTATCACATGGTTCTTTAAAAGATAATAACTAAGGCTTCTTCCTTAACGTATGTACAGTCGCGCTAATAAGTCATGTCCCAACTGTCATCACGTTTGGGTTGCTCTGTGCTGTATTAATGTCTGTCAGATGTTGAATAGGGTGGGTAAGTGTAGGAACATGTGTGTATATCTCACGCAAAAAGAAGAAATCATGTTTAGATATTGCTGATACCAATTATTGATCAAAACATAATTGGTGCCGAGACATTACTTATTAGGCCGATTGTACATAATATGTCGGAGCAATGGCAGGCTGTTATGCCAGAGACCAGGGTTCAAATCCTCGCCAGGCTAAGATATTGTCATGAAGGTTAATTCCCTTCTCACCCGGCCTTTCAGTTATTACTATTACCGGTATTATAATCTTTATCAGCATCATCACTATTACTGTTATCACCACTCGCACCATCATCACTACTCCGACCTTCACCACTACTACTACTACCATCACCACAACTACCATCATTCCTACCACTATCAGCATGACCATCATCACTACTTCCATTATTACTACTACCGTCATAATCATTCCTACCACTATCAGCATGACCATCATCACTACTTCCATTATTACTACTACCGTCATAATCATTCCTACCACTATCAGCATGACCATCGTCACTACTTCCATTATTACTACTACCGTCATAATCATTCCTACCACTATCAGCATGACCATCATCACTACTTCCATTATTACTACTACCGTCATAATCATTCCTACCACTATCAGCATGACCATCGTCACTACTTCCATTATTACTACTACCGTCATAATCATTCCTACCACTATCAGCATGACCATCGTCACTACTTCCATTATTACTACTACCGTCATAATCATTCCTACCACTATCAGCATGACCATCATCACTACTTCCATTATTACTACTACCGTCATAATCATTCCTACCACTATCAGCATGACCATCATCACTACTTCCATTATTACTACTACCGTCATAATCATTCCTACCACTATCAGCATGACCATCGTCACTACTTCCATTATTACTACTACCGTCATAATCATTCCTACCACTATCAGCATGACCATCGTCACTACTTCCATTATTACTACTACCGTCATAATCATTCCTACCACTATCAGCATGACCATCATCACTACTTCCATTATTACTACTACCGTCATAATCATTCCTACCACTATCAGCATGACCATCATCACTACTTCCATTATTACTACTACCGTCATAATCATTCCTACCACTATCAGCATGACCATCATCACTACTTCCATTATTACTACTACCGTCATAATCATTCCCATTATCCCCACTACCACCACCCCCTCTATTACCATCACCACAACCATCACTACCACCACCACCATCATCATCTCCACCACCACCACCACCACCATCTCCACCAACAGTCTGAGTGTATTCATGGCACCATCAGAAGTTGTCAGTAAATCAATACACTCCTCCCTCCCTCTCCCTCGTGTTGTAGTAATCTCTCTCTCTCTCTCGTGCACCCACCTCATTAATCGGCCGCCACATCCCATCACTATTTATTCATTTCGTAATATCTCACCGGTCCCCTGGCTGTAATAAGTGAAGGCAAGGAAATAAATGCCGTAGGGTTGTGTAATAGTGTAGTAGTAATAGTAGTACGGTAGGGTAGCAGTTTTGTAGTAGTAGTAGTAGTAGTAGGTACTGTACAATCAAAGATAATACTTCGGTAAAAACCTTGATGATTATGTGTGTGACTTCTAGAGAGAGGGATATTAACTCGTGAAACAAATATTTATGGACTGTTTGAAATACATGAGGTGCCGGGTAAGCTCAAATAACTTACCGTATTACACTTTATATATAAACAAGTTGTCGGCGAACTATTGATTTTGACTGTTCCTTTGTTTGTATCAATCTCCGTTGTTTTCCTTCTTTGTAATATATATTTAGTTTCCCAATCCTCAGTAACTAGCTAATTCAATAGGTGCACTCACCGAAACCGTATGTCCGATATTAGATTTTTGTCCGATACGTTTGATTGGTGACTAGATATGGTTCATTGTGACCATTCAAAATGTTATCAGGCTTATCAATGTCATGTATAATTCCTTATTGTTTGTACCTGTTGATCTTCTATTGCCTCGAGTATATGTAAGATATTGAATGGGTTCGGTAAGCAGCTCTGCCTCATTTCTGTCATTTCCTCATAACTGTCTTCGTGGTGCAATACATAAGTGTGTTGATTTTCGATGTGAGCATCCTAGGTTCGAATCTCCGGACTGCCACATGTGTTTGTTAATTTCATTAATCGAGTTTAGGAGTAAAGTTGGTTGGTGGAGAGAACATAATAATTCAAGCCATTTAACACTCAGTACCAGAGCCGTCTTTTTAACTTGATTATGGCTCTTGTTAAACGCTTGTATTCAGTTTCAAAGGGGCCTCCAGCAATTAACAGGCTTCGAACTACTTCACTTAACCCTTTTGACTACCACAAATCCTTCTTAAACTGTACAAAATCGTCTAAATATAGGTAGACTATAATTACATAGACATCGCCGGTACGGAATGGGTTAACACTTTACTCCAACACAATATCCATATCATTGAACGCACTTAAAGGTGAGTCGGTCTCTTTCATCTGCAGTCATTCAATAAACGTTTTTTTTTTTTTTTTTTTTTTGGGGGGGGGGGGGAGGGTCATTTATACGTGTTTAAAGTGTTTGTTCCTGATTCGATGCTTCAAACTTTAAAATAACGTCAAAATGTAAGTAGGGTAACTAGCGTTTGGTCGAATAACAGCCTTTGATCTTTAGTGATTGTTTTGAATCTAATAAAGTGACTCCAAGACAAATATCGGGATATGCCTTTGTGTGACGCCACCTTTATTGGACACTTTTAAACCTTGAGCCACCATATGTCACTCATATTACCTTACTGATAATTATTTGTAATGTATTGAACCTTCGCTCATGCACTATGCATTGTATGTTAGTTTACTGTAGCTTATGTTACGAAATATAGGGACTAAGTTAAATTAAATTGACTTTGATATCTTCATGCGAGGAGTGCAATAGTTTCAATTCCTTCATTAATTACAGTATATTTTGGGGTTATTGGTGTTCAAGAACGATGTTAAGAATATACATGCTACTTTAGCTAAAACAAAGGTCATATTTGTTGTTCAACTTATGTGTATTTTTCCATATCTCTATAACTAGAGATGCACTCAATAGAGTGCATACTTCCGCCTACGCTGGCTTTGTCACAAAATATACTTACATATGCAACAATGACACCAGTGCGACATGTGATCCGGATCGCCTCCTAAATTGATCATCTTCTTCCTTCACGTATATCCTATCTAACCACCAACATTTCGTGGACATTCGATTCATAACTTATGGATCGCCTCATAAATTTAATCACCTCTTCCTTGACGCATATGTTCACCAATTTTCGTGAATTTCGCTATATAGCTTTGTGAGATACCGGTATCTTGTTTACAGACAAACAGACAGACAAATAAACGGAAGCGAAAACATAACCTCCGTCCAACTTTGTTATTACGAGTTTTGGTAAGGGTATACTTACTGGACCATTTTGTTACAATATATTATGGGTTGTAATTTTGTGGTTAATAAAGTATCATCAATCTGTATAATGTACAGGTATCTATCTCTGAGGACGACATCTACACCTCTCAACCTCACCTTCATCTATTATACAGTCATGGTAAGGAATACTTGAACACTTACAGATAAGAAGACCACGGTGAACATTAACCCGTTCAGTACCAAGTTCGCCCTGTATAAATTATGCTGGCTACTAATTGACGATTTTGTCTTGTTAATTAACAGGCATCGAACTTTCTAAATTAACCCTTTTTACTACCAATGATCCTTCTTAAGCTGCAAAAAATCGTATAAATATAGCAAGAGTAAAATATAAAAATAGACATCGCTGGTACAGAAGGGGTTAACTTGGGAAGCTCAGTAATTTGACCTTTATGGCTCAAGCAGTTTCTCAAAATAGATGGACAGTTTATCATCATTGTGCCTCCAAAACTTGTCCTGAAATTCCTGCCCACGACTAAACTACTCCCCACAGGTCCCAGCAGTTGACGGTCACCTTGATTGGTTGGGAGTTTGTCCTCGAGTCGTCTTTACACACCTTACGTCTGCGTTACCGATGAATGCAATACAGCCTTTGTCATGTTGACACTCGGCTGGTAACACAATAATACGATGGGGGTGACATCAATCTGGTAGCCTTCAAAATCCCTCATTTGTTACTCATCTTTTCTTCTGTAGCACAATAATACGGTGAGGGTGACATCTAGTGGTTTTGAGAGTCCCTCATTTGTTACTCGTCTTTTCTTCTGTAGCACAATAATACGGTGAGGGTGACATCTAGTGGTTTTGAGAGTCCCTCATTTGTTACTCGTCTTTTCTTCTGTAGCATAATAATACGGTGGGGGTGACATCTAGTGGTTTTGAGAGTCCCTCATTTGTTACTCGTCTTTTCTTCTGTAGCACAATAATACGGTGAGGGTGACATCTAGTGGTTTTGAGAGTCCCTCATTTGTTACTCGTATTTTCTTCTGTAGCACAATAATACGGTGAGGGTGACATCTAGTGGTTTTGAGAGTCCCTCATTTGTTACTCGTCTTTTCTTCTGTAGCAAAATAGTACGGTGAGGGTGACATCTAGTGGTTTTGAGAGTCCCTCATTTGTTACTCGTCTTTTCTTCTGTAGCACAATAATACGGTGAGGGTGACATCTAGTGGTTTTGAGAGTCCCTCATTTGTTACTCGTCTTTTCTTCTGTAGCACAATAATACGGTGGGGGTGACATCTAGTGGTTTTGAGAGTCCCTCATTTGTTACTCGTCTTTTCTTCTGTAGCACAATAATACGGTGAGGGTGACATCTAGTGGTTTTGAGAGTCCCTCATTTGTTACTCGTCTTTTCTTCTGTAGCATAATAATACGGTGAGGGTGACATCTAGTGGTTTTGAGAGTCCCTCATTTGTTACTCGTCTTTTCTTCTGTAGCACAATAATACGGTGGGGGTGACATCTAGTGGTTTTGAGAGTCTCTCATTTGTTACTCGTCTTTTCTTCTGTAGCACAATAATACGGTGGGGGTGACATCTAGTGGTTTTGAGAGTCCCTCATTTGTTACTGATTCATTCTTCTATACCGGTACCACAATACTGTAATACGATGAGGGAAACATCTGGTGGTCTTCAAAGTCCCGCATTTTTTTACCCATTCTTTCTTTTGAAGCACAATAATACGATGAGAGAAACATCGTCCTGCATTTGTTACGGATACTTTCTTGTGTCCTATTTGTTCCATGTTTCTTATACTTCTCCATTGGTTTTGAGTTAATTACTCTATTTTTGACTCAGTTATAGATAATTATATAACAAATATTTTACAGTATGCTTTATTAGTCGTTGATACTATAATTTTAACAACAACTTCGTCTCTCTCTTACTCTCAGTCTCTCTCTCTCTCTCTCTCTCTCTCTCTCTCTCTCTCTCTCTCTCTCTCTCAGACTCCTGCTCTTTAATCTCTCCCGCCCTGCCCTTCTTCAACTCTTTAATCTCTCCCGCCCTGCCCTTCTTCAACTCTTTAATCTCTCCCGCCCTGCCCTTCTTCAACTCTTTAAATGACCTTCCTCATTATACTCTTGTTCTCTCTTTCATCTGTGTTGATAATTGGTTCCCGCTCTTAACTTAACCATGTATAATATTTTACTCCTCTTCTTTATGGACTTTTCTGATTTGTTTTCCACCATAAGTTTATTATTTAATTATACATTTCAGATTAGAGCATTCAGAAAGTTTTCAAAGCTTCATTTAGCTTTTCATAACTTTTTCTTGCATCGCTCGCTCTCGCTCTCTCTCTCTCTCTCGCTCTCGCTCTCTCTTGCTCTCTCTCTCTCTCTCTCTCTCTCTATATATATATATATATATATATATATATATATATATATATATATATATATATATATATATATATATATATATATGTGTGTGTATATCTCAGCATATAAGAGTTGTGAGTGAAGGACTGTAGGGGAGATTTAGTAGCAACACGTGTTACATTGATACACAACTGGACCAATTATTCTTGTGTTTTGCAGGTGGTTTAACATTTAGCTTTTTATAATAGAGGATATAACCTGGCCCAAGTACAGTACTTACCTAATATAGATATATATAAAGAATTGTTATTGTGATTATTAGTTGTTAAAATCTTTATCATTATTTGTATTATTATTTATTATTTTTGTTTATACCGGGTATATTATTATATTATTACGGTAGTAGTATTAGTAATTTGATTATTATTTACATTAGTAATATTTCATTAAAAACTAGAGGGACACTTGGTAAAGCGCCTACGTTGGCTGGTTAGTTACCATTAATATCATACTGGTAGGCCTACATTTTCTTCTGTATCTGGGTTTCAGAATATGATCCGAATCCCCTTCTATATTGAATCACTTCTTCCTTGGTGCATATCCTATCTGCTCACCAAATTTCGGGAAAATCGGTTCATAACTTTGTGATATATCTTATTTACAGGCAAACAGGCACAAGCAAACTGAGGCGAAAACATAGCGTCCGTCCAACATCGTTGTCGGAGGTAATAACTGTGGCAAGTGGTTAGTAGACGCCTGATCAATGTTAATATATTTATGTCGCTGCCATCATTATGTATCCATCCTGGTTGATGGTAGACCAGTTTTTTCAGCCTACTTTCTTTCTTCTTTTTTGAGATGCTGGTCTGTCTGTATGAAGTTCAGCAGGCCTCATAAAGATATAGAGGAATATAGGACCAGACACTGGCTGACATTAAGTTCAGCAGGCCTCATAAAGATATAGAGGAATATAGGACCAGACACTGGCTGACATTAAGTTCAGCAGGCCTCATAAAGATATAGAGGAATATAGGACCAGACACTGGCTGACATTAAGTTCAGCAGGCCTCATAAAGATATAGAGGAATATAGGACCAGACACTGGCTGACATTAGACTATATTAATCAGCTTTGGAGTATAAAAGGTGAAAACGATCTCTATAAACAACGAGATTCCCACAATATTTAAGCAAAATAAAATATTTTAATACTGATAGCTAGACTAAAAGAAAAAAATACGTTAACGTAATGAGAGGGATTAAGACTCGCCAAATTGTCCAATGTTGTTTGGCTAATATGGTTATTAGATGATATTTCATTAATTTAATCCAATGTGTATGCTATGTATGTACAGTATGTGTGAGCATAGTTTATGCTTGTATGTATATATGTGTGAATGTGTGAGAGAAAGAGAGAGAGAGTCTGAAATCGAACAATCGGAGCAAAAATGGATACAAATATAAAAATAAAACGAGAAATATTGAGAGTAAGAAAATTGAATTAGGAGACAGAGGAAATATTTGTTTACGTCTGATAATATGATAACAGAAATAGTGAGAGAGAGTTACACGGAGTTACAAGGAATAGTTAGTATCTCAAAGACCTTCCGGGTAGATCGTCGAAATGGAAGGAGAGATTGTTTAATGCACTACACTTAATACACTACACTCATTACTGAGTGTGCAAAATACAATTACTCTCTTTTTAAACTGCTCTACAGAAGAACTATTTACAGTATCTGAAGGAAGTTTGTTTCAGGTAGAACATGTGTTATATGGGAAAATGTCTCCACAAGTACTAGTGCTGAACCTTTTCAATTTTGACTTCCAGCCATGGTTGCGTGTTACATTCATATTGAGGCTAAACAATTTGCTATAATCCTCATTGTCAAACCCATTAAGTATTTTTGATAACTTCAATGAGCTGATTTCGTAGTCTGCGTGTTTCCAACGAAAAGGGATCAAGAACTCTCAACCGGTCCTTATAGCTCAATCTTCTAATCAATGGAATAGGTTTTGTAGCCTTTGTAGCCCTACCTTGTACTCTTTCCAGTCGCTCTATAGCTTTCCTGAGTGCCGGAGACCAAAATTCAACAGCATACTCTAGGAGAGGCCGTATTAGAGCGTTGTTAAGTGTGAAAACTATTTCTATACTTAAATTGTCTCTTAATATAGCCCAATCATTTCTTAACTTTTTTCTCTTGCTTCAATGCACTTCAAGTCACTGCTAATCAGAACACTTAAATCCTTTTCCAAGTCAGTCACTTCCAGAGGCATTCCCAATAGTGAATAGACTGACTTGGGATATACCTAGCCGATATGCATCACCTTGCACTTTTCAAAGTTTAGAGGAATCTGTGATGTCTCCCGACCATTAAATTAGTCTGTTAAAATCCATCCTGAGTTGTTCAACCTCTTTGAGGTCCTTCATGTTCACTCCAAACTTTATGTCATCTGCAAACTTGGAGTGTAGGAGATAACACTCATTGACATAATTATATGATAAACAGAAGTGGGCCAAGGATAGATCCCTGTGGAACTTCAGAAGTAACTTACTGTAAGTCCACTCAGAAGAAACCCAATTGATTACCACTCGTTGCTGTCTACCTGTTAGCTAACTACCTACCCCCGCACATCTTATATCTCTGTATAGGGACACAGCGCGCCCATGTATCGAGTATTGCTCACTGTGTGGGGAGGTTCTACCCTTACCGCTGTTCTCGAAAGAGTAGAGTCAAAATAATTTTACCTTATCAACTCACCTCCTCTTACTAGTAGTCCCACCCTCTTGATATTTTACCTTATCAACTCACCTCCTCTTACTAGTAGTCCCACCCTCTTGATATTTTACCTTATCAACTCACCTCCTCTTACTAGTAGTCCCACCCTCTTGATATTTTACCTTATCAACTCACCTCCTCTTACTAGTAGTCCCACCCTCTTGATATTTTACCTTATCAACTCACCTCCTCTTACTAGTAGTCCCACCCTCTTGATATTTTACCTTATCAACTCACCTCCTCTTACTAGTAGTCCCACCCTCTTGATATTTTACCTTATCAACTCACCTCCTCTTACTAGTAGTCCCACCCTCTTGATATTTTACCTTATCAACTCACCTCCTCTTACTAGTAGTCCCACCCTCTTGATATTTTTAATGCTAGGATCACCAAACACTTTTCTCCTTATCCTCATCCTATAACTCCCCATAAATCCTCACACAACCCCCGCATATCATGCTGCCCGTGTGCAGCCCTCTGCGGGTCCCCAAGCTAAAGCTAAAGCTAAACCTACAATCTCTTTCTTCACTCCGCAATGTTGCATCTGTTTCACTCTTCTATTGCTATTACAACAATCAGTATTCTTCAGAGCTCTCTCAGTGCGGCTTGTGCGAGGCACCTGCCTTTCAACACAGTCCCACTCCTTATCTGTCCAGCTCTCCAACCCAAAAATTTGTACATTTTCTCAGTCTACTCAACAAGTGAACTCTGGGACTCTCTCCCTCAATTAATCTTTCCTTTATCCTATGCTTTAAACTTCGTGTGTCCAGGCATTTTGACCCCAACGTCCCTTGAATTTGGCTTGCTGTCACTCCTTTGGCTTTGGGGGAGACACTTGTTACAGGCAGCCTGCCTTTTGTCTTCATGGCATATACACAAAACTATGAGTACAAAGGAGTACAAAGGAGTACAAAGGAAATCAAACAACAACAGATCTAGTGACCCTTCTAGGCTGCTTGTCCTCCAAAACACTGAGGATCAAGTGTCCAAACAGTGGTTTAGAGTGGGTAAGAGAACATTGGAAAGGGAATTACTGCCCTGGAACTAATGTCCGTGGCAGGATTAGGAAGTTAGTAGGGGACAGATGGGTTAGTAACTGAGGGGGGGATAAAATAGAGTTATTCATTTACAAACGCAGTCAGTCGCGGGTTTGATGAGAGATATTTGTCTAGGCGGAGTTTAAATGAATCAACGATGCTGCAGTCTATAGCGTCTCGGGGAAGCCCATTCCACAAGTTGACAACTCGATTGAAGAAGAAATTCTTAGATTCGTGTGAGTTAAAAGATTTACCAATAATTTTGCAACCGTTTCCCCGCGTGTAATTAGATTGGTCGATAGTGAAGTACTTACTACAGTTCAAATTGTCGATGCCTTTGATGATTTTGAACACTTGAAATAAGTCACCTCTTAATCTGCGCTGGGTTAAAGGAAATAGATTTAATTATCTAAGATGCTCTTCGTATGGTTTGTTCTTTAGGCTAGGTATCATTTTGGTAACTCTACGTTGAACTCGTTCGAGCTTGTTTATATCTTTTTGGTAATAAGGGCACCTGGATTGAACGCAGTATTCCAGAAGAGGGCGGACTAAGGAATTGTAAAGGGTTAGGATAACTTCTTTGGATTTATGCTCAAATGACCTGCCTATAAAGCCAATTATTTTGTTTGCCTTCTTAACAACTTCTGAACATTGTTGACTCGGTTTTAGGTTACTCGATATTGTTACTCCCAGATCGGTTTCTCTGGTTACGTTCTTAAGCTGAGTGCCATTCATCGAATAGTTTGCTTTCTCATTTAGGTATCCGATATGTAGTATTTTACATTTATCCGCATTGAAACTCATTTGCCAAATTTGGGCCCAACATGACAATGTATCTAGATTGTGTTGCATATCGTCAACTTGTTCTTTTGAGAGTACGCAATTTACAATTTTTGCAAATTTTGAGATTGTACAGGTGAGACCCTCATCTATGTCGTTGATGTAAATTAGAAAGAGAATTGGCCCTAGTACCGATCCCTGGGGTACCCCGCTACTTACATTGGTCCATTTAGATGCCTTACCGTTTATGACTACTCTTTGCTTTCTGTTGCTGAACCAATTTTCTATCCATTTCAACACACCGTCTTGTATTCCATGCGCTTTTAGTTTTAGCAGTAAACGTTTGTGGGGAACTTTGTCAAAGGCCTTTTGAAAATCAAGGTATATAATATCTACAGCTTTACTCTCATCGTAGAGGTTGAGGATATCGTGGAAGAAGTCTAAGAGGTTTGTTAAACAGGAACGATTTTTTACGAAAGCCGTGTTGAGTATCTTTAAGTATGTTATTTTCCTCTAAGTGATTTACGAGTCTGTCTCTTATGACCGTTTCTAGCATTTTACCAGAGGTGGGCAGGTGCGCGCCATTTGGCGCTCTGCGCTCTGCGATCCGGTGCGCATTACCAATATAGAGGAGCGCGGAGCGGCAAAATTCTGAAATCGGAGTGCAGGCGGGGAGCGCAGCTAGAAATTCGCGCTCCTTTCTGGCGCTCCGGAGGCGATTTTTCCTGTCAACAACAGGTACAAGAACGTCATTATCGTGTACAGTCATCGTACCGTTCGTACGGTGTTACTCACGGTGTTAGTGAACTGTGATACAGTGATACTATGATAGTGACAGACTGACAGTGTTACAGTTGTTAACTTGTTATTTTGTTTTTTTGGCTTTTGCTAACGCAAAGTAAACCTTACGGGCAAGTTACGGCTTACGAAGGGGCCTAAGGGTAAGTCTGGCAGTGGTATAGCCCGAGCCTGTCTGACTGTCTGATAGTCAAAAGACACTATAGACTTCAGAGACTTTTATCATTTTATGGTATCGATACTATCGGAATGTTACTTGAATGTATGGGTGGGAGGGTGGTTTGGGGGATGGTGGGGGGAAGGTAGAAGCGTATAATTGACTCGTGTTACAAATATGAAGCCGATTGGTGAGGTAGTTTCGCCACCACAGATTTTATTTGTTTTCCTTTTCTTCGTACGGATACGCTGGAAGTGGGTTGTGGGAGGCAGTTGGGGGTGTGGTGGAGGGAAGGCATAAGGGTAAGGCACTTGTCACACAAATATAGAACCGATTGGTGCAATCGTTTCGCCGCCACAGATTTTATTTGTTTTTCCTTGTGAGGCGACCGATAGTCAGCGAGTGGGTGGGAGGAGGAGTTTGGGGTAGTGGTGGTGCCGTGGTGGGTATGCAGAAGAGTAAGGTACATGTGGTAAAAAACTAAAAATATGAAAGCCATAGGTGCAGTCGTTTCGCTGCTACAATTTTTTTTCGGCGAGTCAGTATATAATTATATACGGACCTGGCACTGGGCGTGACAACTGACATCTGACAAGACCCTAGTCTAGGCCGTATATATATAATTATTATAAATTATATACCGTCGGACCTGGCAGTTTCGGACCTAGTTTCTCAGTTTGGACAGTTTCTGTAATTCTTTATGTCATATCATAGATATCAATGGACAGTCACAATGTCACAAACTCACAATGATATCAATCATATCATATCATTGACATTTGCAATGATATCAATCATATCATATCATTGACATTTGATACATTGATATGACATAAAGAATAACAGAAACTGAGAAAGTGAGAAACTTAAACAGTTAAACTTCAGAAAGACACCATGACTTGAGGTTTTTTGAATGTTTTGAATTCTTGGAATTTAGTGAAGTGAAAGACAAAGGACAAAGTGAAGGACAAAGGTAAATAATTAAATGACTTCTAGAAGCTGTTTTGTTTGTTTTGTTTTTTATATACCTATTTTTGGGAGCGCGGAGCGGGAAGCGCATAGGGTCTGCTGACAAAAGGAGCACGTGAGCGCTGCTGCATTACCTTATGTCTGATGAGCGCGGAGCGCTGCCTCATTACCGGTCCCACCGGAGCGCGCCCACCTCTGCATTTTACATACAACGTAGGTTAAGCTAATTGGACGATAGTTACTGGGTAGGGATTTTCTGCCTTTTTTGAATATCGGTGTTACGTTGGCTAGCTTCCACTGATCAGGCATAATTCCAGACTGCAAGGATTTATTGAATAGTAATGTCAATGGTTTGGAGAGCTCATCCTTAGCTTCCTTTAGAACTCTAGGCGAGATTGTATCAGGTCCAGGCGTTTTATTTACCTTGAGTTTATCTAAACAATTCAATACTTCTCTCTCTGTAACAGTGATATTGCTTAGAACATCTGAATTATCAATCTGAATCGGCGATGGTGTAGGGATATCACTGAGGTCTTCTGTTGTAAAAACTGATGCAAAGAAGGTATTGAGGGCATTACTCATTTCTACTTCGTCTTTGGTGTATTCTCCATTTTCATCGACTAACGGTCCAACAGTTGAAGTAACTACTTTTATCTTTCTGATATAACTATAGAATTCTTTCGGGTTTGTTTTACTTTGATTCGCAATATGTAACTCAAGTCTTTTTACTTTGCTTAATTAACTTTTTGGCTTTGCGTCGTAGCTCTACAAATTTCACCCGTTCTTCGTCATTTTGTGAGGATTTATTTAGCAAGCAGGCAGTTTGAAATATCTTTATTCCACCATTTGGGCTTATTATTATGGCCTGGACGCCATATTTCGATGGTATGCAGTCTTGCACTGCTTTTAGGTAAGTGGTTTCGAATAACTTCCAAGATGTATTTATGTCGTTATTGTTAATTAAAAAGCTCCAGTCAGTTTCTTTAAACATAGCTCTAAGTTTATGGAAGTTTGCTTTCTAGAAATTAGGGACTTTTTCGATGCTACTATTTGGTTCGTTACTAGTAAATTTAAAGTGAAAGTTATCGTACGATGGTCGCTGTTACTGAATTCATCACCAACATTCAAATTCTCTATTAATTCTTCTTTTGTTGCAAGTACAATGTCAAGAACGTTATTACCACGGGTCGGCGTTCGAACAAATTGATAAAGCGAACTCTCTTGCAAGTTCGTATACAAGTCATGTCCGGAGTGTGAAGTAAGAGTATCGCCCCACTTGGTCACAGGTAAATTAAAGTCGCCAAAAATTACGGTATCTTGTGAGTTACTTACATCTGCAATTTGTTCGTAAATTTCTCGGCCAGTTTGCACTGATTGAGAGAGAGAGAGAGTGTGTGTGTGTGTGTGTGTGTGTCAGAGGGAAAAGGATAAAACATTAATATGGGTTTCAATATATTCATGTTTAGAGAGAGAGAGAGAGAGAGAGAGAGAGAGAGCCACAGACAGAAAGAGAAATGGAGAGTATTTAATCATATTCATATTCGCCGGAACATTTTAGCCAACATTGAATTATTTCGGCCATGGACGTGACGCTCAAAGTATTTATAATCTTGTGTACAGCTGTTTGAACTCTATATAGCCTATGTTGTGTACGACCATTTAAATAATGTATGCACATACGATATCAATTTGTAATGATAACCTCAAATTTGTTTGTGTATATATACCGTATATATACAGTACTGTATATATATATATATATATATATATATATATATATATATATATATATATATATATATATATACCGGTATATATATATATATAATTATATATATACTGTATATACAGTATATATATATATATATATATATATATTGTATATATACTGTATATATACAGTATATATATATATATATATATATATATATATATATATATATATATATATAGATAGGATTTGTTATTATTTTGTTGTATAATATGTATACGGTACATTTATTCAAATAATAATTGTAATATATAAGTACGGTATCTTACTGTTATGACGGGAAGTGTACGGTATATAATTAACATGATTCTAGTTAACCCTTTCAAGATACGAGGTTGTGTTTCTTACTTTTATTCTGTAGAAACAAAAGTTCAGTTTAGGAAGGAATTGTGGTTGTCAGATAGTTTTTACCCCTATGATTCCTTGAGGGTTTTTCAAACATGAGTAAACTCGTCTTATGTCGGGCAGAATTTAAGTAATGAAACGTCCTCGAATCTTGAGAGGGTTAACCCTTTCAGTACCGGTGACGTCCTTTTCGTCATATTCTGGCAACTATTTGACGATATTATTCAGTTTAGGAAGGAAGTCTACTCAATTAATCCTCTTAGCTAGCATATATCCTTTCTAAGCTTCATAAAATCGTCTAAATGTAGCTGAAGTCAAATAAAAACGACTTCATCGGTACCGGAGGGGTTAATTTTGTATTTAATTTATAGCTGCATGTTAATAACCTATTTATAGCTGCATGTTAATAACCTATTTTAATAAAGCAGGCCATAATAGCCAGAGTTAGTGAAGGGCCGGCCCGGCTATATTTCATCTATAAAATAGGTTAACTATATTTGTATAGGATTTTTATGACTTGTATAGTTTGTTTCTAAGCTATAATTACTGTATTTATTGTGTGATGCCTCATTATTATATCATTGGTATTTATATATTTATTTGTGTTGTTCGCAGGTATGTGGACTGGAGGGAACAGAGGACGAGGAAGTACGTAAAGTTTTGGCGTTTTTGGTTTAAGCTACGCATTTTATTTAGCTTGAATTCTTGGCAAGAGTGAGCCTTTTGTGTGTGTTCGTTTGTGTGTGTGTGTGTGGTGTTCTATGTTATTGTCGGATTGTGTAAATGTTGTTCTTTTACTCAGCTTCATACATGCTTGTTTGGTTGTTTCTTGATTTGTATAATTGTACTAAATACTATTGTATTAACTATGGTGTGTGTGTGTGTGTGTGTGTTGTATGCTGTGTGTTCTTTGATTGTGTCGGATTGTGCATATTTTGTTTCTTTACTCAGCTTCATACAAGCTTGTTTGGTTGTTTCTTGATTTGTTTGCTTATACTAAATACTGTTGTACTAACTACGGTGTGTGTGTGTGTGTGTGTGTGTGTGTGTGTGTGTGTGTGTGTGTGTGTGTGTGTGTGTGTGTGTGTGTGTGTGTTCAAAGTTACGTGTCTGTCTCTCCTTGTTTTCCGTGTCTCCGTCTTTGTGATTGCCTGCCATTCTTCATCTGTTTACTTGATTGTCTTTGCCTGTTTGTTTATCTTTTGTTACCCTCTTTGTTGTCATGGTTAGTCTGT
Source organism: Paralithodes platypus (assembly GCA_032716605.1). Taxonomy (NCBI): domain Eukaryota; kingdom Metazoa; phylum Arthropoda; class Malacostraca; order Decapoda; family Lithodidae; genus Paralithodes; species Paralithodes platypus. The sequence goes on from CM064541.1 coordinate 578,946, forward strand.
CTTTGTCTGTATGTCATTGAACCCTTGCACTACACCATGACACATTATGACATTTTATTGTGGCTATTATTTGACGATATTTATTGGATATAATAAGTATATATATGAGGGAGTCAAGGGGTTCATTGAGAGTTTACCCCTATAATTGCTATACGCCCTTCCTAAGCTGTATACAATTGTCTAGCGATAGCCAAAATAAAATGTATGTCATTGCGAGTTTACCCCTTTGATAGCCAGTAGCACTTACTAATTTATGTAAAATTATCTAATGGTAGTCTAAATAAAATTAAAATTCTTGCCATGGTTTGATAAGATAATATTATCCTTGTCAACCTGTTTGAATATTTATGAGTATCTGCTAATTTATATGTGCTAGTTATGTTTAGTAATACGCATATATTTTGTGTCTTTGCTAGCTTGTTTTATTTGTATATAGTATTTTTATTATTGTATCATGATTATTTTTGTGACTATTAAATTATTATTATTAGTATTAGTATTAGTATTAATATTATAAATATGTTATTATTGTTATTATTATATTGTTTTTGACGCTTTTCTATACGAGTCAGTGTCTCATGCCACATTTTTACGTGTTTGGTTAGTAGTTTAATAGAAACCGATCTGTGATTTTGTTTTGTCTGTTCCATACTTTAGTGCGTGTGTGCCTCGTATATTTAACATATTAATTTTCAACTTACTACCCGTGTATTCTTGTATACATGTCTTTGTATTATGTCCGATTAATACGTCGTTGTTGCTTCGTTAATCACATCTCTATAGGTTGTATTATATTATATGTAATATTTTTCTTGTCTGTTTTGAATTGTGTGTGTGTGTGTGTTGTATATTTCAAATATCAAGTCATATTTTTAAAAAAATATATATATATATGACTTTCTACTTTTCTTTTAAATTATATAAAAAGTAAAGAGTATTTAGTACTGTACATTTATAACTCGCCATGCTATATTTAGTTGGGCTCATTGTGCAAGGAAAGGGGAATATAAGCACATTCACATCTCAAGAAATATATATATAAATACAAACTTTGGTATCCTTTGGGTAGCCCATTTTACTTAGGATTTTGGTGTTTACCTTATGTCCATTATTTTGGATTAATTACCGTTAATTGTTATAAGGAGCCTCGGTGCCCCAGAAGTTAGCATGGCTGTTGTATGTGAAGAGTTCCTCCTTAATAACACACTGCTACTATAAGAACATAAGAACATAAGAAAATGGGAGTCTGCAGAAAGCCGATTGGCCTAAGTAAGACAGATCTCTGTCCCACACAACCCCAATTACAAAGCCCAATTATAGGCTCAACACTCTAATACCCTGAGGATCATCTTACCAAAACGGTTAGAGATTAACGCAGGATTACGGGGGTCTGCAGAGCGCTGATTGGCCCAACCCGGCTGATCCCCCTTCACACCCAACCCTTCTCGTCCATACGCTTATCCAATTTTATCTTAAAGCTCCCTACCGTTTTTAATCCCACTATAGCACTTGGTAGTCCATTCCACCCATCTACAACTCTGTTACCAAACCAATATTTGCCTATATCTTTTCTGAAACGAAATTTATCTAATTTGAAACCATTGGTACGAGTTCTTTCGCTATCACTGAGCTTTAGTACATTTGTCATGTCCCCTTTGTTAATCCCACTAACCCACTTGAACACCTCTATCATATCTCCTCTAACTCTGCGTCTCTCTAACGAATGTAAACCTAATTTCTTCAACCTTTCTTCATACGAAAGATTTCTAATATTATGGATCATTTTTGTCATTCTACGCCGTACTCTCTCCAATGAATCTATGTCCATTCTGTAATAAGGACACCAAAATTGGACAGCATAATCCATATGGGGTCTCACTAATGACAAGTAAAGTTTTAAGATAACATCAGCAACAGAACAGTAACAGAACGTTACTCACACTCCTAGAGATGAACCCGAGAATCCTGTTTGCCTTATTACGAACGCTTATACACTGTTTTCTAGGCTTCAAATCATTGCTAACAAACACACCTAGATCTTTCTCGCAGTCTGAATTTTCTAATTCTAAATTAGCTAGTTTATATTTAAAATTTGTTTGCATCTTCCCTATCTTTAATACCTTGCATTTGTCAATGTTAAACTTCATCTGCCAATTTACTGACCATTCATGTAAGGTATCTAGATCCCTTTGGAGGCACTCTATATCGCTATCTGAATCAATGGATCTCCCCATTTTAGTATCGTCTAGTATCCTACTAGTTATACCTAAATCTAGGTCATTTATGTATATAAGAAACAACAGGGGACCCAACACCGATCCCTGGGGGACACCACTTTTGACTGCTCCCCACTCTGACTTGGTACCATTTATGCTGACTCTCTGTTTCCTACCAATTAGCCATGACCTAATCCATCCCAACAACGACCCTCCTATTCCATGTGCCTCAACCTTTCTCATCAATCTCTCATGAGGGACTCTGTCGAAAGCTTTACTGAAATCTAAATATATAATATCATATGACTTGTCACTATCTACTGCTTCTTATACCTCTGAGAAAAAGCTAAGCAAATTAGTAAGGCAAGAACGTCCCTGAGTGAATCCATGCTGAGAATAATTTATTAAGTTAAATTTTACTAAGTGGCTTCTAATTTTCCTAGCAATAATAGACTCTAGCAACTTTCCTATGATTGATGTGAGACTAATGGGACGGTAATTGGATGCTATCGATTTATCACCTTTTTTGAAGATCGGAACTACATTTGCAAGCTTCCAAGCTTCTGGAACTAAACCTGTTTCTAATGACTTGTTAAATAAAAATGCTAATGGACTACTTAACTCATCTCTGCATTCTTTTAATACTCTAGCATATACCTCGTCAGGACCAGGCGATTTTTTGATGTTTCAGTCTGTCAATTTCCTTAAGCACATCATTTCTACTTATACTAACTGTACTTAACATATTTTCTATACTATCACTATATATGTCTCTCACAACTTTTGGAACACTATGACAAAATTCTTAAAGCGCTAGAAGAAAAGAAAAACGTGGATGTCATTTACACCGATTTTGCTAAGGCATTTGGTAAATGTGACCACAAACTGAAAGCAAAAGGTATAACTGGGAAAATCGGACGGTGGATATACAATTTCCTCGTAAACCGAAAACAATCGGTAGCAGTAAACCAAGTCACTTCTGAGCCTTCGGATGTCAAAAGCTCAGTGCCCCAAGGAACAGTGCTAGCGCCCCTTCTGTTCCTCATACTAATTTGCGACATAGATACCAACACCAGACACAGTACGGTGTCGTCTTTTGCTGATGACACAAAATTAAGCAAGATAGTAAACACACAAGAGGACACGGGCCGACTGCAGGAAGACATGAATGTAGTGTTCCAGTGGACCAGGGAAAACAACACAATTCAATGAGGAAAAATTCCAATTAATACGGTACGGAGATAATAATGGTGTTAAAGAAATTACAAATTACTTAACAGAATCTAACCACATAATAGAACGGAAAGACAGTGTGAAAGACCTTGGGGTATTAATGTCTGAAAATATGGGTTTCAAAGTACATAACCAGGTCAAAGTGGCGGCTGCGAAACGTCTAACGGGTTGGATTCTGCGTACTTTTAAAACACGCGGTGAATTGCCTATGATAACGCTCTTCAAATCTCTAGTGCTACCGCGGCTTGAATACTGTAGCGTATTAACATCCCCATACAAAGCAGGTGAAATAAATGACGTAGAGAGTGTACAAAGAAATTTCACTTCGCATATAAGTTCGATAAAACATCTACACTATTGGGAGCGTTTAAGAGCACTGAATCTGTACTCACTGGAACGTAGAAGAGAACGTTACCTAATAATATACACGTGGAAAATCGCAGAGGGTTTAGTACCAAACCTACATACTCCGATAGTCATGAAATTCAGTGATAGGAGAGGCTGGGAATGCGAAATCCCCCGGATGAATAACAGGGGTGCTATGGGCTCTCTGCGAGAGGGCTGGTTATCACACAGAGGCCCATGTCTCTTCAACAAACTCCCACGGCGAGTAAGAGACATGAGGGACATCTCGTTAGACAACTTCAAGAGAGCCCTAGATGTCGAACTGCAAAAAGTGCCAGACGAGCCCATCCTCGCAAGGGAGCGAGCTGTCGCTTCAAACAGTCTACTGCACCAAATCACCACCCATAACGAGGGGCGTCGCGCTCCTTGGTGCCGCTAGAAGAGCGGCGAACACATCAAAAGGTATCAAAAGGTAAAGGATACCATATTGACTTCTGGAATCTGTGCCAAATTTTCATTAGTGAAAACGGAAAGAAACTGACTATTTAATGTACTGCACATTTCTAAATAATTTTCTGTTATTTCTCCTATTGAAGTTTTTAGGCCTATTACATCTCTAACTTTAGATTTATATAGTTGGTAAAAAGCTTTAGGGTTATTTTTTGAGTCACTGGCTATCCTTATTTCATAATTTCTTCTTGCTCTCCTGATTTCCTTTTTGACCTGTCTTGATAGAGTCTGATAGTATATAATTATGTAAATTATTTTCGCCTTTCTTTATTTTTCTATATATTCCTTTCTTTTTTCCTATAAGATCTATTAGCTTATTAGTCATCCATTTTGGTTGGTTCTGCGTCGATCTAAATCTTCTTTTAGGGATATATTTATTTTGAGCATTGTGGAGTGAATGAAGCCTTATAGTGTAAACCTTATAGTGTAGTGAGGGCGGACATTATAGGTGTGGTTGACTAGTGGCTCATACTAATACTGGCACTCGATAACCTTGTTGACAATGCTGATTAACTTACTATATTAATAGGCTACACTCACAGCCACGGACATTATAGGTGTGGTTGACTAGTGGCTCATACTAATACTGGCACTCGATAACCTTGTTGACAATGCTGATTAACTTACTATATTAATAGGCTACACTCACAGCCACGGACATTATAGGTGTGGTTGACTAGTGGCTCATACTAATACTGGCACTCGATAACCTTGTTGACAATGCTGATTAACTTACTATATTTATAGGCTACACTCACAGCCACGGACATTCAAACAGAATAGTTACATTATACTCCTGACCATGCATGCAACTTTATCAACCCGGACTAAGCCACTTCGGTGAGATACAGAGACTATCATCATGTACAAAGGAAGACACACAACAACAGACCTACTAATCCTTACTAGGCTGCTTATAAGAAAAAAAACGATTCCACAGCCATTAACTGAAGGGCTTCAGCTCCAGAAACACTGTGGTCTAGAAAACAAAATGATAGTACTATGTACGACAATGATATGGTCACATTACTCGGGCACAAACGCAGTCAGTTCATGGCAAGATATTTGTCAATATTTATATGTCTGGACTGTATGGCACTCTACAACATTTCTAGGCAATTTGTTCCATAAGTTGACCACTCTGTAAATAAAGAAGTGCTCTGCTTCATGTGAATGAAACGCCTTTCTGACAAATTTGTAATCATTACTTGTGTAATTTGAGTTATCTAATATGAAGTACCGGTACTTACTTGGGTCCATGATATCATGGCCATTGATAATTGTACAAACTTGGATTAGGTCCCCTCTTATTCTGCGGTTCGTCAAGGTAAATAGGTTTAACTCTTATAGTCATTCCTCATATGGTTTATTTCTTAGTCGGAGAATAATTTTAGTTTCTCTCCGTTGTACTCTCTCTAGTTTTTCAATATCCTTTTGACAGCATGGCAACCAAAACTGGACGCAATAGTCCAAATGCGTTCAAATCAATGAATTATATAAAGTACGTATAACGTTTTCTGATAAATATTCAAAAAGATCTCCCAATGAAGCCAATAATTATATTATATATTTTAACAACTTCGGCTCATTGTTGGGCAGGTTATATATCACTTGTTATAGTTACTCCAAGGTCCGTTTCTATATTTTAACAACTTCGGCTCATTGTTGGGCAGGTTATATATCACTTGTTATAGTTACTCCAAGGTCCGTTTCTATATTTTAACAACTTCGGCTCATTGTTGGGCAGGTTATATATCACTTGTTATAGTTACTCCAAGGTCCGTTTCTATATTTTCGTTCATTAGTTGATACCGTTAATCGAATAGTTTGCGCTTTCATTTTTACTGCCGATTTGAATCACTTTGCATTTAACTATATTGAAATCCATCTGCCATGTCTGACCCTAGTTGGATAGCTTGTCATTCTTAATCTGTTGTATGTGCGATGGCGAATTTACTTTGTTTGCAACTTTTGTGTCATCAACAAATTTGGAGATTTTGCATGATAGTCCATCATCAATATCGTTAATATAAATATAAAATGGAATTAAACCGAGAACTTAGCCTTGTGTTACACCGCTTGTACAATTAGAGGCTTTGCCATTAATTACTACTCATTGTTTTCGCTCAGTCCTGCATCCAATAATGACTCTTGATGATTTGATGAAGCTTTACATACATGCCATATTTTTATATATATATCTATCTATCTTCTGCCAGATGCCTTGATATCTAAAGGGATGTACACCAATGATTCGCCTCCATATGGTTCCATATTCCTAAGAAATTTGTTCGATTATTATAGTTTGTTCCTGTTCACGTGGGAACAACTAGCTCAACCGATCTCTCTCTCTCTCTCTCTCTCTCTCTCTCTATATATATATATATATATATATATATATATATATATATATATATATATATATATATATATATATATATATCTATCTATCTATCTATCTATCTATTGCCTGACGCCGTGATCCCCGAAGGGGTGGCCACGAACGAACCGCCCCCATGCACCTCTGTCCCCAGTCAGTCGACGCCCCTCCCCCCAACCAGCACCGCCTTCGTTCATGTACTTCCTCACTCCATCCTTCCACCTCATATTCGGTCTACCTCTCCCCCTCTGTCCCTCCACCTCGCTCTCGTACACCCTCTTAGTCATTCTCTCGCTTTCCATACGTTCCATATGGCCGAACCATCTCAAGTTGTTCCTTTTCACACTTTCCAGCACATCTACCTCCACACCACACCTCCTTCTTACTTCCTCATTAGTCTGTCTATCCCTCCATGTAACTCCGCACGCACTCCTTAAGTAATTCATTTCCACTGCTCTCACTCTTGGTCTGAGTCTCTCAACCAACGTCCATGCTTCGCTTCCGTAAGTCAGTGTCGGGATTACCACACTGTCATGCAAGGACTTCTTCACTTCCATACTGACCACCCTATTTCTTGTTACTGCTTTTAGCGTTCCTACAACCCTCTTCCCCTGTTGTACCCTCTCCCGCACCTCTTCATCCATAGTCCCATCTTTACTCAACACACTGCCCAGATACTTAAAAGAGTTGATGATCTCCATAGCCTGACCGTTCAGCTTCACCTCACACTCTGTGACTTCACCCCTTTCGAAGACCATAACCTTGCTCTTCCCCGTATTTACCTTCAAATTCCGTTTTTCGCACACTGTTCCAAACTCATTTACCAGACCCTGCAACTCCCATTCATTATCACTCATCAGAACTGTATCATCCGCAAACAGCAGTATAGGTAGCTTCCACTCAATTCCCTCCCTTTTCAGCGATACACCAACATTCACTGCTCTTGATAGTATTTCTTTCATGACTCCATCCATATATACAGTAAACAACCACGGGGACATCACACACCCCTGTTTCAAACCAACATTCAGGTCAAAGAACTCGCTCTGCTCACTCTCCACACGTATATATATATATATATATATATATATATATATATATATATATACACAGTATATATATCCCTTATTTCCAATCTACCCTCCTTCGGTTTCTATCCCTCCATCTGTGCCTTTGTCTAATTACCTTCCATCGCTGCGGTTATGGACGGCCACCGTTCACTTCCTCAACCTATCAACTCCGGTGTTCCTCAGGGTTCTGTCCTATCTCCAATTCTCTTCCTGTTATTCATTAATGACCTTCTCAACTGCACCTCCAGCCCCATCCATTCATATGCTGACGACTCTACATTACACTATTCAACTAACCTTCCACAACAACACTCACAGCAGGACCTCCGAAACTCACATAAGGAGGCCATAAAGCACCTATCTTCTGATCTCTACTATCTCTAAATGGGGCAGAGAAAACCTTGCTACTTTCAATGCTTCCAAGACTAAATTTCTCCATCTGTCTACGTGTCGCCCCTTACCAGAAAACTATGACCTACCCTTCAACAACATACAAAGTAACCCTTCATCTCTCTTAATGTTCCTGGTGTCTCTTTTTTCTTCTGATCTCTCTTGGAAAGATCATATTGCCAGTCTTGCTAAAACAACTTCCCAGAAGCTGGGACAAAGTAGAAAAGAAAGCCTTCCGTCTCATTAACTCACGTCCACTCACCAATTCTCTGCAGGCTCTCTCTCTTCGCCGCAATGTTGCATCTCTCTCCCTATTCTACCGCTATTACATTAATCAGTGTTCCTCAGAGCTCTCTCAGTGTATACCACCCCCGCTTCGTAGAACACACATAGCACCCGTCTCGCAACACAATCCCACCCCTACTCTGTGCAAATCTCCAACCCAAGAGTGAAACTTTATTCTCAATCTTTCTTCTATTCAACAGCTGAGCTCTGGAACTCTCTCCCAGAATCAATCTTTCCCTCTTCTTATGACTTAAATTGCTTCGAACTCCGTGTGTCCAGACATTTTGGCTCGAACGTCCCTTGATTTTGGCCCTGTCACTCTTTCAAATCTGCGGGAGGCACTTGCCACTTGCCTTTTGTCTCCCATACTAAAAAAAAAAAAAATTATATATAAATTATATACCGGTATATATATATATATATATAGAGAGAGAGGGATGGAAACATATACTGACAGATGAACTAATATAATCATAGATAAATAGCGGAGAGAGAGAGAGAGAGAGAGAGAGAGAGAGAGAGAGAGAGTCTTTATTGAGTTGTAGAGACCTGCGTACACACAGACTCAGACCTCTCTCCTCTCTCTCTCTCTCTTTCTCTCTCTCCCTCTCTCTCTCTCTCTCTTTCCGCTATTTATCTATGATTGTATTAGTTTACCTGTCAGTTTATGCTTGTCTCCATCCCTCTAGTCTGTGTGTATCTATGTATCTATATTTTGTGATAGTGTGTGTGTAACAGATTTGCTGAATGTTTGCATAGAATCTCAAGTACCAATGTACAAAGGAAAACAAGCAACAACGAGGCTGCCTGTAGCTAATATACCTAACCAATGTAAAGGAGAGAACAAATAGCATTATACATGGAGACTCTCATTAATCCCCTTGACTAAAACTGGATTGGTAGTGTGTGGAATATTCCCCATGCAGCATGAAGCATAAACCTGAAATGTATAGGAAAACTAGAAACAGATAAATAGCATGGGATACAATGATAAAAAAGATATCAGAAAGGAGAAGAATGGTAATATTACTACAAGACCTAGACCCCAGAAAGAGAGTTAAAACCAAATGTGTAAGGGAATGCAGAGAGAAAACTTGGTGAATGAGAGAAATATCCCCACACGATAACAGTTGGGAACCTGGGGAAGAATGATGGAGCTGGCAGGGAGGGAGGGAGAGGAAGGGAAGGCAAGGCCTCACATTTATTAAAGGGGGGTCACCTGATATTTATTCTCTCCTTTTCTCTCTTTCTCTGGCTTGTATCCATTCGGCCCTATTCAGCCTACTGTTTTAAGACGGTTCCCCCATTCAGGTGTCGATTTCTTCCTGGCAAGCGATAGCGAGCCAGCATTGTATGGAGAAATCCGGCTTCGCCGGAGAGATTTTTCTATCGAAAAATGTACAAATTTAGCCTGCTGTCAAATTTTTTTTTTTTTAAATATGCTGGCTTGCTACCGCACGCCAGGGAAAAATCCACTCCTGGATGGGGATAAACGTCTTAAAACAGTAGGCTGAATGAGGCCAAATGGATACAACCCAGAGAGAGAGGGAGAAAGAGAGAACAATTTGGTCCCCATAACCATTTTAGTATTAGGATGTTTTTATCACTATATTTAGGCGATCATTAGACGAATTTACTCGGGTTTGGAGGGCCCTCTAGCAATATAAAGGGTAATGACTATCTCAATTATCCCTCTGGCACCCACATGTCCTTCCTATACTGTCAAAATTGTATGTAAGGGGTTATTAAAGTGTCCAAAATAATATACCCATATAAATGTATTTTGGCAGAAATAACCCCATTTGATATAAGAATAGAAAGGTAAATAACTTTCGGTAAAAATATACCGGTACTCACTAATGTATATAACTATATATATAACTATATATATATATATGTATATATATATATATATATATATATATATATATATATATATATATATATATATATATATATATTGTTACGTATCTTGATCCTCAAGTGGTTAACTTGATGAAACTAGATAGCACAGAGATATATATTAAGGTATCAGTCAGCTGAAGGCAAAACGAAAGTAAAATATAATAAAATTATTTCCTGTTGTTGCTTCCTTTCCTTTTGGATCTTAGGACTTGGTATCCTTTATTGACTGATACTCTTTAATTATGGAAAAATACTGAAACTAATTAAAGTCATGTAGTATTTATAAAGAATTATTATTTAACCGAAGCTTAGTAGGCTATGGTTATGAACCAAATAAGTTATATCTAAAGAAGGACTATTAATTATATATCAAGTCTTGAAAGATAAATATTAAGGTAAGAATATTTCTGTCTCTTACCCTTTTTGAAATGAATAGATAGTTTTCTTATAATTATCATGTCCTTTTATTTATATTTAATGTAGTTATTGTTCTTGGTTCTTGTCTTACGTTAATAGTTTTATATTATTATTATCAGGATTAATATCAAAGTCACATAAAAAGTTAGATATATATTTAATAATTAGATAAATGTATTGTCTTAACCACGTAACATTGAGGTTTGATTATGAGTAAATTAAGTTACAGGATCGTTTCATAGATTCGATTCAGGTCTCACTCAAATAATATGAAAAGCAAAATTAATATTTTGAAGCTAAAAGAATTTTCTTCAGCTTAGGAAATCACTAGAAGTAACATTAAAACAGCCATGTTAGTCTAAGGCGTTATTACTAATATGAGACAATAGTATCACCGTTCTTGTTCTTACCAGCAATGTAAGCTTAATTAAAAGAAAATGAAAGAACTCGCAAGTATTAATATAAAACAATAGTATTACTTTTATCATAACCCAATTACTTAAAGAGTTGCTTTAGTCCACAAGTCAGTCAACTAAAATAGTTAAGTACATAATAGTAGCGTTAACATTAATTCGGAATTCCCAATTACATATCTCACTAACCAACATAAGTATTTACACCGAACACACTTAACACACACTTATATAATCTGACTGTCAGTCACAATCCCATTATAATACTTCACCCGGTCTTCCTCCAGCTGCTTTGTTCACCTTCCCAACTCCAAATGTGACTGATTTGAATGCCCACTACTCGGGTCTTATATACTATGCAATGATGGTGTAGGAACGAATCAGGAGGCGGGGATGGTGCGCGCCCCAATCACAGCTCCTCTAGTTGCGTAGCAGATGTGTGGTCCAATGGCATCGATCATCGTCATAGCGTCGGGTCATCGAAGTAGTTTGCAGGGTCCCATATGACGCACGCAGGTGTGAAGGCTTGTTTGCTGGTATGCAGGCGAGCTGGTTCCCACTCGCTGGTTCGCTCGCTGGTCTGCTTCGCCGCCCGGGTAATTCGGCACTCCTTCAACTCTTAACTCTAACTCTTAAATAAACACATACAGGGCTCCGTATGTCAGAATATATATATATATATATATATATATATCGGGTGGATAGAACTCGTGACCCTTGGTCGGCAACTCGTCTAGAGGGTAGACCTTATACAAATCCTTACTGCTGTTACGACCGGGACTACGAATAAAACAAGGGCACTTAATGATTGGACTAGTAATAGGGCACTATGCAACAACGGTACGCTAGATCCAAACCCTCGAACTTATATGCCGGCGAACAAAAACACCTATACCCTCCAGAGTTAATCTGCGATAGCGGGGTATCCTTAACTGGGCATAAATGTACTCTACTTCAGGCTAACCCACACTGGTATAGCCTGATAACAAACAAGATGCAAGTTACGTTAAAATGCATAAAAAGGAATCTATGGAAAGATCAATTAAATCACTGCAAGATTGAATAAAAAAAAAAGATGCTTCAATACAGTTACTCTAAACAACAATAAACTCTTCACTCCTATCTGAAAGAAAGTGAAGTATAGTCCTACAGCATAGACCTGGAAACTTCTGAAGAAAGTCTGATGCTCATAAGATGCTCGTATCTTAAACTATATAAAGGCAGGAGGCAGGACACCACACGTGTAAATCGAATACACTAAAAGATAGGACATATAATGTTAACTGACACGAGAATACTATAAATGCGCAACGGTAGCACTGCTCGACACTAAAAGAAGTACTTCCTCATCAACGAAACAGTCTGCTATGGTTGTGCGGCTCAACAACAACCTAGACTAATAAATGCTGTGAATAATAATGCGTACATATCAAAGAGCTTATATTAAATACTAACAAGTGTCTACTCGATTAATAATGTTTAGCTGGGATACTCTAGGTAAGGAACTGGGGTTGAGCAAGACAGGCTCGTAGCCTAGCGATGTCCTTAAGACTGCATCCTTTAAGTTATGTTAATTGACTAGGGTGCTCTCTTGATAGATCCAGATCACAAGTATCTGGTTCTATCCTGGCGACCATCTAAAGACAAGCAAAGAGGCAGCAAAGTGTGGAACTGGTACAGGCCAAAACCCTCAGTCAACACAATCCTGCACTCGCAAAGGACGCAACCAAAAAGACAACCCAGGCTACCACAGGACCGGTCGAAGTCGTGTAGGTATAAGCAAACCGTACACACATCGGAGACAACGACTACAGTTACCTTATCCCAGTCTAGCATTAAATAAAAGAGCAAAAACACTAAATCAATAATGGAGACACAAAGTTCTTAACCTATACTAACTAAGAACCCTCAAACCTATTCTAAGTACATGTAAATATCTCTGAGGATGGCGCATGCAATACAATGGGCCGGCTATGGAAACCGTATGCAGAACCCAAGGGGAGTGTTGTGCAGTTAATAAAGGTTAGAGTATGGAAAGAGAGAATCGAGTGAGAGAAACAGTGGTAAAGGGGGTGATCAGGAGAGAGTATGCAAGGGGATGTTAGAAGCACGTGCGCCAAGCCTGTCCTGACGAGGACAGCTCCTGGGAACCCTCATGGAGGAGGTTAGTTACACAGGAGCCCGCAAGGGCGCGATGGTCGGCCAATCACGGGCCGAGACGTCACAAGGCAGCAGGCGTCCTTAGGACGCGCCAGGATCCGCCAGCCAATCAAGGGCGTGGGAAAGCCCGCGCGCGAGCGGGAAAACTCCTCTGAGCGAGGGAGGCAGCACATACATACACACGCACATATTACCACCACGCTGCCTACATCGCTCTTTCTCCTTAACTTTACACAATGCATATTATATTCTATTAATGATATAAAATACTTCCCGTTGTCACACGAAAACAAAGACCACCACTGGACTGTCTGTGACAATGCGATTACTAGGAAAGCAAGAACAACATTCTCTGATAACTGTAGCCCATTTCGATGTCCCTGGCGAGCGCTAGTGGCTAACGAGAGGCGATTCTGCCAACGCTGGTAGATGTCACACTGCTTACCTAGGGATGAAGCAGGTTGGTTGATGGACTAGCCACCCACCACTGTTGAACAAATAGTCCTAATAAGGTACATAGAGGCCCTCAGAGTTGGACGGGCCCCAAGTTGAGTGATCAATCCGTTTAGTCCTTGAATAAACTGGCACGGTTGTCCTCACGGGGGACAGGTCCGCTTGGGGGCGTTTTTGTGTATGGCCACCCTGACAAAGGGATGTAAGGCGTCCGGTAATAGCTAGATATACTGTAGTTATATACCCTTGATTATTAACAGTGTAAGCTGACCAAAGGTAAGGTAGATATACTGTAGTTATATACCCTTGATTATTAACAGTGTAAGCTGACCAAAATCGTCCACTGATAGCTAAATTTATAAGAAGAATAGTGTAATCGTGTAATGAAAGGGTTAACCCGTTCAGTACCAGGGACGTCCTTTTTATCATATTCGGGCCACTATTTGACAATATTATTCAGCTTAGGAAGGACCTCTAGCAATAATAAGGCTTCAAACTATCCGAACCAGCCCTCTTAACTACTACAGATCCTTCCTAAGCTGCATAATATCGTCTAAATATAGGAAAGACAATAATATAACACACGTCGCTGGTACTCAAAGGGTTAAGGAAATACATTGAAAGAACTTGATAAATGAGAGAAATAGCCAGAACACAGAGAAGAATGATGAAGTTGTGTACAGGGAGGAGGAGGAGGAAGGGAAGGGAAGTGGTGAAAGTTATTTAAATGCTAAACAAACACACGTTGAATAAGGAAGAGCGGAAAGGGGTAAATAGAAAGAGGGAGAGGAGAATAATGGATAACTGTACAAAGGAGAGATAGAAGAATATAAGGTAACTATAGAAAGGAGAGATAGAGGAATAAAGGGTGACAGTACAAAGAAGAGATATAGGAATAAAGGGAGATTAGAAAGAAGAGATAGAGGAATAAAGGGTGACAGTACAAAGAAGAGATAGAGGAATAAAGGGTGACAGTACAAAGAAGAGATAGAGGAATAAAGGATAACTGTAGAAAAGAGAGATAGAGGAATAAAGGATAACTGTAGAAAAGAGAGATAGAGGAATAAAGGATGACTGTAGAATGGAGAGATAGAGGAATAAAGGATGACTGTAGAATGGAGAGATAGAGGAATAAAGGATGACTGTAGAATGGAGGGATAGAGGAATAAAGGGTGACTGTAGAATGGAGGGATAGAGGAATAAAGGATGACTGTAGAATGGAGGGATAGAGGAATAAAGGATGACTGTAGAATGGAGGGATAGAGGAATAAAGGATGACTGTAGAATGGAGAGATAGAGGAATATAGGATGACTGTAGAAAGGAGAGATAGAGGAATAAAGGGAGATTAGAAAGGGGAGATAGATGAATAAAGGATGACTGTAGAAAGGAGAGATAGAGGAAGGAAGGATAACTGTAGAAAGGAAAAATATGATACTATAACAATATAAGTAAACAATGAATAAGGAAGAGCGGTAAGGGATAAACAGAGAAGGAGAGATACAGTAATATAGGGTAACTCACTATAAATGATAAAACACAATGTTACGGTAATTGACCCTTCCAGTTTATAATGACATATTCTTCCATTGAATTCTGGCTATCGTTAAACGCTGTTATCAGTTTACAAAGAACTTGAGGATGTTCGTGTTAATGGGGGTCACCTGTTTTTTTTTTTTTTTTTTTTTTCTCTTTCTCTGGCTTGTATCCATTCGGCCCCATTCAACCAACTGTTTTAAGACGTTTATCCCCCATCCAGGTGTTGACTTTTTCCTGGCGAGCGATAGCGAGCCATCATTGTATGGATGAATTCCGCTTCGCCAGAGACATTTTTCTATCAAAAAATGTACAAATTTAGCTTCCTGTCAAAACAAAAATACAGTATATATATGCTGGTTCGCTACCGCTAGCCAGGAAAATATTGACACCTGGAGGGGGGTAAACGTCTTAAAACAGTAGGCTGAATGGGGCCGAATGGATACAAGCCAAAGAGAGAGGGAGAGAAAGAGAAATAAAAGCGAGGTGGGCCCCTTTAATCGAAACAGCTTTTACCCCTCTGATTCCTAGATGTCTGACCTAAACTGAATACAACCGTCTTATGATATTCAATTGGAAATTATAATATGCATCATCGTACACTAAAAGCTATTGAAATACAAACTAAACACATGATGAATAAGTTAACACAATGGGTAAATAGAGAGGGAGAGGAGATATGAGGAATAAAGAATAACTCGGAAGAGAGGATAAAATATAATGTAGTGATAAAATAAAGCAATAAAAGGCGAGAATTCAAAATAATTGACTAGACAAACAAATTATAAACTTAACAATTTACTATAACTCAGTAATACAATGACAGAAGTAGTACAGTATAGCCTATATAATATATTAACCCGAATGTAAAAGATGTCCCATAAATCACTTTACAGGAAACAATTATTATCAATGTACAGTGGCGCTAATAAGTCATGACTCAGCTGTCATTACGTATGGCTTGATCTGTGCTGTATTAATGTCTCTCAGATGTTGAATAGGGTGGGTAAGTGTAGGAACATGTTTGTATATTTCACTCGATTTGAAGAAATGAAGCTTAGATATTGTTGATACCAATTATTGATCAAAACATACTTGGTACCGAGACATCACTTATTAGCGCGACTGTACTGTCCCATGTACAGTTTCCCACATGAAATCGTAACACCTCCGTGATTTTATGTATGGAAGAATAGTGTGATTGAATTATGAGTGTAGCTTGTTATGATCAACTAACAATTATTCTTATTAATCATACAATTGTATAAACAAATATAAAAGTGTAACATTCTCCCGGTGTTTAAAATATTAAATAATGCAAATATCCAGTATGAATCAAAACATTATATATATATATATATATATATATATATATATATATATATATATATATACAGTATGAGATAGAGATGCTTTAAATACCAAATAACAACAAAAGCCTTTTGCAACTTTCATGATAGCGAAAAGTAGTTGAGAGAGAGAGAGAGAGATTCCAAATAAGATTTGGATTAATCAAATGAGTTTAGGAGATAAATATATTTATGCAGTTTATGTATATGTACAGCTACTGCTCGTGCCAATTTCTTTATGCAAATATATCCATTTAGATTGTTGTTCAGATCAAATCAGCTACGGTATATAGTAATACATACATAATATATATATATATATATATATATATATATATATATATTATGTATGTATTACTATATACCGTAGCTGATTTGATCTGAACAACAATCTAAATGGATATATTTGCATAACGAAAAGTTCAAGTACGGTACTCACAAATATTTATCAGTATTTTTTTTTTTTTTTTATGTGAATGAGAGAGACAAAAGGCAGAACTGCCTGTAGCGAGTGCCTCCCCCAGAGTTGAAAGAGTGACAGGGCCAAAATCAAGGGACGTTCGAACTAAAATGCCTGGACTCACGGAGTTTGAAGCAATTTAAGTCATAGTAAGAGGGAAAGACTGATTCTGGGAGAGAGTTCCAGAGCTCAGCAGTTGAATAGAAGAAAGTGTGAGAATAGGGTTTCACTCTTGGGTTGGAGAGTTGCACAGAGTAGGGGTGGGATTGTGTTGCAAGACAGGTATATATTACGTACCCTACGTAGGGGAGGTGGTATACACTGGGAAAACTCCGAGGAACACTGATTATTGTAGTAGCGATAGAATAGCTAGAGTGAAAATGAGACACCGAGAATATTGAGAGAAGATGAAGGATTGAGTTTTGTATTGTTGAAGAATAAGGGATAGTCCTCTGGATGTTCCGGACGGGTAGTAAGATGGAGAAATTGGGTCTTGGAAGCATTAAATGCAACAAGGTTTTCTCTACCCCAATTGGAAATAGTAGCTAGATCAGAAGATAATTGTTCTATGGCTTCATTACGTTTGTTTTTGAGGGACTGCTGGCTAGGGCGTTCTGGAAAACTAATTGAGTAGTGTAAGGTAGAGCAGTCTGCGTATGAATGGATGGGATTGGATGTACAGTAGAGAAGATCATTTACGGTATGAAAATTAGAAAGAGAATAAGAGATAGGACAGAACCCTGAGGAACACCGGAGTTAATAGGGTGAGGAAGTGAGTGATGGCTGTCCACAACCGCAACTATAGAATGGCCGGAAAGGAAAATAGAGACAAGGCACAGATGGGGGATAGAAACCGAAGGAGGGTAGTTCAGAAAGTAAAGATTTGTGCCAGACTATCGAAGGCCTTCGATATGTCTAGTGCAACAGAAAAAGTCTCACCGAAGTCCCGAAAGGAGGATGACCAAGAGTTAGTAAGATTTGAAAGAAGATCATCAGTAGAGCGATCCTTAACCCACTGAGCACCAGGCAATATAATATAAATATACACTCCAGGACCAGCAGGTTGTCAACAACAACAAAAATCCAGAAAACACATGGAATGGGTTAGAAATGAAGGAAAAACCACATAAAACCGATCCCCTAGGTCATTAACCCGTTCAGGTCCGGGGGTTGCCATTTAATATTCAAAATAGAATTATCTTATTCTCATAATTACCTCTCCAAAATTAGTTTTCTGCCCACAACTCGCTCAAAGACAACTTACGGTACTTATTTGTGTTGAGTTCGCCACTGCTAGTGGCACCGAGGAGCGCGCCGCCCCTCGTTCTGGGTGGTGGTTTGGTGCAGCAGACTGTTCGAAGGGGCAGTACGCTCCCATGCGAAGATAGGCTCGTCTGGCACTTTTTGCAGTTCGACATCGAGGGCTCTCTTGAAGTTGTCTAACGAGACGGCCCTCATGCCTTTTACTCGCCGCGGGAGTTTGTTGAAGAGAACTGCAGAGGTTAAAGTAATTAAACTAAAGGTTTCTAAACACCCCTGATAGTCACAAAGGTTTAAAGTATCCCTGTAGGACGCGATCGCGTCCACATGTGCGTGAAAGGGTTAAGGGGCCCTACGGGGCGCCCAAAAGTCAGAATTAACTTGGGGAAATGGGTAGGCAAAAACATGTAAAAAAAAAAAATGCGCGCTCACGCTCACGCGGCTGGACTTTGAGGGTTTTCAACCATCAGCATTGTTGCGTGGGATACTTACGCAGTTCCCATACAAATCTGAGCCCTCTAGGTGCAATAGGACCGGAGTACCGGTAATTAACCGCGACGCACCCTATGCGGCTCTGGGGTTTAGCGTTACATACATTGCTGACGCATAAGGTGCGTCTCTGGTACTCGAGGGGTTAAGGAAGCCATATTGGCGATCTGAGAGCAGATTATGAGAAGAGAAATGCTTAAGAAATGTGGAAGCAAGAATAGTTTCAAAAACTTTAGAGATACAAGAGATGAGAGCAATTGGACGATAGTTGGAGGGTTGAGAGCAGTCACCCTTCTGTGGGACAGGTTGAATGAGAGCAAACTTCCAGCAAAAAGGGAAGACGTTAGAGGAGAGACAGAGACGAAAGAGTTTGCCTAGGCAGGGGGTCAGCACGGAAGCACAGTTTTTGAGTACAACAGGAAGAACACCGTCCGGACCGTACGCCTTCTTAGTATTAAGCCCAGAGAGGGTAGAAAGTACATCTTTAGAAGAGATTAGGATATTAGGCATAAGTAGGAGAGAGGGGGGTGGAGAGGGAGGAATAGCACCGGAATCATCCAAGGTGGAGTTTCTAGCAAAAGTTTGAGTGAAGAGTTCAGCTTTGTCAGAGGAAGAAGTGATGGTTGTGCCATCAGAGCGGAAAAGGGGAGGGAAAGACGAGGAAGAAAAATTGTTGGAGAGGTTTTTGGCTAGATACCAGAAAGCTTGGGAAGAGCTAGAGATGGATAGTGCAGTGCATTTATTATTGATGAAAGAGTGCTTGGCAAGTCGAAGAACAGATTTGGCTTGATTCCGGGCAGAAACATAGGAAGAATGAGAATCTTGAGTTTTAAGGTGTCGGTACCGTTTGAATGCTTCCTCCTTGTGGACAGCAGTAGAACAAGCGTGAGTAAACCAAGATTTTTTGCATTAGACTGAGAGAAAGAAAGTGGAATGTACGCCTCCATGCCCGAGAGGATTACCTCGGTAATGCGTTCAGCACTCTCTGAGGGTCCTCGGCCACGGAAGCGGAAGTCATTCCATGGGAAATCAAAGAAGTACTGCCGGAGAGCCTCCCAGTCGGCAGCGCCAAAGTGCCACAAGCGCCGCCGGCTGGAAGGATCGGATGGCCGTACTAAAGAGATAGGACAGGTGATGGAGATAAGTTTATGGTCGGAGGAACCCAAAGGAGAGAAAAGATCGACAGTATAAGAAGAAGGGTTAGAAGTCAGAAATAAGTCAAGAATGTTGGGCCGATATCCGAAGCGATCCGGGATACGGGTGGGTTGCTGGACCAGCTGCTCTAGGTAATTTATGATAGAAAAGACGTAGGCTTGTTCACCAGTAGTGTGAGAGGAGAGCCATATGTACAATTGGCCATATGAATTTGCATACTCTCAGACCTCAGTGATTTTTTAACGGAAGAAAAATTCGGATGATTGAATTAGAAGTGTATTTTTATTTGCAGTAGTTAAATACTATTCCCAATTTCCGGTTTAATAGCAAATTATTTTTGTAAATAGATCATTACTATGTTTCCTTCCATACATAAAAAACACGGAGTGGATACAATTCATTTGGCATACTGTACAGTTGTAATCGTATTTAAGGTTTCATCAAATCGAATCTTTTTGTAGGTGTTTTTATGTTTATATATATATATATATATATATTTTGTGTCATATCTTTTCTATTTTTTCATTTTTTCTTGGACATTCATCTCCTTATTTTGTTTTGTTTCAGCCAACAAAATAATAATGACAAATAATGAGTGGGCCTATATACCTCTGGTAGCAGTCCTCATTGGCATTAACTTTGTAATGTATATAATATGTTTGTAAGCACTGTATTGGCATTAACTTTGTAATGTATATAATATGTTTGTAAGCACTGTATTGGCATGAACTTTGTAATGTATATAATATGTTTGTAAGCACTGTATTGGCATGAACTTTGTAATGTATATAATATGTTTGTAAGCACTGTATTGAATTGTAAATGTTCCAGGACAATAAATGTTTGAATTTAATTTAATTTGAGTAAAACCAAGTTCTGAAACATCTGTACGACTTTGTAATGCATCGTTTACGTTCGACAAGGACTCAATAGGTGCGTCCCCATTTATGCTCTTGTCTGTACAATATGTACCGGTATATAAACAGAGAGAGAGAGAGAGTTTAAATAAATGTTAGATGAATCAATGAATCTATGAGTGGACATAAAAACAGATATTTTATGGAGGCATCCGAATCTTTACTGAGAGAGAGAGATTGAGTGAGTGAGTGAGTGAGTGTGTGTGTGTGTGTGTGTGTGTGTGTGTGCTGGAATTAGACAACCTCTGACAGAGTGTTCTTAATGTACTGTATGGGTGTGTGTATTTGTGGGGTGTGTGTGTGTGTGTGTGTATGATATTATTAATGGATTTAATTCGAATCGGCAGCCAAAGAGGCTGAAAATACACAATTCCTCAGCCTAACTTATCCTAAATAGTCAACAGGTTGACTTTGTCTTCCACAAGAAAGCTTACATACCAGAAGGTGTAGAATGTGGGCAGGGAACCAGGTGCAACCCAAAGGTGGCTCATCCATACCTGACATTCACAACCAACAACATTGTTGACAGAAACCTCACCTGCAGGTAGCTGGGATCGAACCCGCGCTGCCTGAGCCAAGCAACTAGAGTAAAGTGACTCAGTGCGCTGGGCCGCAGTGTGTGTGTGTGTGTGTGTGTGTGTATATATAAATTAGGCAACCTCTGGCAGTGTTCCTAATGTGTGTGTGTGTGAGTGTGTGTATTTTGTGCATTGTGTGTTTAAAAGGGTTTACATTGTTTAATGTGTATGTGTGCTTAAGAGTGTTTTATGTGTGTGTGTGTGTGTGTAATTATGTGTGCTGGTGAATGTATATGTGCGAGTGTTTGCGCTTTCTATTAAACTGACAATTTGATATGGTTCAACTGCTTCTTATTCAATCATTCATTGTGTTAGTCGTAGTTGTCGTCACAGAGTTAACTACCGGTAGGTACCCTTCTGATCGTTTTCTCAAATTAACCTTGGAACGATTTTAGTTCTCAGTCCCTGGTAATCGATTATATACTGAAGTACCGGTATTTGATTATACTTAAAGCTACCTAGAGATCCTAGACTGATCAATGAATAGTACTACATTACTACAATAGTTATTACCTTACATTACTACAATAGTTATTACCTTACATTACTACAATAGTTATTACCTTACATTACTACAATAGTTATTACCTTACATTACTACAATAGTTATTACCTTACATTACTACAATAGTTATTACCTTACATTACTACAATAGTTATTACCTTACATTACTACAATAGTTATTACCTTACATTACTACAATAGTTATTACCTTACATTACTACAATAGTTATTACCTTACATTACTACAATAGTTATTACCTTACATTACTACAATAGTTATTACCTTACATTACTACAATAGTTATTACCTTACATTACTACAATAGTTATTACCTTACATTACTACAATAGTTATTACCTTACATTACTACAATAGTACTACATTACTACAATAGTACTACATTACTACAATAGTTATTACCTTACATTACTACAATAGTTATTACCTTACATTACTACAATAGTACTACATTACTACAATAGTACTACATTACTACAATAGTTATTACCTTACATTACTACAATAGTTATTACCTTACATTACTACAATAGTACTACATTACTACAATAGTTATTACCTTACATTACTACAATAGTTATTACCTTACATTACTACAATAGTACTACATTACTACAATAGTTATTACCTTACATTACTACAATAGTTATTACCTTACATTACTACAATAGTACTACATTACTACAATAGTTATTACCTTACATTACTACAATAGTTATTACCTTACATTACTACAATAGTACTACATTACTACAATAGTTATTACCTTACATTACTACAATAGTTATTACCTTACATTACTACAATAGTTATTACCTTACATTACTACAATAGTTATTACCTTACATTACTACAATAGTTATTACCTTACATTACTACAATAGTTATTACCTTACATTACTACAATAGTTATTACCTTACATTACTACAATAGTTATTACCTTACATTACTACAATAGTTATTACCTTACATTACTACAATAGTTATTACCTTACATTACTACAATAGTACTACATTACTACAATAGTTATTACCTTACATTACTACAATAGTTATTACCTTACATTACTACAATAGTTATTACCTTACATGTTACAGAACTGCCATTCTCTTGTATATTTGTTCTGAATAACTTTGGATGCCCTCTCTTGTGCATGATATTTCATAGTTATTATATAATAAGACTAAGATAAATACTAAGTAATGTTTAATTAGTTTAGCCTCTGTAGAAAACACTCTTATTCTGAACTTCTTTCAATGTATAAAAAGCAATTCGTATAGTATAGTAATTAAGTATGTAAATTGCTACAGTATTAAAATTAGTATAATACACATAACACTTTACATATCGTTAAGAGTTCTATGTAACTTAGATAATGACTTAATAATAACATATAGACTAGTTGATGGTAAATATGCACTTTTTAAATATCCTAGACGGTAAATATACCTGACATAGTACCGGTAATTATTTAAACAAAAATACATTATAATAGTGTGTGTGTGTGTGTGTGTGTGTGTGTGTGTGTGTGTGTTTGTTCACTTGCTTGTTCGTCAAGGGGAATCCACGCAATGCGAGCTAAGCTCATTATTATCGCGCCTCCTTAACTGGGAATGTATTGCGTGAAATGCATGTTAAGTGTTTATGTATTGTTGGAATGGCTGTGGATGTGTGTGTAGTCTGTATTTTAGCCAATTGGCGATATCTGGAAACGAAGGGTTAGGGTTAATCTGTACGGTACCATTCTCACTACGGTACCAGTCTCACGAGTTGACGAGTAGCTTAGGTTGACCAGTACGATACCCATCTCACCTTGTAACCGATCACCAACCCCAGATGGGACGTCACAACTTCGTCCACTTATACCAGGTTCTTATTTATACTGCTAGGTGAACAGAGGCTACACCGTTAGGAGACTTGTGTGTGTGTATGTGTGTGTATTTCAGTTTGGTATATTTTGGGCTTGCTATTACAAAATAGATTAGGGTATTCCGTATGTTACTATTATACTACCGGTACTAATCATTCATTTTTGTAGTTGATTTCTTCAAACACTTCTAATTGATTTTTCATGAATAATATGCAAAATATAATTGTCTATGATCTACTCCAATAAAAACAAATTTTATTTGAATTGCATTTTAAAAATTATGAAAACGAAAATATGGTTGAAACATTTGTCCAACCTGTATATCATTGGGATAACTGCACTTCTTTTAATTAGGCGGTAATTAATAAACATGATTATGATAAAGTAATTATGGTGTGAAATATTATGTCGTAGTAAATAATATTACATTTAGTGAAGTTATCAGAGGTCGCCAGAATATTTTCGTATAGTTTATTTTGGCTAAACATATTTTTCAGCTTATGAAGAATCAATAGTAGTTAAACTATTAATGAATATTTGTTAATCTCTTTGAATCTTACAGATCCTTCTTAAACTGATTAGAATCGTCCGTCACAAAGTTTAGGTTAAGTGGTTAATACAAATGTCCATAGTAATATAACTATTTAGAGGTATGTTGGTAGTAATAACAGTCATCGCATATAATGATAGAAAGCTAATTCACTCTCAGTATACCAAGTTATTTGATATGGCTTTTGTATTACCTTCATTGTTTCAGAGAGTGTTAACAGTTAACCAGACCAGGCTATATGGTAAACGAGGCCACCATAATACCAGACCAGAGCTAACACTGTCTGGTGTGAGGCGGGTCTGTTTAGACCACCTGTACTTCACTCCATTCATTCCAAGATTTTGTTTGGCGATTATTTGACACTTCTTCCCAGATACCGGCCCTAGGCCGTCACATATCTCCATATTTCATTCACATATTTATTTTGAAGGAGGACTGGGGGGAGGTGGGGTTACGTTTGAAGGGGGTCTGGGATGGCGGCTTTTATTATTATTATTAATAGTATTATTATCTTAAAGACTATCTAGGGAGGTGGTTTATTTGTTACAGTCGAGAGGGCAAATTAAGAATACATTACTCGATAAATGGCAGAAACAATCAAATCCCTCAATAATGATTGAACCAAATCATAATAACCCCCAAAACTAGTGTTAGAGGGGAACGAACGGCAAGCATGTCAAGGTCATATTTGGTGTATAGAAAATTATTAACTTTTTTACTGTCAAAACTTCCTTTTTTCGCCAACACCATGAATTGTGTAGTATAATTATGCTGGAAATGCTTTGGGCTGATAGTGTCGTATTATTATAGGCTAGAGAAGTTGTATTCTAAATATTTGTATTAATTTGTGTTCTTAATACGCTTAACCCTTTCAGCATTAGGACCCACTTTACCATTGTACTCTACCTAATATTTATTTATTAAATTATGTATGTGGGGAGGGGGGGGGGGGACTGCTTATTACCTTATTGCCTCCGTTTGTTTGTTTGTCTGTAAACAATATTTTCAAGAAGTTATGAACCGATTTTCACGAAAGTTGGTGGGCAGACAAGATATGCGGCAAGGTAGAAGTTATTCGTTTAGGACGCGATCGGTAGGGCACATACCTCCGACAGAGTAGGCGGAGGTACGCGCTCTACAGTGTCCCTATAGTTTACGTCTGGGCAGGGTGGACATTATTATTGTTTTCTTATTTGCTGGTATATGCTAACTTCGCTTTTGTATGTATGTACCGGTATATACTGTAGGTATGATTGTATGTATGTACCGGTATATACTGTAGGTATGATTGTGTATGTACCGGTATATACTGTAGGTATGATTGTATGTATGTACCGGTATATACTGTAGGTATGATTGTGTATTATTACCGGTATTATTATTATTATTATTATTTTATATTGGTTTATATATGCTTTGTATATAAGAATGCTAACCCAATATCGTGACACCTCTCTCTCTCTCTCTCTCTCTCTCTCTCTCTCTCTCTCTCTCTCTCTCTCTCTCTCTCTCTCTCTCTCTCTCTCTCTCTCTCTCTCTCTCTCATAGCCCAGCATAGGATGTGCGCCATAATGTGTTTTACCTACACTGAGATATTTTACGCGCACTAATGTAACTGTTAGATGCATTAATGTTATTTAGTGGAGTCTGTGTGGGAGGGGTTCTTTGTGTGCGTTTGTGAGCGTGTGCGTGGTGAGATTACCTGCTTTTGTGTATGAATCAATGGTGTTGTATTATGTTACTGTCTATATATTGTATGTATGAATGTGTTAAGCTCGTAGCCTATGTATGTTTGTATATACTGTATGTATTTTATGTATGTATTCATGCATGCATATGCATGAATTTATGTATATTTGCTTGAAGCGGTGGACAAAGTGAGGGTATAGGAATATAGCATTATTACAAGTACCGTATCTACAATATGTTCATGTACAGTATGTACTGTCGCCTACAAAAGTTATGTTCCTCTCCCTAGTCTAATGTATGGACATAAAATTATTATAATAGGTTTATTTAGGTAGTTTGTTATAAGTGAGTTGACTATTTATATGAATAAACGACTTTATAACAAACTACTTTCCTACACTCTTGATTAATTCATAGCAATTTGACTTCCATACATGATCAAATGTAAGAACAAATTATATTTAGGCATCTGTATAATTGTGGGTATTACTAAATGTAGGCAACCATGCCGTGTAAGTGTGTGTGGTGTACACGCACTGTACGTCTGTGTGTGCAGTTCTCCTTAAAGAGTGATATTGCTTGTTATAATACCG
Source organism: Paralithodes platypus (assembly GCA_032716605.1). Classification (NCBI taxonomy): domain Eukaryota; kingdom Metazoa; phylum Arthropoda; class Malacostraca; order Decapoda; family Lithodidae; genus Paralithodes; species Paralithodes platypus. The sequence continues at coordinate 605,693 of CM064541.1, forward strand.
CTAATAACCCATTTATGCCCTTCATACATCTGCTCCCTTTAAACAACGAACGGCAGACACGGTGTAATGGAATAAATGATGAGGAGAGGAGTAGATACGATAATGAGGGGGTAGAAGAGAAGGGGAGAGAGGGGGAGGGGAAGAAATAATGGGCGAAGTTATTTTAATGCAAATAATTGAAGAGGGGGAGTGGGGCTGAGAGAGAGAGAGAGAGAGAGAGAGAGATTATATTTAATACTACAATTCATTATAAGCTGGTGTTTGAGAGAGTGATGAGGCTTAATGGTTATGTACAAAGGAGTACAAAGGATATCAAGCAACAACAGGTCTAGTGACCCTTCTAGGCTGCTTGTCCTCCAAAACACTGAGGATCAAGTGTCCAAACAGTGGTTTAGAGTGGGTAAGGGAACATTGGAAAGGGAACTACTGCCCTAGAACTAATGTCCGTGGCAGGATTAGGAAGTTAGTAGGGACAGATGGGTTAGTAACTGAGGGGGGGATAAAATAAAGTTATTCATTTACAAACGCAGTCAGTCGCGGGTTTGATGCGAGATATTTGTCTAAGCGGAGTTTAAATGAATCAACGGTGCTGCAGTCTATAACGTCTCGGGGAAGCCCATTCCACAAGTTGACAACTCGATTGAAGAAGAAATTCTTAGATTCGTGTGAGTTAAAAGATTTACCAATAATTTTGCAACCGTTTCCCCGCGTGTAATTAGATTGGTCGATAGTGAAGTACTTACTACAGTTCATATTGTCGATGCCTTTGATGATTTTGAACACTTGAATTAAGTCGCCTCTTAATCTGCGCTGGGTTAAAGGAAATAGATTTAATTCTCTAAGACGCTCTTCGTATGGTTTGTTCTTTAGGCTAGGTATCATTTTGGTAACTCTACGTTGAACTCGTTCTAGCTTGTTTATATCTTTTTGGTAATAAGGGCACCAGGATTGAACGCAGTATTCCAGAAGAGGGCGGACTAAGGAATTGTAAAGGGTTAGGATAACTTCTTTGGATTTATGCTCAAATGACCTGCCTATAAAGCCAATTATTTTGTTTGCCTTCTTAACAACTTCTGAACATTGTTGACTCGGTTTTAGGTTACTCGATATTGTTACTCCCAGATCGGTTTCTCTGTTTACATTCTTAAGCTGAGTGCCATTCATCGAATAGTTTGCTTTCTCATTTAGGTATCCGACATGTAGTACTTTACATTTATCCGCATTGAAACTCATTTGCCAAATTTGGGCCCATCATGACAATTTATCTAGATTGTGTTGCATATCGTCAACTTGTTCTTATGAGAGTACGCTATTTGCAATTTTTGTATCGTCAACAAATTATGAGATTGTACAGGTGAGACCCTCATCTATGTCGTTGATGTAAATTAGAAAGAGAATTGGTCCTAGTACCGATCCCTGGGGTACCCCGCTACTTACATTGGTCCATTTAGATGCCTTACCGTTTATGACTACTCTTTGCTTTCTGTCGCTGAGCCAATTTTCCATCCATTTCAACACACCGTCTTGTATTCCATGCGCTTTTAGTTTTAGCAGTAAACGTTTGTGGGGAACTTTGTCAAAGGCCTTTTGAAAATCAAGGTATATAATATCTACAGCTTTACTCTCATCGTAGAGGTTGAGGATATCGTGGAAGAAGTCTAAGAGGTTTGTTAAACAGGAACGTTTTTTACGAAAGCCGTGTTGAGTATCTTTAAGTAAGTTATTTGCCTCTAAGTGATTTACGAGTCTGTCTCTTATGACCGTTTCTAGCATTTTGCATACAATTGAGGTTAAGTTAATTGGACGATAGTTACTGGGTAGGGATTTGCTGCCTTTTTTGAATATCGGTGTTACGTTGGCTAGCTTCCACTGATCAGGCATAGTCCCAGACTGCAAGGATTCATTGAATAGCAATGTCAGTGGTTTGGAGAGCTCATCCTTAGCTTCCTTTAGAACTCTAGGCGAGATTGTATCAGGTCCAGGCGTTTTATTTACCTTGAGTTTATCTAAACATTTCAATACTTCTCTCTCTGTAACGGTGATATTGCTTAGAACATCTGAATTATCAATCTGAATCGGCGATGGTGTAGGGATATCACTGAGGTCTTCGGTTGTAAAAACTGATGCAAAGAAGGTATTGAGGGCATTACTCATTTGTACTTTGTCTTTGGTGTATTCTCCATTTTCATCGACTAACGGTCCAACAGTTGAAGTAACTACTTTTTTTTTTCTGATATAACTATAGAATTCTTTCGGGTTTGTTTTACTTTGATTCACAACATGTAACTCCAGGGTCTTTTTACTTTGCTTAATTAACTTTTTGGCTTTGCGTCGTAGCTCTACAAATTTCACCCGTTCTTCGTCATTTTGTGAGGATTTTAATCTATCATTAGCAAATTTTTTAGCAAGCAGACAGTCTGAAATATCTTTATTCCACCATTTGGGCTTATCATTATGGCCTGGACGCCGTATTTTCGATGGTATGCAGTCTTGCACTGCCTTAAGGTAAGTGGTTGTGAAACACTCCCAAGATGTATTTATGTTGTTATTGTTAGTCAGAAAGCTCCAGTCAGTTTCTTTAAGCTTTGATTTAAGTTTATGAAAATTTGCTTTCTTGAAATTAGGGACTTTCTCAATGCTGCTATTTGATTTGTTACTAGTAAACTTTAAAGTGAAAGTTATCGTACGATGGTCGCTGTTACTGAATTCATCACCAACATTCAAATTCTCTATTAATTCTTCTTTTGTTGCGAGTACAAGGTCAAGCACATTATTACCACGGGTCGGAGATTGTACAAATTGAAAAAGTGAACTCTCTTGCAAGTTAGCATAGAGGTCGTGTCCAGAGTGTGAAGTAAGAATATCGCCCCATTTAGTCACAGGTAAGTTGAAATTGCCAAGAATTACGGTATCTTGTATGTTAGTTATTTCTGCAATTTGTTCATAAATTTCACTGTCAGTTTGCACTGATTGAGATGGGGGTCTGTATAATAAAGCTAGTGTTATTTTAGTTCCTCGTTTATTATTTAATAGTACGTAAGATATGTCTATATTCGCAATTTGAAGTTTTGACATTAAGACGGGATTAAGACTTTCCTTTATAAAAAACAGAACTCCTCCATTTCTATTGATCCGACTTTTCTCAAACATTGTATAACCAGGAAGCGTATATTCGGCTAAAAAGTCTCTGTCTTCCGTATTTAACCAAGATTCTGTAATGCCGATTATATCATAATGTTCTGTAAACACGATTTCCTCTAGATCTGAAAATGTATTGCGTATGCTACGAGCATTTACATAAAACACCTTAAGAGTATTAGAGTTGGATGTTACTGATTGTGCATTGTCTGAATTTTCAGTTTGTATTTGACTTACACTACCCTGTCTGGGGTCTGGTTGACCCCGTTTTTTGAACGGAAATCCTTGACTGCATCGTTCAGCAGACGACCAAGATGTGCAGCTCCTACTTCATTGAGATGTACACCATCTCCTGAAAACAAAGATTTATTATAGTAAAAATGATCCCACGTGTCGACAAAGCCGATGTCCTCCTCCCTGCAGAGGTTGGCTAGTCGGCGATTTGTACTGGTAGCTATGTTGTAGAATCGGTTTTCTACATCAATCCGGGGAACAATTCCTGAAATTAAGATTCTATTAGATTTTTCCTTGAAGGACCTGATCAGCTGCCGGTACTTGCAAAGTAGTTCCTCTGACCGCGTCCGTTGGACATCGTTAGATCCAACGTGGATGACGTACGTAGTGCTTGCGGGGGCGAGCCTGGAAACCTCTTCCACAGCCGCAACAATGTCGTCCACACGCCGCCACCTGGGATACAGAATCGCTTTCTGGTCCTGGGTGCCCTGGCGCAGAACTCGGTTAGTTGGCCACGGACCATGGAGTCGCCCACAAGCCGAACTTCTTCCGTTTCCTCTTCCTCGTCAATAGCCAGAATTTTGAAGCGGTTTTGGCATGTTGTCGGGATGACCTTCCTGGTACTGGTACTGGGATGCATATTGTTTCTCACTAACTGAAAATTGTCCTGGGGGGGAGTGAGAGTAGAGTCATTATTATTTTCTGCAACATCTAAGGTAGCTGCTGGTGTGGGTACCGGTACCGGTACTGTATGCACTGGAATGGTGGTTGACATCGTAGTGGTTTCTTGGGCCGAGGGCACTCCTACATTGAGTGTGGCAAATTCTTGAAGGGATTCAAGCTTCGTAGTCAGGGCATCGATCTTGCGGTGAGCTGCATTCAATTTATCCGCAATCTTCTCTCGGAGCTGGCAAAATCTACAAATTTGGACATCAGTATCAACAATCATGGTAGGGCCAAATTTACCGGAACAACTCGTGCAGGTTCGTTGCGGCGCCATGACGATATAATCACAATATGCCTGAAAATCACACAAATTTATGTTAGCAAAATGGTACAATTAAAGCCTGAAAATCACACAAAATTTTGTTAGCAATATGATAAAATTAATATGCCTGTAAATCACAAAAAATATGTTAGCAATAGAACACAATTTATGCCTGAAAATAAAACAAAAATTGATGTTAGCAGTATGACACAGTTAAAGCCTGAAAATCACAAATGGACTAGAAATGTGTTCACTTTGACGAGCTGCTATTTATTTAAGGTTATAAATTGTGTGGTAACTAGAGAGAGCGAGCTACTATGTAATTGTATAACTATTAACCCGTCCAGCCCCGGCTAGTTTTGTAATGTTTGTTCACCAGAACCCGGCCGGTTTTCAAAAAATGGTTTTATTCCAGAAACAATAGCGAATGGGTTAGGAATGAAGGAAAAACCACGAAAAACCGCTCAAAAAGCTTAAAGAATGGTCCTACAGAGCCCCCGAAAACGTATTTTACATGAGTAAAAAATTGAAGGCAATTACCCCAAAAAACCAGGTTATTGCACGCTCACGCGCACGCACGTGGACTTTGAGAGTTTTCAACCATCGCACGGTTGCGTGGGATACGTACACAGTTCCCATACAAATCTGAGCCCTCTTGAGTGGCTACACCTGAGGTTACGGTCGGCGCAATTAGGGTGACGCGCCAGGCGCGTCTCTGGGGCTGTGCGTTACATACATCGCCGACGTGTCAGGCGCGTCGCTGGGGCTGTACGGGTTAACTGGCCTTGAAAGAGTTATACTGTTGTATATTTTATGTTTTGCTTTGACTACGAATAAGAGAGAGAGAGAGAGTACAGTAAGAGTAAAGAATAAACAGTGTAGGGGATTTTGGAATGTTGAAAAGGGGAGGGAGAAGTATAGGAATTAATTAATGTTTGTATGTACATGTGTACAGTGTTTGTTTGTGTAAGACAATGTGTGTATGTGTGTGTGTGTGGAGAGAGAGAGAGAGAGTGTGTGTGTGTCTGTCTGTGTGTGTAATACAGTGCTAACTTGTAAGCAAATATGTAGATTTAATACATTTACAGAAAGCGAAAATATTACAACTAGATAGTGTATTGAAAATCAAACATATATATATATATATATATATATATATATATATAGAGAGAGAGAGAGAGAGAGAGCCATCAAGTGTGGTTGAGAATGCCAGGCTTACTCTATCCTGGCTCTCTCTCTCTCTCTCTCTCTCTCTCTCTCTCTCTCTCTCTCTCTCAATAATAAAGCATGTTTGGCCCCAGTGAGATTTTTGTTTTCATTTTCATTATACAAAGTTAAAAAAAAAATGTAAACGCTTTATTACATATACTGTACATATTTGATTACAGGTTGTATATTTATTATTCTTTCATCATTTGTTTGTGTTCACTATCCTCTCCATTATTTATATAAAGAAGTGTGTAGTATTTGTATTACTATGTCAGTAATGCCTTAGTTTTTTTCCGCTCTACCAACTCTTCCTCCCTCACTCCCTCCCCATTCTCTCCCTTCTCCTCTCTTTCTTTCTCTCTTTCTCCCTTTCTCTCTTTCTCCCCTTGCCCTCACTGCCCTTCAATATATCATTTTCATTCACCAAATTTCCCTCTCTCTCACACACACACACTCAGTCTCTCTCTCTCTCTTCTGTGTCTCTACATCCTTGCTCTGCTTTTCTAGTTAACATTAGAGATTCCCCTCTTTGTTTACATCTTTAATTCCGAGCTCTGGCGGTACTTAGCAACTTCGCTCCTGGGCTCTTATTGATTCGCTGCGTCTCAGTTGCCAAGTGTTCCTTTTATTTCTCGTAGCTTTATTCACCTCTCTCTCTCTCTCTCTCTCTCTCTCTCTCTCTCTCTCTCTCTCTCTCTCTCTCTCTCTCTCTCTCTCTCTCTCTCTCTCTCTCTCTCTCTCTCTCTCTCTCTCTCTCTCTCTCTCTCTCTCTCTCTCTCTCTCTCTCTCTCTCTCTCTCTCTCTCTCTCTCTCTTTTTTATCGTTAGTGAAAATCCTGGTGTTTCAGTGAAGTATGAGGTCTTTAATATCGATACGACAGATGTAGTGTTATTTAGTTTTGAAAGCCCTCTCGTTTATATTCTCATCTCTCTATCTCACACATACACACACACTCTCTCTCTCTCTCTCACACACACACACACACACACACACAGCCCGTAGCCTAGTAGGTAGAGCTCTCGTCTCACACACGAGGGGTCGGGGGTTCAATCCCCGGCCGGGCGGAGACAAATTGGGCTTGTCTCCTTTCATGTGTTAGCCTCAGTTCACCTAGCTGTAAATAGGTACCTGGAATAAGTGGACGACGTTGTGACTCCTCTGGGGTTGGCAAAAATGGTACAAGGCGAGATGGGTATCATATGGTTCACCTAAGCTGATGGCTACCTAAGCCTTCGGGCGAGACGGTACCGTCTATAGTGAGAATGGTACCATACAGATCCACCCTAAGCCTTCGTTTCCGATGTCGCCATTGGCTAAAATACAGACTACACACACATCCACAGCCATTCCAACAGTACATAAAACACTTAACATGCATTTCACGCAATACATTCCCAGTTAAAGAGGCGCGATAATAATGAGCTTAGCTCGCATTGCGTGGATTCCCCTTGACGAACAAGTAACTGAGTAACTGAGTAACACACACACACACACACACACACTCTCTCTCTCTCTGCAGCAGATGCTTCTGATGAACCTGAGCCGACATCAAACCAGGACAGCCGCCCTGTTCACCTTAGTCTCTCCCCCACTCCTCGTGCAAGAAGCCTGCTAGCACGAACAGTACCAACCCCTCGCCCCCGTTCTAACCACTCCTCTCCCCGACCTGTACGTAGAGTCCCGCCACCACAGGTTTCCGGATTTACACCAGTGAGGAATGGTGCACGGCCAACGCAGAAAAGGTCTCATCTACCAGTCACAATGTCCAACAGATTTGAGATATTGGTAGAGATGGAAGACGAACCAGAAGAGACCAGGCTCGTGGGGGATTCCATCCTACGAGGACAGGTCGAAGAGTTCTGCGACAGAGTCCCAAATCAACGAAAAAGATTTTGCATCCCAGGAGCTGGACTGGACGACATTGTGGAAGCCTTCGAAGATACCACAAAGGATGCAAATGAAAATACCCTTTTTGTCATCCATGCTGGTTCAAATGACGTCATGCGCACCAGATCCGAAGAGTTGATGGAGAAATATCGCAAGATGATCCAGCACTACAAAAACAAGTCAAGGAATATCATCATCTCAGGCATTCTCCCCAAGATCGACGCACCTGACAAATTCTACGACAAGGCTTCAGCACAAATAGCCGACTAAAACATTTGTGTCTGAGGGAAGAAGTTGAATTCATCAACCTCTGGGACAACTTCTACAACCAGCCTACTCTGTTCCGCAAGGATGGCACTCATCTAAACCCTGTGGGTTCAGCACGCATGGGTCGTCTCCTACACGAAGCAGTCCGCAGCCATGGATCAAAAAACGCCATCCGAGAAGAAGCAGCAGTGACATAAATCATCCAACGCCAAGAAAAAAACAGAGGCAACCGAGGACCACCAGCGATAAGGACCGAAGACAGCGAGGACCGAGGACAGCCATGAACATAAATGTAGATCCGACAAGAACCAAAAATATTATTAAAGAGCGTTCCGTGAGTTCTAAAATAACAAATTTAAAGGTTTTCTATGCAAACGCTCGTAGCATACGCAATAAATTTTCAGATTTAGAGGAGCTAGTGTTTACAGAAAATTATGATGTGATTGGCATAACAGAATCTTGGCTCAATACAGAAGATAGAGACTTTTTAGCAGAGTATTCACTTCCCGGTTATGTAATGTTTGAGAAAAGCCGAATAAATCGAAATGGAGGTGGCGTTTTACTTTATATCAAAGAAAGTCTTAACCCTACCCTCTTGTCAAAACCTCAAATTGTGAACGTCGACGCATCTTTTGTGCTAATAAAGAATAATAAAGGTACCAAAATAATACTTGCATTAATATACAGACCTCCAGCTCAATCAGTGCAAACTGACCGAGAAATTTACGAACAAATTGCAGATGTAAGTAACTCACAAGATACCGTAATTTTTGGTGACTTTAATTTACCTGTGACCAAGTGGGGCGATACTCTTACTTCACACTCCGGACATGACTTGTATACGAACTTGCAAGAGAGTTCGCTTTATCAATTTGTTGGAACGCCGACCCGTGGTAATAACGTTCTTGACATTGTACTTGCAACAAAAGAAGAATTAATAGAGAATTTGAATGTTGGTGATGAATTCAGTAACAGCGACCATCGTACGATAACTTTCACTTTAAAGTTTACTAGTAACGAACCAAATAGTAGCATCGAAAAAGTCCCTAATTTCAAGAAAGCAAACTTCCATAAACTTAGAGCTATGTTTAAAGAAACTGACTGGAGCTTTTTAATTCACAATAACGACATAAATACATCTTGGAAGTTATTCAAAGCCACTTACCTAAAAGCAGTGCAAGACTGCATACCATCAAAAACTCGGCGTCCAGGCCATAATAATAAGCCCAATGGTGGAATAAAGATATTTCAAACTGCCTGCTTGCTAAAAAATGTGCTAATGATAGATTAAAATCCTCACAAAATGACGAAGAACGGCTGAAATTTATAGAGCTACGACGCAAAGCCAAAAAGTTAATTAAGCAAAGTAAAAAGACCTTAGAGTTACATATTGCGAATCAAAGTAAAACAAACCCGAAAGAATTCTATAGTTATATCAGAAAGAAAAAAGTTGTTACTTCAACTGTTGGACCGTTAGTCGATGAAAATGGAGAATACACCAAAGACGAAGAACAAATGAGTAATGCCCTCAATACCTTCTTTGCATCAGTTTTTACAACAGAAGACCTCAGTGATATCCCTACACCATCGCCGATTCAGATTGATAATTCAGATGTTCTAAGCAATATCACCGTTACAGAGAGAGAAGTATTGAATTGTTTAGATAAACTCAAGGTAAATAAAACGCCTGGACCTGATACAATCTCGCCTAGAGTTCTAAAGGAAGCTAAGGATGAGCTCTCTAAACCACTGACATTACTATTCAATAAATCCTTGCAGTCTGGAACTATGCCCGATCAGTGGAAGCTAGCCAACGTAACACCGATATTCAAAAAAGGCAGCAAATCCCTACCCAGTAACTATCGTCCAATTAGCTTAACCTCAGTTGTATGTAAAATGCTAGAAACGGTCATACGAGACAGACTCGTAAATCACTTAGAGGAAAATAACATACTTAAAGATACTCAACACGGCTTTCGTAAAAAACGTTCCTGTTTAACAAACCTCTTAGACTTCTTCCACGATATCCTCAACCTCTACGATGAGAGTAAAGCTGTAGATATTATATACCTTGATTTTCAAAAGGCCTTTGACAAAGTTCCCCACAAACGTTTACTGCTAAAACTAAAAGCGCATGGAATACAAGACGGTGTGTTGAAATGGATAGAAAATTGGCTCAGCGACAGAAAGCAAAGAGTAGTCATAAACGGTAAGGCATCAAAATGGACCAATGTAAGTAGCGGGGTACCCCAGGGATCGGTACTAGGACCAATTCTCTTTCTAATTTACATCAACGACATAGATGAGGGTCTCACCTGTACAATCTCAAAATTTGCTGACGATACAAAAATTGCAAATAGCGTACTCTCAAAAGAACAAGTTGACGATATGCAACACAATCTAGATAAATTGTCATGTTGGGCCCAAATTTGGCAAATGAGTTTCAATGCGGATAAATGTAAAGTACTACATATCGGATACCTAAATGAGAAAGCAAACTATTCGATGAATGGCACTCAGCTTAAGAATGTAAACAGAGAAAACCGATCTGGGAGTAACAATATCGAGTAACCTAAAACCGAGTCAACAATGTTCAGAAGTTGTTAAGAAGGCAAACAAAATAATTGGCTTTATAGGCAGGTCATTTGAGCATAAATCCAAAGAAGTTATCCTAACCCTTTACAATTCATTAGTCCGCCCTCTTCTGGAATACTGCGTTCAATCCTGGTGCCCTTATTACCAAAAAGATATAAACAAGCTAGAACGAGTTCAACGTAGAGTTACCAAAATGATACCTAGCCTAAAGAACAAACCATACGAAGAGCGTCTTAGAGAATTAAATCTATTTCCTTTAACCCAGCGCAGATTAAGAGGTGACTTAATTCAAGTGTTCAAAATCATCAAAGGCATCGACAATATGAACTGTAGTAAGTACTTCACTATCGACCAATCTAATTACACGCGGGGAAACGGTTGCAAAATTATTGGTAAATCTTTTAACTCACACGAATCTAAGAATTTCTTCTTCAATCGAGTTGTCAACTTGTGGAATGAGCTTCCCCGAAACGTTATAGACTGCATCACCGTTGATTCATTTAAACTCCGCCTAGACAAATATCTCGCATCAAACCCGCGACTGACTGCGTTTGTAAATGAATAACTTTATTTTATCCCCCCCTCAGTTACTAACCCATCTGTCCCCTACTAACTTCCTAATCCTGCCACGGACATTAGTTCCAGGGCAGTATTTCCCTTTCCAATGTTCCCTTACCCACTCTAAACCACTGTTTGGACACTTGATCCTCAGTGTTTTGGAGGACAAGCAACCTAGAAGGGTCACTAGATCTGTTGTTGCTTGATTTCCTTTGTACTCCTTTGTACTCCTTTGTACTCCTTTGTACTCCTTTGTACTCTCTCTCTCCTAGCACAATATTTCTCGACTTTCATCCTATCTTTCCGGGAATAGAATGTTATCTCTTGTATTCCCCCATTTAATTATATTAGTCACTTTTACCTTTTTATTTCAGCCCACATACACATTTCAGCCCACATACACATTTCAGCCCACATACACATTTCAGCCCACATACACATTTCAGCCCACATACACATTTTTCGTGTAATCAATTCGGTTTTCTTTCTTGCGTTATTTAGCACCCAGTCTCTCCTTGAATATATTTACGTTGTTTTCGTATTTTAATCTGTCTTTTTATCCTACTATAGCTCAGGAACGTTCACCTTTACTCTTTTTATTACAGCTTTGCCGCTTATATATATATATATATATATATATATATATATATATATATATATACAGTACAGTATATATTATTATATGTATTTTATTTTTGTGCTGTGGCCTATGTAACTTAGATATATAATATTGTTATGCTTATTTGATATTTTACCATCTCTTTTGCCTTCCTTACTGTTTTTGTTATCATTGTTCTTTGTTGTTTGTCCTTGTATTATCGACACATTTATCTGCATTAACTTTACTGTCCATTTTGAAGTATTGACCCCTTGAGGTTCATGACGCGTGTTGACTGTTCTGGCTATTTGTAGACGATATTGTTCAAACTAGTAAAGGTATATGGGAGTCAGAGGGTTAATTGAGATCGTCGTTTCTCTTATAATTTATCCCAGATCTGTCCAAAGCTGTATAACATCGTGTAATGATAGCCACATTAAGGGGGGATGGGCCGGTTTTCTGGACCACTTTCTCCCTCATGTTTAGCCCCATTAGTTTTCAGATGTTAAGATGTTTGCCCCATTAGTTAGTCGATTTTAAGACCTTTCGACCCATTTCTTCGTCAATATTTAGACCTTTCGTGCTATTTAGGTGTCGATTTTTTCCCTGGCGAACGATAGTGAGCCTATAATGTTGGAAGAATCGGCCTTTGGCCGAAAATTTTACAAATTAATCTAGAAGGGGGATCTAATGGATAATTGTTTTATATATGATGGAGGTCTAGGGAGGAAACTAGAAAAATAACGAATACATGCAAAATTCGCCCGAAAAGTGAACCATCTCCCCTTAAACTGTCAAAACGCGTCACGATCCTCAAAGTGTTATTGTTTACGGGTAATATTATACCTTCTACTAATTTATGTATCCTTACATGGTACATACTGTATTTACTTGACCTTTATGTATCCTTACATGGTACATACTGTATTTATGTATCCTTACATGGTACATACTGTATTTACTTGACCTTTATGTATCCTTACATGGTACATACTGTATTTATGTATCCTTACATGGTACATACTGTATTTACTTGACCTTTATGTATCCTTACATGGTACATACTGTATTTATGTATCCTTACATGGTACATACTGTATTTACTTGACCTTTATGTATCCTTACATGGTACATACTGTATTTATGTATCCTTACATGGTACATACTGTATTTATGTATCCTTACATGGTACATACTGTATTTATGTATCCTTACATGGTACATACTGTATTTACTTGACCTTCCACATACATAGAAATTATCACATGAACAGGGATCAAGGAAGCTTTACTCCTCTGGTCTTCTCATCGTCGGGAGGTATGGGACCTTCTGCAAGTGTCTTCTATGCCAGATTAGCTGAACAAATATCGGAGAAAAAGCGCCAGCATAGAAGCCAAGTCATAACTTGGATGAGATGCCGGCTCTCTTTCTCTCTTCTCAGGTCTGCACTCCTATGTCTCAGGGGTACATACTGTATTTATGTATCCTTACATGGTACATACTGTATTTACTTGACCTTCCACATACATAGAAATTATCACATGAACAGGGATCAAGGAAGCTTTACTCCTCTGGTCTTCTCATCGTCGGGAGGTATGGGACCTTCTGCAAGTGTCTTCTATGCCAGATTAGCTGAACAAATATCGGAGAAAAAGCGCCAGCATAGAAGCCAAGTCATAACTTGGATGAGATGCCGGCTCTCTTTCTCTCTTCTCAGGTCTGCACTCCTATGTCTCAGGGGTCCTCCCCGCTACAGAGGACAAGAGTGAGAGACTTGGACTTTGAAATGGTCGTGGCGGAGGGACGAATTGGGGAACAACTAGGTTGATTGTAGGGAGGTACTGGTACAATAAGATCAACTACAATGTAACTAGAATAAGATAGATTGTACACCACTTTGTAACTGTCACCTTAGTGTGTGTGTGCGTGTGTTACTCAGTTACTTGTTCGTCAAGGGGAATCCACGCAATGCGAGCTAAGCTCATTATTATCGCGCCTCCTTAACTGGGAATGTATTGCGTGAAATGCATGTTAAGTGTTTTATGTACTGTTGGAATGGCTGTGGATGTGTGTGTAGTCTGTATTTTAGCCAATTGGCGACATCGGAAATGAAGGCTTAGGGTGGATCTGTATGGTACCATTCTCACTATAGACGGTACCGTCTCGCTCGAAGGCTTAGGTAGCCATCAGCTTAGGTGAATCATATGATACCCATCTCGCCTTGTACCATTTTTGCCAACCCCAGATGGGACGTCACAACGTCGTCCACTTATTCCAGGTACCTATTTACAGCTAGGTGAACTGAGGCTAACACATGAAAGGAGACAAGCCCAATTTGTCTCCGCCCGGCCGGGGATTGAACCCCCGACCCCTCGCGTGTGAGACGAGAGCTCTACCTACTAGGCTACGGGATGTGTGTGTGTGTGTGTGTGTGTGTTATGGTATATAATTCATTCATTCAAGGTTGCAGTACTTGATACTTGATGCCTTAGCATCGGTTCTACTTTGATAAGCAGTACCGGTAACTGATATTTGTTTATTGTCATTATTATGTTATTATGTACTTATAGGCATTATAGACCGCTATTAGCATTAGGGTTGTTGTTTTTTGTTTTTTTTTTAAAGTTCTAAATGTCATTGTCATTATTCATGTTTATTGAAATTCTATTATCTGTTCTCTGGCACTCTTTCAACTTTGGGGGAGACACTTGTTACAGACAGCTTTGCCTTTTTTATCCTTCATTGACATAAAATATGAAATATATTGTGTTTATTTATGTTTATTACCATCGTTAAGTTATATGATATTGAATTTTGTGTGTGTTTGTATATTTCTTAAAGCGTAAAAATATAGGAAAGACACATAAATGCAGCAAGCCATTCAGTACCAGTGATGTTCTTTTCATTATATTCTGACAGCTATTAGGTGATTGTATTCAGCTTAGGAAGAACGTCTACCAATTGAAAGGCTACAGATTATCTCTATTAATCCTTTTAGCTACCGGTACCATATATTCCTCATAAACTGCACAAAATCGTCTAAATATAGCTAAAATATAAAATTATATATAATATAAAAAGACGTCACCATACAGAAAGGGTTAAAAGAAACCCACACAGATAATGGCATCCCCCATTTAACATGACTGTACAGGAATTGTATATGAAGTGTTGTGGTTTGGAGGTTGTGGGAAGTGTATATGAAGTGTTGTGGTTTGGAGGTTGTGGGAAGTGTATATGAAGTGTTGTGGTTTGGAGGTTGTGGGAAGTGTATGAAGTGTTGTGGTTTGGAGGTTGTGGGAAGTGTATATGAAGTGTTGTGGTTTGGAGGTTGTGGGAAGTGTATATGAAGTGTTGTGGTTTGGAGGTTGTGGCAAGTGTATATGAAGTGTTGTGGTTTGGAGGTTGTGGGAAGTGTATATGAAGTGTTGTGGTTTGGAGGTTGTGGGAAGTGTATATGAAGTGTTGTGGTTTGGAGGTTGTGGGAAGTGTATATGAAGTGTTGTGGTTTGGAGGTTGTGGGAAGTGTATATGAAGTGTTGTGGTTTGGAGGTTGTGGGAAGTGTATATGAAGTGTTGTGGTTTGGAGGTTGTGGCAAGTGTATATGAAGTGTTGTGGTTTGGAGGTTGTGGCAAGTTAAGGGGACACTGGCTGTTTGTTTGGTCTATTAATTCATTTATTCATATATTTTTTTAGTTTCCTCCCTAGACCCCCATCAAGCTTAGAAGAAAAAAAAACTAGACCACCCCTTTCAAGATAGATTTGTACATTTTTCGGTAGCACAATTTCCCGGCCAAAGGCCTATTCCTCCTAAAACTACAGGCTCGCTATCGCTCGCCAGGAAAAAATGGACACCTAAATGGCACGAAGGGTCCTAATATTGACAAAAACATGGGGTTAAAGGTCATAAAATCCACAAACTAATGGAAGCAACATCTTAAAATCTCAAAACTAGTAGGGCTAAACATTAGGTAGAAGGGGTTCCAGAAAAACGGACTGTCTCCCCTTCAGCTGATATCACATTAGAGCCTTTATAGTCAACATTCAATAATCAAATTTTTCTGGCAACATTTCTGGGATAATTTACACTGGTATCGGAAACTAGACTGATGATAGGTGAATTTAGGTGGTAAAAATATTTGAACTGTTGACCTCATAAGCTGCCAGATCAGTGTTGAGGATAAATGTTGAGGCAAAAAGCGCTCGTGTGATACCGGCTTTACTCGTGAGAAAGTGGATTCCAGGGAGTAGTAGTTGAAGGTATCCGTCACTTATGATAACCACAACTTCTGCAGCCTACAGGGAGGTGCAGATTTAGGTTACTCAGTTGACTTTATGAGGGGGGGGGGTAATGTGCTCTCTAGACTTGTATCAAGCTTTAAACACACACACGCACACACCCAAGACCCCCTTTCGAGATAAATGTATACAATTTTCTGTTAAAAACAAAACAAAACGTGTCGGCCCAAGGCCGATTCCCCCTTATTACAGGCTCGCTATCGCTCTTCAGGAAAAATGGCTTAGAGAGTGTACAAAGGAATTTAAATTCGCATTTAAGTTCGGTAAAACTGCTACAATATTAGGAGCGTTTAAGAACACTGAAACAGTACTCATTGGAGCGTAGAAGAGAACGTTACCTAATAATATACACATGGAAAATCGCAGAGGGTTTAGTACCAAACCTAGATACCCCGATAGTCATGAAATTCAGTGATAGGAGAGGCTGGGAATGCGAATAACAGAGGTGCTATGGGCTCTCTGCGAGAGGGCATGGTTATCACACAGAGGACCACGTCTCTTCAACAAACTTCCACGGCGAGTAAGAGACATGAGGGGCATCTCGTTAGACACCTTCAAGAGAGCCCTTGATGTCGAACTGCAAAAAGTGCCAGACGAGCCCATCTACGCAGGGGAGCGTGCTGCCCCTTCGAACAGTCCGCTGCACCAAATCACCACCCAGAACGAGGGGCGGCGCGCTCCTCGGTGCCACTAGATGAGTGGCGAAAACAACCTTAGGTGACCTAAATGGCTCGCAAGGTTTTAATATTGGCAAAGAAATGTAGCGAAAAATCTTAAAATCACCAAACTAATGATGCACGTCTTAATATATCATAACTAATGGGGCTAAGCATGAGGAGAAAGGGGTCCGTAAAAAAACAAAAACCTCCAGGGACACTGCCTTGTGCGCCACCCTGTATTGTGAAGGAAGGATACAGGTAGTTATAACCCTGTCACCAGCCGAGGACGGGTTTATCACTTATATCAAGAACTGTGGGAATCGGAGGGTTAATTGAGATGGACTTTACTTTTTTGACTTACAGAGAACCCTCCTAATCTGAGTAAAATTGTATAATGTAGGCGAGATGAAAGTGGGAAAAGCGTCCTCAAAAGACTGATAGAGTTAAGTGTTGAACTTTAAGTAAGAAACTCTCTATTACCATGGAGGGGAATGTGAAGAGTTGGGACAAAAGAAACGACTTCAATTTAACGTTTATATTGGGAGTATGATGAGTCTCTGTAAAACTATGCAAGGGTTGCAATATTTCTTCTAAGGGTACAGGAGGCATTAAAGTCATGTATTTGGTTATTTGTCATGTTTTCGCTCTCTAAAAGTGAACAATACTCCCAAGGTTATACGACTCCCGCATTTCAACTAACTTTAACTGCAAAATAATCATCAATACATAATTAATGAACTCTTTAACAACTATTCAAGGACTTTTTAGCTATACTGTACATCTACACATTTGAAGTTGGCAGTAAGATTTGCACCAAATGTTTTTAAGATGCGATAGGGAAAGTCTCGTGGTGATTCACGTTATCGTAAATACGATAGGCTATGACTCTTTTGTGATCCCGTATGTCTCTGTGACGTCACGGTCGCTCCTGCAGCACGACGTAGGACGAGTAGATCGTATATTATAAGATTGTAAATAAGTTAAGTTATAAAAGGCCTAATATGCTATTAAGCAATATTGACATGGTCTTATGTAGTATATATGAATTTATCGTATATATTAATATAATTTATCGTATAGAGCAACCTAGATGCGGTACGATAATTTGGGCTCCTGGCGTTTGCCAAGGCAGCAAGGTGTGCCTCTGAGGAAGAGAGAGCAGAGCCTTCACTAACACCGACCAGTTAACATCTATTTTCCGCCCTCAGTTGATCGCGCTATTGTGCCTCTAATCACAATACACTGACAGCAATACAAACAGCTACACCATCACGACGCTCTCATCGACGCCATGACTGACTGACAGATAAGCATAATATTCATGTCCATTCCCATGTAATCATTTATTCTTTCTTTCACTTGACTCGAGTCTCGGGACCGGTGTCTTGCCTCCCCATTGTCCGCCATATTGGGTAAAACGTTCTCCCTTGCCTCGTTGCCACGTGGAACTATTGGTGAGTTAATTCCTGGCTAGTATATTAACCCTTATAACCTTACCCTATATATAAATTTATTATGTGAGACCTTGGATATAAATTAGCTTGTTTCAGATTGAATTCAATTTAGATATGGAGTAGTTTTAATTTAGATTGATTTTATTTGATTCATTATAGCTTAGTAATATTTAACTTCCATTGATAGTTTACCACATTGGTGCCCAGACCTGGGAATTAGCTACCAGTAAGGGATTTTTGAGGCAATGAGCAAGGGGACATATAACAGGATGCAGGAACAACTCTATGATAATCTGGTAGGACTAGCCAAGCGGTGGTTAGAGCCGGAATGCAGGGTCGCATTGTTGCACCTGCCTAAGTCCTGCATCCCACCCATCATCTTTTCCCAATTATTTTCTTTTCCATTTCAGACTTCCTGTGACATATGACCTGACCTAACATGTTGTCTTGTTCAATATGACCCTTTAGTAGGTATTGCTATTTTGTGTACTATTTTTTCTCCATAACATAGAAGTCCACCGGTTGGCGTCTCTTAACTAGACTACTATTTTGCCATTGTTTTTGTAACATTTAGATACATAGCCTATAGGCTTACATGCAAAATGAATAAACAGTAAGAGACACCGTCGGGTGGGGTGCTGATCAAGGCCCCTAAAAATCAAAGAGCGGGACTTCGGGGAGTAATAAATAGGCTAATTGTAGACGTCAACACTTTCATCACTACTGCTGACCTCGAGGAATTGGAAGCTAGATTAGACAACGTCCAGGCTACCCATGGTCGTATTATGGCTCTGAGTGAGGTGATTGTGGCAGGCATGACAGAGGAGGAAGAGATAGTTACAGAGTGTGATAATCGCGCCCTCTATGATGAACCTGTCTTTAGAGCGAAGCACATATTACAGCATGCTGTCGCAAGTAAGAAGGGAGGCGAGAATGAGGCCCATAGAAGGGCTGACCCAAAACACACTGTACACCTCCCAAAGCTCAATCTTCCTACATTTGGGGGCAAATTGACTGAGTGGTTAGCTTTTTGGGACGTATTTCGGTCTACAGTTCATGAATCCTCTTTGGATAATGTCCGCAAGTTTCACTACCTGAAAGGACAAATGGAAGGAGAGGCCTTACATTTGATAGAGGGTTTTGCGGTAGTGGGTGATAGTTATCTTGAGGCAGTACAAATATTAAAGTCCACATACAGGGATCAAGAGCAGTTGAAGATGGCCCATGTCATTGCCTTGTTAAAGCTCGCAGAACCACACTATAAGGTTGAGGAGTTAGCAAATTTTAGGGCAAATATGGAGTGCCATACTCGATCGCTAGACACCCTAGGGGTCACCACACAGGAAATGATAGTCATTATCTTATGTCAGAAGCTTCCTATGGCAATACTTGACAAGGTTAGATCATTTGATCTGGGGGAGTTCAAAACTCAGTTCAGTAAGGAAATTAGCAATCTACAGTTGAACAAAGGGAGAATGTATGTGTCGGGAGGGAGTGAGAATGTGGAGATGAGGGGAACTGTAAGCATGACAGTGGGGACTAAAGAAAAGAAAGAGGGTACGTATGAGAAACCTGCTCAGATTCTATGTAAGCTATGTAACAACAAACATAAATGGAGTTTCTGTGTAAAATCCCCAATAAATGAGACAAAACCAGCACAGGTGAAACGATTGAAGCTATGTGTAGGTTGTCTAAGTAAGGAACATGGTAAGCAGGGACAATGTACTGCTACATACTTAAGGCCCTGTCGCCACTGCAAAGGACATCACTTTGATAAGTTGTGTCCTACAGCAGATAAAGTCAAAGACGTCAAAACAGAGGGTACCGTACTACAACTTTGACACTAGGTAGCAAGCAAGACACCACTATATTGCCCACAATACAGATTCTCATGGAAGGTAAAGACAGTAACAAAGTTTGTCGGGTACTTCTAGATCAAGGGTCTCAACGTTCCTTTATAAAGAGGTCCGTCTTAGTGGGACTGAAGCACCGAATCGTAGGGGCTGAGACTCTTCGATTGCAGGGCTTCACAGGGGTTACTGACAAACAAGACTACGAGATAGCGGAGATTTCATATTTCTACCGTAAAAACCGGTACTTTATGACATGTATCGTAGTAGACGCCCTACCAGAATATGTATCTGTAGGAGTGAAGAAGGTGGAACACGCATTACGTAGCAAAGGGGTTAACTTGTCAGATCCCATGGGAGATCAGAGTGAGGTGCATGTTCTACTTGGTGTGGATCATTATTATGCTGTAGTATACCCTGGATTTAGAAAGATGTGTGGTGTAATTTTAATGCCCACTAAATTTGGATATTGCATGAGCGGAAAGGTGCATACTACACGGTCAAAGGTCCTGGTCGACACGGTCTCGATATATAGAGTCGATGTAACCGCGGCAGAGGAGTTGGGAAGGGAGGATTCCCAACCTAGTGACCCTAAAATGGCTGCCGAGTTCGACCTGGAACGACTGTGGAGATTGGATCACATAGGCATTAATCCTATGGAGACTGATTATGACTCGGAAGTTGCGCTACAAAGGTTTGACGAGTCTGTGAGCTACTGTGCCTCAGACAAGCAATATAAAGTTTAGTTTACCCTGGAAGAACAGTGAGATAAGCCTGCCTACCAACTATGGTTTGGCATTAGGTCGCTTGCACGCATTACAGCGTAAATTGTCTAACGAACCGAGCACGTGCCAGGCGTATGACTTTGTATTTCGGAGTTATGAAGATAGGGGCTTTATTGAGAGAGTCGATGTCAAGGAACCGATTAAGAAGGGTAGGGTTCACTATCTGGCCCATGATGGGGTAAGAAAAGACAGCGTCACCACACCAATACGGGTGGTGTATGACTGCTCTGCCCATCAAGGTCAACAACCCAGTCTAAATGACTGCCTGTTGACAGGTCCGTCCATGGTGGCGGACCTGTCCCAACATCTATTGCGGTTTAGGCTGGGGAAGTACGCATATACCAGTGACATCGAGAAAGCATTCTTGATGGTCAAGCTAAAGGAGGAAGATAGAGATGTTACCCGCTTTCTTTGGTTCAGCGACATTAGCGACTCTGAAAGTCCGGTCATAATATACCGTTTCGGGTTGTACTCTTTGGGGCCACGTGTTCACAGTTTTTGTTAAATGCCACAATAAAAGAACATCTAGCTGATACTCATGAGGACACAGGTAAACTATCTCGCGGATTATATATAGACAATTTGAAGGGTTCTAGCGATAGTCAGGATGATTTGTTATATACAGTCCTCCCTCGGGTAGCGCGGGTATATCGTACTGGGACCGCGCCGCGCTATGCAAACACGCGCTACACAAAGCAAAGAACTTATGGGATTAATTCTATTGGTTCTGGCCACTTCCGCAAAGTCCCCTTTTTTACCCATTTACCACCCGATTTATCTATTTATTTGTCAGTATTATTACGTTGGCAACATACCTTCATACTAGGGGTCAATAATATATCCAATTAAGACCATTGATATTATGAAATGCCATTTATTTGACACGAAACCAATGCTGCTCAGCTGTAGTACAACAATAACAAACCACATGTCGTCTGTGTGAGAGGCAGGCGGCTGCAGCTTGGCTAAAGTTGCCAACAATCTACCGCCTTCATTAGAGTTATAGTTTAATGTATTTTTCTTTGGCTTTTACTATTATAAATATTATTTGGTAAAATGAAATTCAATTCCATAGAGTAAATTATAATAATATTTTATTGTATACAGAAATAACTCGGGTTTAGACATAGCCACACAAGAACAACACACACACACACACACACACAAACTGACTCAACAATAACACACGGAAAATCAGCTGACGAATCTCGGTGTTTCAAATTAACTTGCATTGAAAGTATATTCGTAGTATAAGGCCATCCATGGTTTTGGAGGTTTATAAATGTGTCTTATACACGCCGGTATATACGGGTCTGACGAATCTGCCGTCACAGGCTGACAGATGCCGAGAGATGCCGACCAGCCGCCACCCGCCACGAGCCACGAGTGCTACATAAACAAAGCGTGTTAGATGCTGACTCGGCACATTTGGGGTACCCGTGTTAGAGCAAAACCGCACTGTCCAAAGCCGCGCTACCCGAGGGAGGACTGTACATACTGGCAAGCACGCAGATTGTTTGCGGATGCACATCTATTTCTCCGCGAGTGGGTTACTAATAGTGAAGATCTTCAGAGTTTGATACAGGTGGACGGTACAGCATCTCATAACCAGGAAAAGTCCAGAAATTTGGGGATGATCTGGCAACCTAAACGTGACATACTAACTTTTCAAACAAGGTCTTTTGCTCAGCAGACAGGATCGCACACAAAAAGAAGTCTGTTGAGCAAAGTTGCGCAATTTTTTGATCCTTTGGGTCTAGCATTACCCGTTACCATAAGAGCTAGGATTCTAATGCAGGAAGTTTGGAGACGTAATATAGGATGAGATGACAGTTTGCCCGAGGACCTGAATGACCAAGGGACATTGTTGTTGAATGAGTATGCCATCCTATGTACTAAACCTATACCTCGTAAAGTGGCGGCGTTCGGTGACGTTACGTTACACACGTTGCGATGCTAGCGCCACGGTATACGGGGTAGCCATATATGTCGTTACTTCATTTGGGGCACATTTAGTTACAGCCCGGGCCAAGGTAGCCCCGGTTAAAAAGGTAACTATCCCAAAAATGGAATTGACTGCCATGCTGCTATTAGCACGTCTGGTGCGACATGTACGCGCAGTATACAAGAGCGAATTAAATATTGAAATCGTTCACGTTTGGTGCGATAGTCAGGTCGCACTCAACTGGATACATAGCAAGAAGTCTCTGCCAGTTTATGTGCGGAATAGGGTAGATGAGATTAGAGCCCTTTTGCCAGACGTTGCTTATCATTATGTAAATACAAAAGAAAACCCTAGTGATCTCATAACTAGGGGTATAATGGCTAGCCAGTTAGTGAAGTCCGAATTGTGGTGGCATGGTCCAAAGTGCCTGCTCCATGAAAGTGAATGGACGATTTGGCATGCTGTAGGTGAGGGACTTCTGCCACTGCAAACAGTGGCAGTTACAGCCCAACCAAATGAGCCACCGGGTCCAATCATAGAGTGGGCAAGATTCGGTGACTATAATAAACTAGTCAGAGTTGTCGCTTGGGTATTGCGATATGTATCCAATATCAAGCATAAAGTAATGGGCCAACTCTGCAACAGGGGTCACAACATTGATGCTCGTGAATTTAAAGCAGCTGAAGTAACTTTGATCAAATGGGTTTAAGTAGAAACCTTTTCCAATGAATTAGAATCCTTGCAAAGCTCGAATAAGACATTAATGCCTAATATAGTGCGTCAACTAAGGTTGCACCTAGACAATGGCCTCATCAGGTGTGAGGGTCGCCTGAAGTGGTCGGGTGTAACAGATGGCACAAACCGCCCTATACTATGTGGTGATGGGCTGGTCTATCAGAGTGAGAATTGAACGATCTCTGCCATACCCATAGCTTACTCCGACTGTTCCTTTTACTTATATATTTTCTAGATCTCAAGTGACGGCATCTCTTCCGTGGATTGACCTCCCAATCTACCAAGATTGGAAGCCAAAGCGTCACATTTTTCCTTTGCCCCTCGACTTTCTCTTCATAATTGCTGAGGGGCACAGGGCCCTGGGTGGGGCTTTTATTTCCCGGGCGTTGCCGCACCCTCCTCAGCTCCCCGCCATGGAGTGGCTTCGGTCACCCAGGCTTTATTGTGGTCGGCAGGGAGGGATCTGTGGGGGCGCTCGGTTATGGCCTTGGCCTTGCTCGGGGCCTTGGGGCTGTTCGGCCAGGCAGCTTGGGGAACAACAACAACAACAACCGCCCTATACTTATGCCAACAAGACATCACGTTACTGATCTAGTGATCATACATGCACATAGGGAAGTAAAACACTACGGGAAACCAGTTAGTGGCAAATAACACCGGAGAAGCAAATACTAATACGAGAGAGCTTTTTGAACTTTGTGATTTTTTTAGTCTTACCCAACATATTGCTGAACCCACACGGGAAAACAATATCTTAGACCTGGTCTTCACTAACAACGACTCTCTAGTACACAGCATTAACATATCGGACACAACATACTCAGATCATAAATTAATTGATATCAAAACAACCTTAGAAAGTGTACAGACAACCTCAGAATCGAGAACAAAAACCGGCCCCTTCAGTAAATTTAACTTCAATAACAAAAACATTAGGTGGGAAGAGGTAAATCAAGAAATGGAGGAAATAGACTGGGAAGATTTAATGGATAACCTGACACCAGCAGAATGTCTAGTCTTAATAACAGAAACCATGACCCAAATCTGTAGCCACCATATACCTGCAAGACAAACAAAACGAAGAAGCAAACAAGATCGGGAAAGGAGGAGGCTGTACAGAAGAAGAAAATTACTCGCACAAAGACGCACACATCAAAATCTACAGGATAGGCAAAAGGTCGAAATAGATAGAGAAATTGTGGAAATTGAACAAAGGCTAAGAATATCATATGAACTACAACATATGGAAGAGGAGAGGAAAGCTATTGCAGGTATAAAGGAAAATTCCAAATACTTCTTTTCATACGCCAAACAAAAGGCTAAAACAACATCAAACATCGGCCCACTGAGCAAAGGGGACGGCTCTTTCACAGGGGACAAAAAGGAAATGAGCGAACTCTTAAGCAGGCAGTATGAAATGGCATTCAGTGAGCCTGATGAAACAAAAGTCATCAGAGACCAAATATATTTTTCATGGAAACCTCCTCCACGGAAACCCCTCAGATGCTGGATATTGATTTCGGTCCAAAAGACATAGAAAGAGGCCATTTCCAACATGCCATCCCACTCGGCACCAGGCCCGGACTCATGGAATTCGATCCTAATGAAGAAATGTAAGGAAAACCTCTCAAAACCCCTGGCTATAATGTGGAGAAGGAGTCTAGACACTGGTGACATACCAGATAGCTTGAAAAACGCAATAATTGCCCCACTGCATAAAGGAGGGAGTAAAGCACTACCAAAAAACTACCGCCCGGTAGCTCTAACCTCTCACATCATTAAAGTTTTCGAGCGAGTCCTGCTTAGCAAAATTTCAACATTCATGGAGACAAATAAACTACACAACACCGGTCAACATGGGTTCAGAGCGGGAAGATCATGTCTCTCACAACTTTTGGAACACTATGACAACATTCTTAAAGCGCTAGAAGAAAAGAAAAACGTGGATGTCATTTACACCGATTTTGCTAAGGCATTTGATAAATGTGACCATGGTATAATAGCCCACAAACTGAAAGCAAACGGTATAACTGGGAAAATCAGACGGTGGATATACAATTTCCTCGTAAACCGAAAACAATCAGTAGCAGTAAACCAAGTCACATCTGAGCCTTCGGATGTCAAAAGCTCAGTGCCCCAAGGAACAGTGCTAGCGCCCCTTCTGTTCCTCAAACTAATTTGCGACATAGATACCAACACCAGACACAGTCTTTTGTCGTCGTTTGCTGATGACACAAAATTAAGAAAGATAGTAAACACACAAGAGGACATGGGCCGACTGCAGGAAGACATGAATGTAGTGTTCCAGTAGACCAGGGAAAACAACATGCAATTCAATGAGGAAAAATTCCAATTAATACGGTACGGAGATAATAATGGTGTTAAAGAAATTACAAATTACTTAACAGAATCTAACCACATAATAGAACGGAAAGACAGTGTGAAAGACCTTGGGGTATTAATGTCTGAAAATATGGGTTTCAAAGTACATAACCAGGTCAAAGTGGCGGCTGCGAAACGTCTAACGGGTTGGATTCTGCGTACTTTTAAAACACGCGGTGAATTGCCTATAATAACGCTCTTCAAATCTCTAGTGCTACCGCGGCTTGAATACTGTAGCGTATTAACATCCCCATACAAAGCAGGTGAAATAAATGACGTAGAGAGTGTACAAAGAAATTTCACTTCGCATATAAGTTCGATAAAACATCTACACTATTGGGAGCGTTTAAGAACACTGAATCTGTACTCACTGGAACGTAGAAGAGAACGTTACCTAATAATATACACGTGGAAAATCGCAGAGGGTTTAGTACCAAACCTACATACTCCGATAGTCATGAAATTCAGTGATAGGAGAGGCTGGGAATGCGAAATCCCCCGGATGAATAACAGGGGTGCTATGGGCTCTCTGCGAGAGGGCTGGTTATCACACAGAGGCCCACGTCTCTTCAACAAACTCCCACGGCGAGTAAGAGACATGAGGGACATCTCGTTAGACAACTTCAAGAGAGCCCTAGATGTCGAACTGAAAAAAGTGCCAGACGAGCCCATCCTCGCAAGGGAGCGAGCTGTCGCTTCAAACAGTCTACTGCACCAAATCACCACCCATAACGAGGGGCGTCGCGCTCCTTGGTGCCGCTAGAAGAGTGGCGAACACATCAAAAGGTATCAAAAGGTAAGGTAAGGGGTATGTCATATTATATCAAATTTACGTCTCACATGCTGGATACCCAGAGTTCGACAAGTAGCTCGACGCGTAGTAAGAAAGTGTGTAATATGCCAGAGACTAAAAGGTAAACCATATGCAACTGGACCAGCTCCACCTCTACCTGAATGCCGTGTAAAGCACAGAGAACCTTTCCAGGCTGTAGGGTTCGATTACACAGGGGCATTGAAGACGAGAGAGCATGAGGTTTATATATTATTGTTTACCTGTGCAACGTCTTGAGCGGTACACCTAGAACTATGTGATAATATGTCTAGCGAAGAATTTATGCTGGCGTTTAGATGGGTTTGTGCCCGTCGTTCATTCCCTCAACTCATTCTTAGCGACAATGCTCCCACTTATGTCCAAGCATCAAAATATCTAAAGGATATGAGTAGTGATCCTACTATCATCACTTTTTTTGGAGAGAAGAAGTGCGAATGGAGGTTCATTCCAGTTCAGGCACCTTGGTTTGGTGGAATGAGGGAACGGTGTGTCAGCATAGTAAAGTCATGACTCAGAGCGGTAGTAGGACGTGCTCTATTAAAGAAGAGTGAGTTGACGACAGTCCTCACAGAGATAGAGGCAGTCGTGAATGATCGCCCGCTTACATATGTGTACACCGACCTGCAAGAACCACTACCATTAACGCCAGCTCACTTGCTATATGGAAAACCATTGACTGCGTTTCCATCTGATTTCCAATCCATAATAGAGTTAGAGGATCCCTCGTTGTACTCTGAGGTAGCGGTGTCCAAGAGATATCAGTATATATCAAGGATAATCGAGGATTTTAGAAAACGGTGGATTAATGAATATCTGTTAGCATTGAGGGAAAGGAGTGTTTCTCCCTCTGGTAGACCAACGGCACCTACAGTTGGTGAAGTTGTTTTAATTAAAGAAGATAGTCCTCGTTTATACTGGAAGTTGGGCCGCGTGTTGGAGGTATACAAGGGGGCAGAATCTGTAGAGCGGGTGGCGCTATTGAAGATAGCCACTGGAACTACTGTTCGTCCTATCGCACGTTTGTACGCTTTGGAGGTCGATTCCGCATTGCAATCTGATGGTCCACCTGTTATTGCTGGGTCCGAGGATTCTCAAAGGAACGACTCACCTCTTACTGATGGTGATCATTCTCGGACCGGGACGCGTCCCAGATGCGCTGCTGCTGGCGCCGTCGACATGTGGCGTCAGAAGATAGCCTCTGGGCAACTTTAAGTTTAAGGTGGGGTTCCGGTATTTTTTTGTGGGGGGAGTGTATCGTAAATACGATAGGCTATGACTCTTTTGTGATCCCGTATGTCTCTGTGACGTCACGGTCACTCCTGCAGCACGACGTAGGACGAGTAGATCGTATATTATAAGATTGTAAATAAGTTAAGTTATAAAAGGCCTAATATGCTATTAAGCAATATTGCCATGGTCTTATGTAGTATATATGAATTTATCGTATATATTAATATAATTTATCATATAGAGCAACCTAGATGCGGTACGATAATTTGGGCTCCTGGCGTTTGCCAAGGCAGCAAGGTGTGCCTCTGAGGAAGAGAGAGCAGAGCGTTCACGAACACCGACCAGTTAACATCTATTTTCCGCTCTCAGTTGATCGCGCTATTGTGCCTCTAATCACAATACACTGACAGCAATAAAAACAGCTACACCATCACGACGCTCTCATCGACGCCATGACTGACTGACAGATAAGCATAATATTCATGTCCATTCCCATGTAATCATTTATTCTTTCTTTCACTTGACTCGAGTCTCGGGACCGGTGTCTTGCCTCCCCATTGTCCGCCATATTGGGTAAAACGTTCTCTCTTGCCACGTGGAACTATTGGTGAGTTAATTCCTGGCTAGTATATTAACCCTTATAACCTTACCCTACAGTATATATAAATTTATTATGTGAGACCTTTGAATATAAATTAGCTTGTTTCAGATTGAATTCAATTTAGATATGGAGTAGTTTTAATTTAGATTGATTTTATTTTATTCATTATAGCTTAGTAATATTTAACTTCCATTGATAGTTTACCACATTGTGGACAAACAGCTACACCATCACGACGCTCTCATCGACGCCATGACTGACTGACAGATAAGTATAATATTCATGTCCATTCCCATGTAATCATTTATTCTTTCTTTCACTTGACTCGAGTCTCGGGACCGGTGCCTTGCCTCCCCATTGTCCGCCATATTGGGTAAAACGTTCTCCCTTGCCTCGTTGCCACGTGGAACTATGGCTAATTCCTGGCTAGTATATTAACCCTTATAACCTTACCGTATATATAAATTTATTATGTGAGACCTTTGGATATAAATTAGCTTTTTTCAGATTGAATTCAATTTAGATATGGAGTAGTTTTAATTTAGATTGATTTTATTTGATTCATTATAGCTTAGTAATATTTAACTTCCATTGATAGTTTACCACACACGGGATGGGTTTATTAGACTTCGCCATCAACGACTATTTTACACTATCCCAGACGTCAACTCGGGTAGTAGAGTACTGGGGTTGCAGGATTTATTTTCGGGTACAGGGTGCGAAAACTCCCCAGGTTTTGAGATGCCTGGTGCGGGGTTCGAACCCTGGTTAGTGACCTCAGTAGTTCAACCAGACCCGCGCGCTAACCCACTGTACTACCACGGACGTTCAATAGGATAACAACCTTAGTTATCCTTGAAAGAACCAGGTGATAATCTTGTGGTGATTCACGTGATGGGTTTATTAGACTTCGCCATCAACTACTATTTTGCGTTATCCCAGACGTCAACTCGGGTAGTACGGTACTGCAGTTGCGGAATTTTTTCGGAGGGCATTACACTACATCCTCTTGAACAAGGCTAGTCCCTAGCCTCTTTAAGGTCATAAGGTATCGTAGCCACATCACCTCAGCAATCTCAATATCCCCAGGCTTTGAGATGTCTGGCGCAGATTCGCGTGATAGGTGCTCTATCTAGCTACCAGATCACGTTCCGTTACTGCCACCAATGAAATGCTGGGTGCGAAGGGAATTTAACCCTCCCGAAAATTCCCCAGGTTTTGAAATGCCTGGCGCGGGGTTCGAACCCTGGTTAGTGACCTCAGAAGGTCAACCAGACCCGCGCGCTAACCCACTGTACTACCACGGACGTTCAATAGGATAACAACCTTAGTTCTCCTTGAAAGAACTGGTCAGGTGATAGTCTCGTGGTGATTCACGTGATGGGTTTATTAAACTTCGCCATCAACTACTATTTTACGTTATCCCAGACGTCAACTCGGGTAGTACGGTACTGGAGTTGCGGGATTTTTTCGGAGGGCATTACACTACATCCTTCTTGAACAAGGCTAGTCCCTAGCCTCTTTAAGGTCGTAAGGTATCGTAGCCACATCACCTCAGCAATCTCAATATCCCCAGGCTTTGAGATGCGTGGCTCAGGTTCGCGTGATAGGTGCTCTATGTAGCTACCAGATCACGTTCCGTTACTGCCACCAATGAAATGCTGGGTTCGAAGGGAATTTAACCCTCCCGAAAATTCCCCAGGTTTTGAAATACCTGGCGCGGGGTTCGAACCCTGGTTAGTGACCTCAGAAGGTCAACCAGACCTGGCTGTACTACCACGGACGTTCAATAGGATAACAACCTTAGTTCTCCTTGAAAGAACTGGTCAGGTGATAGTCTCGTGGTGATTCACGTGATGGGTTTATTAGACTTCGCCATCAACTACTATTTTACGTTATCCCAGACGTCAACTCGGGTAGTACGGTACTGCAGTTGCGGGATTTTTTCGGAGGGCATTACACTACATCTTCTTGAACAAGGCTAGTCCCTAGCCTCTTTAAGGTCGTAAGGTATCGTAGCCACATCACCTCAGCAATCTCAATATCCCCAGGCTTTGAGATGCCTGGCGCAGGTTCGCGTGATAGGTGCTCTATATAGCTACCAGATCACGTTCCGTTACTGCCACCAATGAAATGCTGGGTGCGAAGGGAATTTAACCCTCCCGAATATTCCCCAGGTTTTGAGATGCCTGGCGCGGGGTTCGAACTCTGGTTAGTGACCTCAGAAGGTCAACCAGACCCGCGCGCTAACCCACTGTACTACCACGGACATTCAATAGGATAACAACCTTAGTTCTCCTTGAAAGAACCAGGTGATAGTCTCGTGGTGATTCACGTGATGGGTTTATTAGACTTCACCATCAACGACTATTTTACATTATCCCAGACGTCAACTCGGGTAGTACGGTACTGGAGTTGCGGGATTTTTTTGAAGGGCATTACAATTTGAATTTGGAGTATATAGGAATATTTCTTTCTGTGGTGGAAAGTTATGTAAAATTCAAGTGACTTGTTTGTTAAAGGATGATAAAATTTTATTTTATTTGCATCGCAATAAAAAATATTATTTCTTCCTCTCTCAGTTTATGGACAAGTTACTGTTAAGTTAAACCTTTTTACATTTAATTTTGGCTAACAGTATGCGATGTTGTCACATGAACAACCTGTAGTAATAAAGGAGTTCACAAATTTTCAAATATTCTATTAAACCCCACAGATCTTAATCTAAAAAAAATTGTCTAATGATAGCCAAAATGAAGACCTGCGTCCTCATAAACTGAAAGGGTTAAGATATTTTGTTTATTTTTGTTTAGTATTAGTACCGGTATTATTAATTTAATATTATAATTATTATTATTATTATTATTATTAGGGGTTCGTCCCCTACGGGGAACCCCTATTGTTGTTGTTGTTGTTGTTGTTCCCCAGGCTGCCTGGCCGAACAGCCCCAAGGTCCCGAGCAAGGCCAAGGCCATAGAGCGCCCCCACAAAACCCTCCCTGCCTACCACTAACAAAGCCCGGGTGACCGAAGCCACTCCAAGGCAGGGAGCTGAGGAGGGCGCGGAAACGCCCGGGAAACCAAAGCCCCACCCAAGGCCCTGTGCCCCTCAGCAATTATGAAGGGAAAGTTGAGGGGCAAGGGAAAAATGTGACGCTTTGGCTCCCAATCTGCCAACTTTTAGGTTGGCAGTAGGGAGGTCGATCCACGGAAAAGACGCCGTCACTTGAGATCTAGAAGATATATAAGTAAGAGGAACAGTCAGAGTAAGCTATGGGTATGGCAGAGATCGCTCAGCTCTCACTCTGATAGACCAGCCCATCACCACATGACTAGAACCCAATCCTCTCGGCATCAGCTAGGAAAGGCCCTAGAAAGCCGCCTTTGGCGGAGGGATAGCTCCCCTATTTCAACTCCTCTCGGAGTTGGGCACCCGCCCACCCCTATTGTAATTATTAAACCTGGGTTTTCATCCAAATTCTTCTTACGCGCCGGTTTCGACGCAATAACTCCAGAACCGCTTTTTGGATCGGGATGAAACTTTCACAAGAGGTGCGTTTTTGTATTGGGCAACTTTTGATATGCTAAACATCCGGCATGGCGGCCAAACAGGTCCGTGGCAGCCGATTTCCCGAAAAACTTGACGCCTAAATACCGTCTCTCTCACTCACAGGAAACGACTGGGCTTTGGCATACGCACTCCCCTACTAATGCTCCGCAAATTTTATAGAGAAGGTTTTGCTTTTGCACGTGGGTTTTTTTCCGGCAATCTTGAAAAAACCTCGAATTCCACTTAAAATTCCACATCTTGAAAACTACGCCGATGATCAAAGCCATGCTTGCGTAGTTGGGTGAGGCTCGCGATTCCGAACGTTTTGATACCAAAATAATATAAATGGGTGGAATAGTTTGGCCGCAGCATTGAAAACTGTCTATTCTTAAATGACTTTAAAACCGCATTCGCTACCCACACAAAGTTTACCGTCTACAGTCTATAGGCTTCCACGCATCCCCCAGTTTTGCTTAATAACATAATCTCTTTATTATTCATATCTATAATTTTTGTTTTATTTAACTCTCTCAAAACAGTTAGAGTCCCTACGAATTCCAGCAATTATTTAGCCAACCTACCTATACATACCTACCCTACCAAATAATAATGATAATTCAAATTTATTTTTGGTGAATGACAGAGTATTGGCTAAGGTTTTTAACAATTCCTCCCTTTGCCAAATACTTAGTTTAATAACAATTATATGGACCTTTAAAGTTTTGGCAATTGCCCGTGTGACTCATATTTTAACCCTCCTAAAGTGTTACCACGAAATACCGCTAGATCCTTTCTCAAAAGTTGCTAGCATGTTGCTACATAGCCAAACAATGTTAGGATAATGCTGCAATTTGTAAAGAGTTTTGGTTTGTTTGTTTTGCAAATTTTACAATGTAGTATGAATAGAATGTCTGAAATTTTCAAATTATCCCTAGTAAATGTCTCTAGATATAAAAGAAATGGCTGCTAGATTGAAGTAAATAGCTCTACATTTAGCGGTAATATGTAGCTTTACAACTGGCAACACTGCAACCACCACCTCCCTCCCAGTATGTCTCCACAAAATACCGCTAGATCCTTTCTCAAAAGTCGCTATCATGTTGCTACATAGTCAAACAATGTTAGAATAATGCTGCAATTTCTAAAGAGTTTTGGTTTGTTTGTTTTGCAAATTTTACATTGTAATATGACTAGAATGTCTGAAATTTTTAAATTATCCCTAGTAAATCTCTCTAGATATGAAAAAATGGCTGCTAAATTGAAGTAAATAGCTCTACATCTAGTGGTAATATGTAGCGATACAACTGGTAACACTGCCTAGCCCTTCCTTCCTACCTCCCTCCTCCCTCATCTAGCAAATGTATCAACAACCACTCTAGTGAACTTTCGGTATTTAGTTTATTCAGCTTAATACTATTTATCCACATAAAATAGAAACCTATCACGATTGTTGTCTAATACAACCATACACAATGCTATTACATATTATTTGAACATGATGTCAAATTTAGCAGTTGCTGTTTACCTTGAACAGTAATGACAGTCTGTGACAGAACCGAAAGCTTCTCTTGCCGTGTAGTACTCAAAGAAAGCAGGGGTACTTAAGCCGGCCCATACCAAACTGTTACCAAGTCAGAGATGCAGAGGTAACTTTCACAATGCATTATAACCCTAGACAGATACCAATATACCACTAAATCAGACAAATATCACTACAAAAAAGATAGGAAAATATTATATTAATGTCCTAGGTATTTGAAATTATGCAAATGAGTAAAATCCATTATGATATAATGATAATGGGATTGATTAGTATCTGGCAACAGTGTTGCAGTATAATTTTCTGAACGTATGCGAACTTCGGAGTATTTATCCCATTAATATACACATCTATCACTATTTAAATTTAATACAACCATACACAGTGCTATTACATATTATTTGAACATAATATAGGATGCTCTTTCGTTTAAACCATTTTCTATATCTATTCACGAAAAATATAGGCCTAGCCTAGGCAGCGCTACCGGTAGGTACGAATTTATCAGTTCGAATTTTGATTGAGAGTGGGATTAGGCCTAGGCCTAGCCTAGGGCTTAACATGGGATACTGTTTGGGGGTTGGGAATAGACTCAGGCTGCTTTAGGCCTAATTAGGTAAAAATAGTCAAATCGAGACAATTGCACAGCCATCATAGCCTAGGCCTATTAAGCAAATATATTACCAATCTACAATAGGCCTAGTCTATTCGCTGTAAGTAGGCAAGAAATCATGACCTAGGCTATAACCTCTGTAACTAAAAAACAGCTAGGCCTAGAGTGATCAAGCTAATATGTCTACCATTTGGGAAGAGTCAGTCAAGGAATAGCCTAGATGTGGACATTTGCAGCCAATTTGCTCTAGCCCTATTTGAGATACAGAGGTTAGAGGTAATTGTTGAGGCCCCCCCCCCCCCCCCTCATGACATATTGTTATCATCTTATATATTGCCAGCAGGGGGCAAATAACCGAAAAAAAATTGCCGTCAAAATAGACGCGAACTTAACCACGGCGATCGACACATGTAAACATGGCGGTGGCGGGGGAGGTGTCGGACGTTTGCAATAAAGTTCCTGTCTATTTTGAATGCCATTGGATACAATAATATGTTGTTCCCCCCCCCCCCCATGACATATTTTCACCATCATATATATTGCCAGCAGGGGGCAAATAACCGAAAAAATTGCCGTCAAAATAGACACCTTTATGAATAGGTTAGCCTTTAGGCTAGGCCTATCGGCAAGAGTTGCGTTGTATAGGCTATCCTAGTGTTTACTAATTTATAGGCTACCCCTTTGAAAGGACATTAGCCGGGTAGGATGTAGTTACCGGGTGTATCGCCAGCCTTGTTTACACTACGCGTACGCGTAGTGGCGTCGGACGCTTGCCATCCTTTTCCTGTCTATTTAGAATGCCTTTGGATACAATAATATGTTGAGGTTGGGCTTTGCCCCCCTTCACCCCCCCATGACATATTGTCATCATAATATATATTTCCAGCAGGGGACAAATAACCAAAATAAATCTCCGTCAAAATAGACGCGAACTTAACAACGCCGATCGACAAATGTAAGCATGACGGAGGCGGCGGACGTCTGCAATCATGTTCCCGTCTATTTTGAATGCCAATGGATACAATAATATGTTGAGGGGTGGCTTTGCCACCCCCCATGTCATGTCATCGTCATATTGCCAGCAGGGGGCAAAATAGACAAATACACTAAAAATTGGGTGTGGGGGCGGCAGCCCCCACCCATAATAGCCTACTATGATAGGTTAGGTAAGATTGTTAGTTTAGGCTAGGCTAATGTCCTTTCAAAGGGGTATAGGCCTAGTAAACACTAGGATAGCCTATACCCGGTCAAAGGTAAGTCCTGCTGTATTCTCCTTGAATGCTACCTTAAATTGTAATATTAGACTAGGCCTAGCCTATAGATAAAATAGCTTAGCCTACTCATTTATTGTAGCCTATAATATAGGCCTAGCCGGGCAGAATGTAGAGTTCGGGCGTACCGCCACCAATGTTTACACTACGCAGAGCGGCGACGAAAGCTTGCCATCATGTTCCCGTCCATTTTGAATGCCGTTGGATACAATAATATGTTGAGGGGGGCAAACACCCCCTTGACATATTGTCATCATCATATAATTTGCCAGCAGGGGGCAAATAGGCCTAACCAAACTGCGGCGATCAACCAAGTAAACATGACGGTGGCGGCGGCGGTGGACGCTTGCGATCATGTTCCGTCTATTTTGACTGCCATTGGATACAATAATATGTTGAGGGAAGGGCTTTGCGGCAAATGTTTTGGTTGTTTGCCCCCTACTGGCAATATAATATATGATGATGATAACATGTCGTGAGGGGGGGCTTTCAACATATTATTGTATCCAATGGCATTCAAAATAGACGGGAACATTATCCCAAGCGTCCAACGCCGACACCGCCGCGGCTGCTGAAGAACAAGGAAATTAGCAATAGGTTTCATTGTGAACTGGAGGAAATTAATAGAAATAAGGAAGCTAGGCCTAGCGATGTAAATAGTCAATGGAATTTCCTTAATAATGACAATTATATGTATAGGTATAAAGTAAAAACAATATATTTTACATAATTTATTGCATATCTTACATATTTAAACAAATATATATTAAAAATAGTTTAACCACACCACTGAGTTCCCCCAAAATACTCTAATAGGGCTGGCCTGAAGAATTAGATCAAGATGGACAACCAATCAAGACATGATAGGTAGGGAAGGGCAGGTGAACAAATCTAGGACGGTGAAGATACGCAGACATTTCTCGCCATTTCACCAATTCAGCCGCACCACATGAGTTCCACAGCAGAACTCTTATAGGGTAGAGCCGAAAGATGAGGCAAGAACTGCTACACTTCAGCACAGCACCAATTAAGAAGTGATGAAAAGCGAAGAATGAGAGATCAGGTCTATGGAAAAAATATATCGCACCGAAATGCACAAAAAATACACACACCGAGGGAAATCGAGTCAGCTCGACCGCATCAGCGACCGACACAAATCAGGTCAGGAGCTAATAACCTAGCCAGGTCAGGGTGGCATATGATATAGGCCGTCCGGAGGACAACCGAATGAGACAGAATAAGAACAGAAGGGGAAAAACATAGAAAGAGGAATGAAAAACTTGTCATGTCATCATCATATTGCCAGCAGGGGGCAAAATAGACAAATACACCAAAAATCGGGGTGTGGAGGGCCCCACCCATAATAGCCTACTATGATAGGTTAGGTAAGGTTGTTAGGTTAGGCTAGGCTAATGTCCTTTCAAAGGGGTATAGGCCTAGTAAACACTAGGATAGCCTATACCCGGTCAAAGGTAAGTCCTGCTGTAGTCTCCTTGAATGCTACCTTAAATTGTAATATTAGACTAGGCCTAGCCTATAGATAAAATAGCTTAGCCTACTCATTTATTGTAGCCTATAATATAGGGCTAACCGGGCAGAATGTAGAGTTCGGGCGTACCGCCACCAATGTTTACACTACGCAGAGCGGCGACGAAATCTTGCCATCATGTTCACGTCCATTTTGAATGCCGTTGGATACAATAATATGTTCAGAGGGGCAAACACCCCCATGACATATTGTCATCATATAATTTGCCAGCAGGGGGCAAATAGGCCTAACCAAACTGCGGCGATCGACCATGTAAACATGACGGCGGCGGCAGCGGTGGACGCTTGCGATCATGTTCCGTCTATTTTGACTGCCATTGGATACAATAATATGTTTAGGGAAGGGCTTTGGGGCAATTTTTTTGGTTGTTTGCCCCCTACTGGCAATATAATATATGATGATGATAACATGTCATGGCGGGGTGAGGGGGGCTTTCAACATATTATTGTATCCAATGGCATTCAAAATAGACGGGAACATTATCCCAAGCGTCCAACGCCGACACCGCCGCGGCTGCTGAAGAACAAGGAAGTTAGCAATAGGTTTCATTGTGAACTGGCAAATCTGTCAAGGAATAGCTAGATGTGGAAATTTACAGCCAATTTGCTCTAGCCCTTTTTGAGATACAGAGGTTAGAGATCGTTGGATACAATAATATGTTGAGGGGGTCAATCGCCCCCCATGACATATTGTCATCATCATATATATTGCCAGCAGGGGGCAAATAGCCTAGGCCTAGCCTAACTACAACAAAAATCACCGTCAAAATAGACGCGAACTTATATTAACTACGGCGATCGACCATTGCCCGCACCGGCCGTCCCCCGGTTATTGTTGAGGTCCTGAGGAACCGTATGACTTTGACGAGCTCTTCTCTCCGCAGTCTCCGCATCCCATGTATCGTCGTACGGTACCTCTTCCCCTCCACATCCTACATCTGGTCGTCCTACATATGCCTCCTAAGCCTCGCCTCGTCCCGTCACTGAGCATGTGGATGAGCGTCCCTTTCTGGCTTCAAAGATGGATTCCTTCCGACAGCTCCTACTGGATTGTCTGGGGTTGGTTGATAAGGGCACCTCGCTTCAAGACATTGCTCTGGCCCTAGTACCGCGGTTTGTAGGTCTCTGGTTCGCCACCTGATGACCTGCTATTGGGTTGTTGCCTTTACAGTGTTACGGTTCTACGAATGACCTAGAGTGAAAGTGACACGGTGGTGAATTTTAACCTTACTCTATAAACTAATTTAATTGTGACATAGGATCTCCGCGACTACGGTAGGGCCGGAGCGGGCGAGTATTCGCCTGAGGTTGCCCTTAACCCCCAAGACAAGACAAGACAAAATTCTAGTGCTGGTTTTACTCAGATTTTGTGAGTTTTAATTTAGCCTAGCCTGGGCCTAAGAGTTCAGAAGATTTTCAAAATGCACCCCATACTAGCCTACCCATAGCCTAATAGGCCTAGTGATTCTTTTTTGGCAGACCACCCACAAATTTTCATATAGCCTATGCCTAGGCTAGCCTAAGTTCTGGAATGCATGTTGGAATAGCCTTCCTATAAACTGTAGGCTAGGCTACTTCCTTTTAATTTAAGTTTGATTCTTTGGAAAAATCTATTAGGCCTAGACTTCAAAAATTTGAAAAATAATGGCCACATTCCAGGGCACGTAAACAAAGAGTATGGACGAGTCTAACACGAGTCAACGCGATTGTTACACGGATCAACACGATTGTTATACGGATCAACACGAAAGACAACGCGTTGACTCTCGTTGGATCTCTGTTGCACACGTGTTGACTCGTGTTACATCCGTGTAAACTTGTGTAAACTCGTTGATTCGTCCTACATTTTTGAAATAACGGTATTTCAAATGACACTTGCTTTTTCATGTTACACTCGTGTTTTTTTCTCAGTGGATCGTGTTTACTCTTGTTTACTCGTGTTTTCACTCGTGTTTGAATCGTGTAAACTCTGGCATCATGGGGGCACCAAATTTTGGCACTCACATTCGTGCTTTCTACTCTTGTTGATACGTGTTGCATGTGTGTTACATACGTGTTGTTGCGTGTAGACACGTGTTGCTTCGTCAACGTCGAAATGATGACGAAAAGCGACGAATCACCAAAGAGTGTTACACGGGTTTACACGAGTCAACACGAGTTAACACGAATAACGAAGTTATTCAGAGTCAAACACGATTTAACACGTATGTACACGAGTCTACACGTATTTAGGCCACACTCGTGGGTACTCGCCACGGGACCCAAAAATGTCATGCATGCATGAAATTTTTGGACCCTGTGGCGAGTACCCACGAGTGTGTCGAGTAAACAAAGAGTATACACGAGCGTAGCACGAGTCTATACGAGTGTTGAGGAGTATCGACGAGTCATTGCTGAATAGCAAAATTTCATCACTCGTGTTGGACTCGCGCACCGACTTGGCTATGTGTGAACCAGCCTTTAGTTTGCGTCTATTTTGAAGTTTTTTTTCGGTTATTTGCCTCCTGCTGGCAATATATATGATGATGACAATATGTCATGGGGGGGTGACCCCCCTCAACCTATTATTGTATCCAAAAGCAGTCAAATAGACGGGAACATGATGGCCAGCGTCCGCCGCCGCTCCGCGTAGTGTAAACAAGGCTGGCGGTACACCCGAACTCTACATTCTACCCCACTAATTTTCCAACTAGCATAACCGATGATTATCAATGATCAATCCCAGTCAGAAACGTCCATGCTTCCCTCCCATAAGTCAATGTCGGGATTACCACACTGTCATGCAAGGACTTCTTTACTTCCATGCTGACCACCCTATTTCTTCTTACTGCTTTCAGAGTTCAACTCTCTTCCCCTGTTACACTTTCTCCCACACTTCTTCATCCATAGGCCTACTCACATCTTTACTCAACACACTGCCCAAATACTTAAATGAGCTGACATTCTTCATACCCGTTCAACCTCACTTCACACTCTATGGTTGCACCCCTTTCAATGACCATAATATTGCTCTTCCTAGCATTTACCTCCAGATTCTGTTTTTCACACACTGTTCCAAACATATTTACCTGACCCTGCAACTCCCATTCACTATCGCTCATCAGAACTGTGTTGTCAGCAACAGTAGTACCGGTACTGTACTGTTGAGGCAACTTCCACTCGTTTCCTTCCCTTATCAGCGGTACACCAACATCCACTGCTCTTCCTTGTATTTCTTGTATGACTCCATCCATATACTGTACCGGTATATATTGAACAACCATGGGGACATCACACACACCCTTGCTTTAACCCAACATTCAGATTAAAGAACTCGCTCTGTTAATTATCCACACATACTGACACCTTTGCACCCTCATACATGCTCTTCATTGCTTTCAGCAACTTGCCATCTACTCCGTATATTCTCAGTACCGGTACTTTCCACATATCTTCTCTATCAATTCTGTCATAGGCCTTCTCCAACTCCATAAATGCAGCATACAACTTTTGTCGCTTCTCCAGATATTTCTCCACAACACATTTCCGGGCAAAAATCTGAGCTACACATCCTCTTCCCTTCCTAAGATGACTACAGTATGCTAACCGTTTCCCCAGCAATACTGACTGAAAATGCCCAAATATATTGCATGTCCTCTTCAGATTTATCTAAAATATGTAAAATTACACCAAATACCACTACAGTAGCACTGAAATCAATAAAACTCACTAACAGGATAAATAAATGGAAGAAATACTCCAAAAGATTAATATGTTAACCCTTTACCCAGCAATACTGACTGAAAATGCCTAAATAGATTGCATGTGCTCTTCAGATTTATACATACATACGTACATAACATTTTAAGACCGAGTGCTCCACACAGATGTGCAGTTTCAGTCTCTTTTCCTAATGGCGGCGTTCCAGGCAACCCTGTTAAGGGATGCTTTACTTGTCAAGTTTTTGGATTTGAGATCGGCACGTATAGTCCGATCCCAGGTCTTACTCGGTCCACACCTTGGTGCAGCTCCCTCCACAATCGCAGACCTGCATCTTTTCACCCAATTTTGTTCATCCATTCTCTCCACATGTCCATACCATCCCAGTTTACTTGTACGCATCTCCTCGCTAATACTCTTTATACCTAAACGTCTCTTCAGCTCATAATTTGTTATTCTGTTGACATCCTTTATCTGAAATATGTAAAATTACACCAATTACCAACTACATTACCAAAAAATTTAATAAAGTGCACTAACAGGATAAAGAAAATGTAAGAAATAGCCCTAAAGATTAATTTATCTATCTATCTATTGACGGACGCCTTGATTCCCGAAGGATTGGCCACGAACGAAACACCCCTATGCACCTCTGTCCCCAGTCAGTCGACGCCCCTCCTCCCATCCAGCACCGTTTTCACGCATATACTTCTTAACTCCATCCTTCCACCTCTCTCGGTTTATTTCTCCCTCTGTTCTTCCACCTCACTCGTACACGCTCTTAGTCATTCTCTCGCTTCCCATACGTTCCACATGGCCGAACCATCTCAAGGTGTTCTTTTTCGCACTTTCCAGTACATTCACACCACACCTCTCTCGTACTTCCTCATTCGTCTGTCTATCCCTCCATGTAACTCTGCACACACTTCTCAAGTAACTCATTTCCATCCCTTTCACTCTTGGTTTGAATCTCTCCAACAACGTCCATGCTTCGCTTCCGTAAGTCAGTGTCGGGATTACCACACTGTCATGCAATGACTTCTTCAGTTCCATGCTGACCACCCTATTTCATGTTACTGCTTTCAGCATTCCTACAACCCTCTTCCCCTGTTGCACCCTCTCCCACACTTCTTCATCCATACTCCCATCTTTACTCTGTACACTGCCAAGATACTTAAATGAGCTGACAATCTCCATAGCCTGACTGTTCAACTTCACCTCACACTCTGTGGCTTCACCCCTTTCGAAGACCATAACCTTGCTCTTCCCCGCATTTACCTTCAGATTCCATTTTTCGCACACTGTTCCAAACATATTTACCAGACCCTGCAACTCCCATTCATATCGTCAGCAAACAGCAGTACACAAACATCCACTGCTCTTCCTTGTATTTCTTTTATGACTCCACATACTGTATATATAGAACAACCATCGGGACATCACACACCCTTGCTTTACCAAACATTCAGATCAAAGAACTCCCTCTGTTCATTCTTCACACGTACTGATACCTTTGCACTCTCATACATACTCTTCACTGCTTTCAGCAACTTGCCATCTACTCCATATATTCTCAGTACTTTCCACATACCTTCTCTATCAACTCTGTCATTCCACTCGTTGCCTTCCCTTATTAGTGGTACACCAACATCCACTGCTCATCCTTGCATTTCTTTTATGACTCCATCCATATACAGTTCAGTATATATTGAACAACCATGGGGACATCACACACCCTTTCTTTAACCCAAAATTCAGATCAAAGAACTCGCTCTGTTCATTCTCAACACATACTGACACCTTTGCAGCCTCATACATGCTTTTCACTGCTTTCAGCAACCTGCTATCTGCTCCGTATATTCCAAGTACTTTCTACATACCGGTACCTTCTCTATCAACTCTGTCATAGGCCTTCTCCAAGTCCATGAAGGCAGCATACAACTGTTGTCCCTTCTCAAGATATTTCTCCACAACATATTTCAGGGCAAAGATCTGAGCTACACATCCTCTTCCCTTCCTATGATGAATACTGTATGTTAACCGTTTCCCCAGCAATACTGACTGAAAATGCCCAAATATATTGCATGTGCTCTTCTGATTTATCTAAAATATGTAAAATTATACCAAATACCAACTACATTAGCACAAAACTCAATCAATCACAGAAACAGGATAAAAACATAGAATAAATACCCCAAAAGATGAATACGTTAACCCTTTCCCCAGCAATACTTACTGAACATGCACAAATAAATTGCATGTGCTCTTCAGATTTAGCTGAAATATGTAAAATTACACCAAATACTAACTACATTAGCACAAAAATCAATCAAGCACTTTAACAGGATAAATAAAATGGAAGAAATAGCCCAAAAATGAATTTATCTATAGCCTACCGGTATATATTGCCGGACACCTTGATCCCCGAAGGGGTGACCATGAACGAAACGCCTGCGTATTTCAAGCTCGCTTGAGTTATCACTCGATCGTCTTTTAGAGCTTTTTGGCCCGGGGTAATTACCACACCATCGCGTCATAAGGAGTTTGAGGGGGTTAAATTGCTAGATACATAGAGGAAGAGGAATGCCAAGTAAAGCTAAACAAAAATATATAAGATATTTTTAACATGAGGTTGCTTATAATAATTTGTACCTCTGCAGTTTCTCCATGGCTAACGAAAAAGGTCACATTCCTAAGAAGCCCCAACCAAAAAGGCCAAGCTTCTGTACAGAAAAAATGCCACACCATTACCCTTATAGTGACCCTATCAAATAATCAAAACAACCACACTTCTTAACCCAATTCCCGCGGGGCCCCTCATATGACGGAGACGATTTTCCGGCTATTTTGTAGCCTGTGAGCCAGGCCAGCTTTTGCAAGCAGCACGGATATACGTCAGCGGGAGCCTACAGGCCCCGCCACGACACTGAGGTTTGTGTGAGAGAGAGCTCACTTATGTGCAGCGTCACACATAGCGAAAACAGAAAATAATTGGTAATTTTTAGCGATTTCGCCTATCGGATTTGGTAATTTTTAGCAATTTTGCCCTTCGTTTGCAAGATCCTTACAAGAAAACCAGACGTCGTAGAGGGATGATTCAGGAGTAATTTGAAAGCTATTACCGTACTTTCACGAATACATAATTGTATTACGCTCTGGCTTTTGCTTATGCATGAAAATGAGCAGGGAATGAAGGCAATTTCGGGCAATTATGCCTACTTGTACAGGAGTCCTTGGAGCGGCTTCGGTCGCGCCGGGAATTTCCACACCTCTCACACCACACACACATCACACAGTTTTTCCTACACCGAGAAATGACTCTCCGGCTACATACATATGTCCAACTTGCTCAAAACCCATCACTTCAAGTCGCCACACTAAGGGTTCAGTTCTCTGCAATTCATGCAGGAACTGGACCCACTTCACCTGCACAACACTTGCCTCCAAGAAACACTACACGAACACCTGGACCTGTTCCTCATGGCCATCCCTCTCCCAGTCAAATCCCTCGCCTAAAACCCGTCCACCTCTCCTCTCCAACCCACCTAACCTTCCCATATCATCCACTCCCCCCCCCTAAAACCTGTCCACCTCTCCTCCCTAACCTTCCCATACCATCCACATCCTCAACTCAACACACCACACCCCATCCTAATCCATTCCAACCCCCATCTCCTCCTCCCCAATCCCCACCCCCACCTCACCCATCCCAACCCCCAGTCCCTCCCTCACCCCCACCCCCACCCCATCCTCGTGCAGCAGCACCCAACATACATCGTGCACATAACATTAACATTCTCCAATTGAACATAGATGGCATCAACACAAAGAAACACGAACTCTCACACTTCATCAAACAACACAAGATACACATTGCCATCTTACAAGAAACAAAACTCCGCACAACACAAAAAACACCCACATTTCATGATTTGACCACCATCAGACAAGACCGGGCTGTCGGCGGAGGCTGGTACTCAAAGAAATATCATCATAGTTACCAGTGTACAAACCAAATCCCTCCTCCCCCCAAATGATAACACAACAGAAATACAATCAATTAAAATATGCACTGGCAACAACTCCAACATAACCATCATAAACACATACATCCCCTACAGTACCAAATGAATACAGACCACACTTACAACACATCACAAACACCCCACACATCATCCTGGGTGGTGACTTCAACGCCAAGACGTCGGCCTGGTTTGTCGACAACCCCGACACAGACAGAG
The DNA here is from genome assembly GCA_032716605.1 of Paralithodes platypus. Lineage (NCBI taxonomy): Eukaryota > Metazoa > Arthropoda > Malacostraca > Decapoda > Lithodidae > Paralithodes > Paralithodes platypus. The sequence continues at coordinate 650,401 of CM064541.1, forward strand.
GGCTGGTACTACAAAACCAAACTGATAACCTCATCATCCTTAACGACATCCATCAACATACCCATATTCCTCACCAAGCCCTCTATAACCCATCATCTCCAGACATCACCTTTTGCTCCCCAGAACTCGCCCCCACAACATCCTGGAGGGTGGTCAGAACCTTAGGCTCTGACCACCTCCCGATCATTATCACCACCAAAACCAGACTCACCCCAGCTAGCCACAAACACACATACACCAATTATAAAAGAGCTAACTGGGAAGCATTCACAAATGAGACAGAACAACACTTCACAACTCTAAACAGTACACCCATCACTAACATCAACAATGTTGTACACATACTCAATAAAACTATCCAAAACGCTGACAAGAAACACATTCCAAGAGGTAACAGAAAAAGACACAACCCCAACTTCACACCAGAAATTCAAAACCTCATCAGACAACGCCACATACTGAAACACTCCCCAGCACCCCACACACAAGACATCTCACAACAAATCCAAGCACTCAACACCCAAACTAACAACAAAATACAAGAACAACAAAAACTAAATTGGAATAACTTCCTACAAACACTTGATTACAAAACAAACCCCAAAAAACTCTACAAAACACTAAACAGCATCACACTTTCCAACAGCAACACAACACAATCACATGCTGCAATCACAACAACAGACTCTACTCCTTTATGTAAACAACAAGCAAACACTCATCAATCACTTCTCACATGTCAGCCACCTAAAACCTCACAAAGACGACCGACGTGTCATCCGACGTAAGAGACAATTACCCACAGACCCTGACTATACACCCTTCACCAATCACCAGACAAAGCATATCATCGACAATCTCAAGCACTCACCCGCTTGTGGCCTAGACAATATAAGCAACATACACCTCAGACACCTGGGACCACAAGGCATACAAGCACTCACTAACATATCAAACTACAGTTATTCACACAACACAATACCAGACATTTGGAAGCATGGTCTCATCACCACATTCCCAAAACCCAACAAAGACCCCACGCTACCCTCCTCGCACCGCCCCATCACACTCCTTTGCTCCCCCTCCAAAGTCATGGAACGCCTAGTATTACAACTAATTACACCCGACCTACCCCTAGCTCCAACACAACATGGCTTTAGGCCACTGCACTCCACAAACACTCTTCTCACAGACCTTACACAAAGAGCTTTTTACGGCATCAACTCAGCTAGACCACCACACAGATCACTATTAGCCACACTCGACATTAGTAAAGCCTTCGATGCCATCCTCCGCCACAACCTAACAAACAAAATCTACAACACAAACATGCACAACAACACAAAAAGGTGGCTGGCCAACTTCCTAGCAGGCATATGTGCACACGTATCTTTTGCCGGTCAGTCATCTAAAATCAGAAACTTTCCAAACCGAGTCCCACAAGGATCCGTCCTATCGCCCGCACTCTTCAATTTGTACATGCACGATATAACTACACCCAATACGCCCCAAATAAACTTAGCCTCCTATGCAGATGACAGAACACTCACATGCACACACCATGACCCAAAAAGAGCAACAGATCTCCTTCAACCCTATCTCAACACACTACATGGCTGGTGCACTACAAACAAACTTAATCTAGCCCCAGCCAAATCAACACACCCCTAACACATACACACACACCCAAAATCCTAGGAGTAACATATGATACTCATATGACATTCAAACAGCACACCACAAACATTAAAAAGAAACTGACACCCAGACTTAACACCCTCAGGTCACTTGCTCACACAAAATTTGGACACAACAAAGAAACTACCACCACAGTATATACACAATACATAAGATCAGTGATGGAATACGCAAGCCCAGCCTGGGCTTCTAACCTAGCTGAAACACATCATAAGACCTTACAGACTATTCAAAACCCTGAAGATCATTACAGGCTGCACAGCTACAGCACCCACAGATCACCTACATCAAGAAACCCAAATCCTCAAAGTCAAAGACCATCTGGACATGAGAGGCACTCAATTCCTGGCAGCAGCCTCCACGAACCAAGACCACCCACTAAACTACATGGCAACACACCCACAGACACCAAGAAATCAAAACAACACCCAGCACACGGTATCACACACAATTACTGTCCTCTCTCCCTCCCTGCCCACCCCGAACCAACTTCCAGAAGCACATCCATACTCATATCTCTCGCCGATCCATCCACTCACTCACAGACAACACGCAGCTGCAAGCACGACCTCCCGAAATCCATCCTTCCGAATCCTCCCTTCCTCGCGAGGACAGAGTCCACCTGGCCAGGCTGAGATGCGGACACTATCCAGCTCTCCTGAGCTATCAGAAAAGACTGGATGACTCCGTTGTCGACGCCTGCCCGGGATGTAACACAGCACCCCATACCATTAAACACATCATAGAAGACTGCATTTCACACAACCACTTATGCCACCAACACAATCTACACTCAATGAGAGCTCTGTGGGAAAGCCCGATCGTGGCCATGGCCTTCTTCAGGGACTCGGGGCTGTTCGGCCAGGCATCTTAGGGAACAACAACAACAACAACAACTCGTACAGGATTAATAGCATTAACCAAAATGGTCACACTCCTTAATGGTCTAAGTGGCCATAGCCAAAATGGCTACACTATATTCCTTCTGTACTTTCTCCATGCCCGATAAGATACATGATATTTTGATATATGTGGCACAGCCCTTGTATCCAACACAATACCCTGCGTGCAACCCCGCTCGAACCCCGCACAACGTTGCTTGCAACTTTAATTATTATTATTTTTATTATTATCATTATTGTTATTATTTGATGAGTGAACCTTTTGTGTAATAAAATATTGTCATTATTTCCTTTCAGTGTTTTAGTATTTTCATTGACCAGGTCAGTTAGGTGAAGGCATTGAGGGATAAGCCTTTACAACGGCACCTCGTAGCTACTGTTCTACTTTTCCTATTTTTCTGAAGAGTGTAGAGAGGGGAGCAGGGGTGTTGGAGAACGAGGAAGCTGTTGTAGTGGCTTTGTTATGCGTGTTATTAGTCTGTATACGTCGTCGAGGTTTCCCCCGACTGGGTGCGAGCATGTGAAACACGCTAGTACGTAAAACTACACTCACTAAATTTTCGCCACGGCTGGGATCGAACCCCACATGCTTACTAAATATTATTTCATTATCTTTGGAGTTCCCATTACTGATAGGTTTCTATTTCAGCTCTAATAACAAGTACCGTATCCTAAGTTATTTTAAAGACATTCCTATTTCCGTATGGGAGAACTTAAATGGTCGTAAATGTCTATCTATCTATCTATTGCCTGACGCCGTGATCCCCGGAGGGGTGGCCATGAACGAACCACCCCCATGCACCTCTGTCCCTAGTCAGTCGACGCCAGATGAAAGGTGATCCAGCACTACAAAAACAAGTCAAGGAATATTATCATCTCAGGCATTCTCCCCAAGATCGACGCACCTCACAAATTCTACGACAAGGCCTTCAGCACAAATAGCCGACTAAAATATTTGTGTCTGAGGGAAGAAGTTGAATTCATCAACCTCTGGGACAACTTCTACAACCAGCCTACTCTGTTCCGCAAGGATGGCACTCATCTAAACCCTGTGGGTTCAGCACGCATGGGTCGTCTCCTACACGAAGCAGTCCGCAGCCATGGATCAAAAAACGCTATCCGAGAAGAAGCAGCAGTGACATAAATCATCCAACGCCAAGCAAAAAACAGAGGCAACCGAGGACCACCAGCGATAAGGACCGAAGACAGCGAGGACCGAGGACAGCCATGAACATAAATGTAGATCCGACAAGAACCAAAAATATTATTAAAGAGCGTTCCGTGAGTTCTAAAATAACAAATTTAAAGGTTTCTATGCAAACGCTCGTAGCATACGCAATAAATTTTCAGATTTAGAGGAGCTAGTGTTTACAGAAAATTATGATGTGATTGGCATAACAGAATCTTGGCTCAATACAGAAGATAGAGACTTTTTAGCAGAGTATTCACTTCCCGGTTATGTAATGTTTGAGAAAAGCCGAATAAATCGAAATGGAGGTGGCGTTTTACTTTATATCAAAGAGAGTCTTAACCCTACCCTCTTGTCAAAACCTCAGATCGTGAACGTCGACACATCTTTTGTGCTAATAAAGAATAATAAAGGTACAAAAATAATACTTGCGTTAATATACAGACCTCCAGCTCAATCAGTGCAAACTGACCGAGAAATTTACGAACAAATTGCAGATGTAAGTAACTCACAAGATACCGTACTTTTTGGCGACTTTAATTTACCTGTGACCAAGTGGGGCGATACTCTTACTTCACACTCCGGACATGACTTGTATACGAACTTGCAAGAGAGTTCGCTTTATCAATTTGTTCGAACGCCGACCCGTGGTAATAACGTTCTTGACATTGTACTTGCAACAAAAGAAGAATTGATAGAGAATTTGAATGTTGGTGATGAATTCAGTAACAGCGACCATCGTACGATAACTTTCACTTTAAAGTTTACTAGTAACGAACCAAATAGTAGCATCGAAAAAGTCCCTAATTTCAAGAAAGCAAACTTCCATAAACTTAGAGCTATGTTTAAAGAAACTGACTGGAGCTTTTTAATTAACAATAACGACATAAATACATCTTGGAAGTTATTCGAAACCACTTACCTAAAAGCAGTGCAAGACTGCATACCATCGAAAATACGGCATCCAGGCCATAATAATAAGCCCAAATGGTGGAATAAAGATATTTCAAACTGCCTGCTTGCTAAAAAATGTGCTAATGATAGATTAAAATCCTCACAAAATGACGAAGAACGGGTGAAATTTGTAGAGCTACGACGCAAAGCCAAAAAGTTAATTAAGCAAAGTAAAAAGACCTTAGAGTTACATATTGCGAATCAAAGTAAAACAAACCCGAAAGAATTCTATAGTTATATCAGAAAGAAAAAAGTAGTTACTTCAACTGTTGGACCGTTAGTCGATGAAAATGGAGAATACACCAAAGACGAAGTACAAATGAGTAATGCCCTGAATACCTTCTTTGCATCAGTTTTTACAACAGAAGACCTCAGTGATATCCCTACACCATCGCCGATTCAGATTGATAATTCAGATGTTCTAAGCAATATCACCGTTACAGAGAGAGAAGTATTGAATTGTTTAGATAAACTCAAGGTAAATAAAACGCCTGGACCTGATACAATCTCGCCTAGAGTTCTAAAGGAAGCTAAGGATGAGCTCTCCAAACCACTGACATTACTATTCAATAAATCCTTGCAGTCTGGAACTATGCCTGATCAGTGGAAGCTAGCCAACGTAACACCGATATTAAAAAAAGGCAGCAAATCCCTACCCAGTAACTATCGTCCAATTAGCTTAACCTCAGTTGTATGTAGAATGCTAGAAACGGTCATACGAGACAGACTCGTAAATCACTTAGAGGAAAATAACATACTTAAAGATACTCAACACGGCTTTCGTAAAAAACGTTCCTGTTTAACAAACCTCTTAGACTTCTTCCACGATATCCTCAACCTCTATGATGAGAGTAAAGCTGTAGATATTATATACCTTGATTTTCAAAAGGCCTTTGACAAAGTTCCCCACAAACGTTTACTGCTAAAACTAAAAGCGCTTGGAATACAAGACGGTGTGTTGAAATGGATAGAAAATTGGCTCACCAACAGAAAGCAAAGAGTAGTCATAAACGGTAAGGCATCTAAATGGACCAATGTAAGTAGCGGGGTACCCCAGGGATCGGTACTAGGACCAATTCTCTTTCTAATTTACATCAACGACATAGATGAGGGTCTCACCTGTACAATCTCAAAGTTTGCTGACGATACAAAAAATTGCAAATAGCGTACTGTCAAAAGAACAAGTTGATGATATGCAACACAATCTAGATAAATTGTCATGTTGGGCCCAAATTTGGCAAATGAGTTTCAATGCGGATAAATGTAAAGTACTACATATCGGATACCTAAATGAGAAAGCAAACTATTCGATGAATGGAACTCAGCTTAAGAATGTAAACAGAGAAACCGATCTGGGAGTAACAATATCGAGTAACCTAAAACCGAGTCAACAATGTTCAGAAGTTGTTAAGAAGGCAAACAAAATAATTGGCTTTATAGGCAGGTCATTTGAGCATAAATCCAAAGAAGTTATCCTAACCCTTTACAATTCCTTAGTCCGCCCTCTTCTGGAATACTGCGTTCAATCCTGGTGCCCTTATTACCAAAAAGATATAAACAAGGTAGAACGAGTTCAACGTAGAGTTACCAATATGATACCTAGCCTAAAGAACAAACCATACGAAGAGCGTCTTAGAGAATTAAATCTATTTCCGTTAACCCAGCGCAGATTAAGAGGTGACTTAATTCAAGTGTTCAAAATCATCAAAGGCATCGACAATATGAACTGTAGTAAGTACTTCACTATCGACCAATCTAATTACACGCGGGGAAACGGTTGCAAAATTATTAGTAAATCTTTTAACTCGCACGAATCTAAGAATTTCTTCTTCAATCAAGTTGTCAACTTGTGGAATGGGCTTCCCCGAAACATTATAGACTGCAGCACCGTTGATTCATTTAAACTCCGCCTAGACAAATATCTCGCATCAAACCCGCGACTGACTGCGTTTGTAAATGAATAACTTTATTTTATCCCCCCCTCAGTTACTAACCCATCTGTCCTCTACTAACTTCCAACTCCTGCCACGGACATTAGTTCCAGGGCAGTAATTCCCTTTCCAATGTTCCCTTACCCACTCTAAACCACTGTTTGGACACTTGATCCTCAGTGCTTTGGAGGACAAGCAACCTAGAAGGGTCACTAGACCTGTTGTTGCTTGATTTCCTTTGTACTCCTTTGTACTCCCTTCCTCCCAACCAGCACCGCCTTCATCCATATACTTCCTCACTCCATCCTTCCACCTCTCTTTCGGTCTACCTCTCTCTCTCTGTCCTTCCACCTCGCTCTCGTACACCTTCTTAGTCATTCTCTCGCTTCCCATACGTTCCATATGACCGAACGATCTCAAGGTGTTCCTCTTCACACTTTCCAGCACATCTACCTCTACACCACACCTCCTTCTTACTTCCTCATTCGTCGTAGATGTAAGTTCAGATAATATATAAGATAAATTAGGCAATTTGTATGGTATGCTCCAATTAGTACGGAATACCGATAAACATACTATCCACAGAACGGCGTAGTGGTAGATTGATGAATTTATTATCAAATTGCGTGATACTTAAGTGATATTTTGCCGTTAAATTATTGATATAATTTTACTCCTTTACTGGGTACCATGTTTTGTTGTCTATAACGCGTACTAATTCGACCACCACGTACATATTGGTTAGTCTAATGTCATTTCAGTAGCTCATTGTAAGGTTAGCTGTAAAATTGGGTCAGGTACATTTTTATGATTTTTGTTTGACCTCGATCTGCCCCAATGGCATTTTGACATTTGAACGTACATAATGCTGTGTTGTATATTTGCTATATTATACACAATATTACTCAACTAATTTGTTCTGTCTTCAATCTTTTTAATTATTGAAAACCTCTTGTACAGTCACTGTAAAAGTTGCACCACACCAACACAGTATCACCTTTAAGTTACCCTCTCCGACATATGACGCGATTTTGAGCCTATTGGGGACACTTTAAAGCCTTTGTTACCATCAGGGGTATTTAGAAACCTTTAGTTTAGTTACTTCAACCTCTGCAGTTGTCTTTGAGTTAGCTGTGGGCAGAAAACTAATTTTGGAGAGGTAATTATAAGAGTGAGAGAACTATTTCTTATTGCTAATCTGGCAACCTCTGCGTCATAAATGCGTGAAAGGGTTAATAAGTGTAGTTATAAGAGGTATTTATTCGCAATCACGCTATAGATATTTTCATATTTTTATGTTGTTTACGTTTGCGTATTTAAAGGTGCATTGGTGAGAACTTTACCTCAGTTTAAAGGGACCATTACTACTATGGTGAATAAGAGCAGGTGTGTTAAGACTATTGTGTGCTAAGCTCTCTCTCGCTCTCGCTCTCTCTCTCTCCCTCTCTCTCTCTCTCTCTCTCTCTCTCTCTCTCTCTCTCTCTCATATATTTCCTTCTTTAACTATTTCCCTCTCCATCTATCTCATCTCTTTATAATCCGCTCTCCCAACCTTAATCCCTTCCTCCCTCTCTACCCCCCTCCCTCCCCTTCCCGTTATATCTAGTCTCTCTCTCTCCGTTACCCCCCTCCCCCCCCCCCCCCCTACTTTCACTCTCTCGCTCTCCTTCCATTTAATTCTCTGGCGCTGTAGCTCATATTTTCTCTTTCTTCTTCTCTTTCTTTCTCACTCATATATATATATATATACAGTATATATATATACGGTATATATACCGGTACCGTATATTTTTTATACTTTCAGCGGGGCCGGAAAAAAACACTTAGTAGATATAGTGTAGATTAACCTTTCCCCTTTCTATGGAGATATAACAGATTGTAATAAACGTAATTGTTGTTGCTGAAAATCGATGTAGAGTGAATATTTTGGTTACGCATGCATCATTTTTATTCGCCAAATACCGAGTTTTATTTTATTCATGTAAAAACAACTATTGATGATAAATATATTATGATGACACATTTGGAATGAGCATGAAAATGCTTACACGGGAAAACGATGAAATATTTATTATATATCGATTTTCAATGTGCAAATTTTATATCATGGGATTTTTTTCAGGTTATATATTAGTATGGGTGTTGCTCTATCTTGGATGTATAATACATGGCATATAGAGAGGTTATTGTGGGTTAAAACCGAGCAATAACATAACGTGTATCGTCTCACGATAGCCTAAATGGTACTTGAGAGTCAACAGTAAGGGTACATACTTACACTTGAGAGTCAACAGTAAGGGTACATACTTACACTTGAGAGTCAACAGTAAGGGTACATACTTACACTTATGTTTTAGTGAGAGTGAGAGGAATAAGTTAGTATATCTCACAAGTACATGTGAGGGATTTTTACAACTATTCCCACGCAACTCAGGTTGCATGGGAATAATTGTAAAAATCCCTGTATGAGTCACTTTTTTACTGACGGCTGTATGCCGTCGCTGGTACTGAAGAGGTTAAGAAGATTTGCTGACAATTTCTTTTTACAACATTAATTGACACATTGACAAGATTCACTGACAAAGTTTAATACCATAGCAAGATTCGATGGGAAGATATTTTTTATTATATTCTTTAACCCTTAACTAGCGGCGCGCGACTTATGTCGAGTTAAAGAAACTGGCAAAAAATGAGTGAAAAATGGGTGGAAATCGAGTGAAAATGGGTGGAACAGTAATGAACCATACGTCCGACATCTGTGGCCTCCCGGCCCACACTAACTCCAGTTCCCCCACCGCACGGGAGGATGACAGTGTGACCAATAGTTCGCGAAAAGTGAACAATGTAGCAAAATCCGCTAAACTTCCATCTTTGAGGTAACACTGTCAGGGCTCCACGAGTGCTACGTAGCTGTATGTGGGTGGTGTCATTGTGTAGCGATTTCCGCCTAGTTTTCGGCACAATACAGTTCCTTTCATGCTGATGGTTGATATAGCAGTCAGAATGGCCTGAAAAGGCCCAAAACGGCCACAGACCCCCCGCTAGACAAGGGTTAATAACATTAATTGACAAGATTCTTTGACATTTTGTAATAACAAAACTTTAAGCCCTGGACCCTGGGCAAGAGACGGTATTTGTTCTCCCTCCACCAGGAATTTTCACGGTTTTACGCTATTTTCTCTTTGTTCTGGTTCTGTAATGAAAGGGTTAGTGAAGAAAAATTAAGTGTGTAAGAAAGTACCTTTTCTGTCCTGCTTGTAGACACTAGTATCTTGTCTCCAGCTGGTATCTAGCCTTGACAGTGACGAGAGGAATCGAGTCGCTTTGGCACGAGCCGGGTCGAGAACAGTGTAGTCCGGGAGCATTGGCCGCAAATTGTGTCTAGATAAAATCAACCTCATCCATACCATTGTGACTGAAATTTGTAAAGTTATATAGAAAGAGTATAATTTTTAGACATATAATGCAAAAATCGTAACTTCGAAATTTATCGTATTTAAGAGATATGATGGAAAACAGATTTTGAACATTTTAGTTACCCCTCAACAATTTTCTTTGATTTAAATTCCTAATTACTTGTGAATGTTACGTTTTTATATTACAGTTTTGTAGATAATATTTTAGCATAACTAATTAGTTACATTTGAAGACGCTATTTTGAATGTTTTAAGTTATTAGTTAAATTAAATATAGAAGAAAACGGTTTGTTATTACTTATTATGGGTGACTGAAGCAGTATAATTGTAGCCTCCTGGCTCCAATCTGCAAGGCAGGTAGAGTATAATAAAGGTCTGCTGTATTTATTACCCTTCCTACTATTGCGTAGCGGTCCAATCTGCAAGGCAGGTCGTGTAAGAAAGGAACTCTTTGTTTAGTACCCTTCAGTACCCGACTTGGGTGCGGAGCGGTACTAACCTGCTACTACTGAGTGGTACATACTGACTGCCATACATGCGGAGGTGTCCGTAAGCCACGCACGTGACTTACGGACAACTCCGCATGTATGGCTGTGCTTCATCTGGAGTTTTCGTAGCCAAAACAGTGGTAACACAATTATTTAATTTTCACAAAGTTATTTGAATATAGGTTAATTGTAAACTACAAGACAATTGTTATGATACACAGTTTATTTGGTCAAAAATGGCAGTACTGTAAAAATCAAATAATGTAGAAATTAGAATTGTTACGAATTAAAAGGGAAGACGTATTTGGTCAAATGGCAACAGTCTAAAAAATAATATATTTTGTATGTGAATGCCCCCATATATTTAGTTAAGGTACATATATTTCGAACTTGTCTATTTTTATAATTAGTAATTTGAAACTATTTTTTACTTTCACTTACATGGACGACGGAAATTAACAATTTGGTAGGGTTGCTCCCGGACTAGTGGTGTTGAGACAGCTTATGCGTGTGGTCGACTTTGCCTTCGTTTGGACTTTAGCGCATGTTATTATGGACTAAACTTTCACTCGGCTTATAATTTCTTATTACATACTGTATGTTTATGTCTATTATGCCAGTAACACTAGCGGGCCACGGCAGGGGCTTGGCTAGGGTTGATGAAGCCATTGGCCACTGCACTACGCGGGGCAAGTGATCGGACGAGGTCAAAGTGCATTTGATAGTTGTGCGTCCATACCGATAGTTCAAACGAGACTGATTGTGTGCGGGGGACGAGTGCTAGTAACATGTGCATCCGCTATGTATCACCAGATCTGTGCTTTCAGCAGAAAAGCAAAAGGTCTGATGATGTTCCCTGGGGTGCAAGGTTTAACATTAATTGTTAACAGGAATTGACCAATTGACAAGCTTTTTCCTACTCACACAAACCACTGGTCTGTTGTTTGGCATTTGGGTATTCTATATATTGAATTACATTAAGACCTTGATAAACCCTCTCGGTATTATAACATCTTTCTCCACATTAGTCTGGCTAACATTGTACGGTTTGGCTGGGCTTAAGGCGGATCTGCTGGAGTAAGAGTATTAATTAAGATAATGCCACTATTCGATCCCTAGATGTCCTTAAACTGGATGTATACCTTTAATTTTAGCCAGAATGCAATATAAATAGTTTAATCATCAAGGAGTTATTTTTCTCAACCCAAAAAATTACTTCTAAATGTCAATCTAATTAAATGTTGTGACATATGGTAGCCTAAGCATTATAGTGATAATAACACAAAGGTTCTCCAACTATGCCAACACTGGAGAGTAGACCCAAACTTATCAGAAAAATGTGTTTGCAAATCACCAAATAATTATATGATAATATATCAGGTTCCAAGAATTTGGCATCAGATTTAATGTATTTAGATTCAAGAGGGATTTTCCTCTTATAGCTGTCTGTATCGGACCCTAATCTAAAGCCATATCTTATCAGCCTTTGCCAAGATATTATAAGTGACCAAATTATCAAAGACTTTGCCATTTTTCAATATAACTTCTTTTCATACCACACCCTTTTAGGTATTTTACCCATATATATATATATATATATATAATAATAATAATAATAATCTTCTGGTTACTTATATAGCGCCCGTCTCTCCTCCTTCGAGGATTCGCAAGCACTTGGCTTTCTTTAGTCTACCAGAGACCATTACCCATTCCCCTTGCTCATGGGGAGATGGTAACCACCGGCTGTATCCCAGAAAAACTTTTCAATCTGAGCGGGGATTGAACGCGAGACCTTCAAGGTGGGAATCAGGCACGCTATCAACTGAGCCAGCCGGACGGCTGGGAATATGAACATGATTAAATTAATATCCAGTATTCGAGAATGGATAATAAGTCGTAGGCGTGTGCATAAACCTTTAACCGTCTTGGTGGTGTAATGGTCAAGGTGTCTAAAAGTCTGTGTGTGATAACCCGGGTTCGAATCCTGGTGGATCACATATATGCTTTCATTAATTTCATTGGAGGTGTTTGGTGTTGTGTTGAAATGAGTTAAAAACAAAAAATAATAATAATAATATATATGTATACCGGGTATATATATATATATACAGTATATATATATATATATATATATATATATATATATATATATATATATATATATATGTTAGTAAAGCCAGGTAATAAATTTTCTTTAATACATACGAGGTTGAATAAATGGCAATTTCTGCGTTGGAAATTTTATTATTCAAAGTTTCCAGGTCTCTGATGAGTTTTCGCTGGGTGGCAGGAAGTAGATGAAGGAGATGTACCACCATGAATTTTGCTCATCTCCTTCATCTACTTCCTGCCACCCAGCGAAAACTCATCAGAGACCTGGAAACTTTGAATAATAAAATTTCCAACGCAGAAATTGCCATTTCTTTCAACCTCGTATGTATTAAAGAAAATATATATATATATATATATATATATGTTTCTAATCTCTCAGTGGGGTTCGAACCGCCGACCGTCAGGACGATAGCCCACGCTTTAATCAACTACACACCACGGCAGGATAGAAGGTTGAGTGTCTTTTAGACTTTTTTTTTTTTTTTTTTTTTTTTTTCAATGTTATTGAGGGAGGCAAAAGGCATAACTGCCTATAGCGAGTGCCTCCCCCATAGTTGAAAGAGTGACAGGGCCAAAATCAAGGGACGTTCGAGCCAAAATGCCTGGACACACGGAGTTTGAAGCAATTTAAGTCATAGGAAGAGGGAAAGACTGATTCTGGGAGAGTTCCACAGCTCAGCTGTTGAGTAGAAGAAAGTTTGAGAGTAACGTTTCACTCTTGGGTTGGAGAGTTGCACAGAGTAGGGGTGGGATTGAGTTGCAAGACGGGTACCACGTGCCCTACGTAAAGGAGGTGGTATGCACTGGGATAGCTCTGAGGAACACTGATTATTATAGTAGCGATAGAATAGAGAGAGAGATGCAACATTGCGGCGGAGAGAGAGAGATTGCAGAGAGTTGGTGAGTGGACGGGAGTTAATGATACGAAAGGCCTTCCTTTCAATTTTGTCTAGGAGAGCGGTGTGAGAGGAACCTCCCCACACATGTGAACAATACTCAATACAAGGGCGCACTATGCCCCTGTACAGAGCAAGAAGCTGTGCAGGGGAAAAGAACCCCCTAAGGCGGTTGAGCACACCCAGCTTCTGGGAGGCTGCCTTAGCAAGACTGGTAATATGGTCCTTCCAAATGAGAGCAGAAGAAAAAGAGACACCAAGAATATTGAGAGAAGATGAAGGATTGATTTTTGTATTGTTGAAGAATAAGGGATAGTCCGCTGGGAGATCCTGACGGGTAGATAGATGGAGAAATTGGGTTTTGGAAGCATTAAAGTTAACAAGGTTTTCTCTGCCCCAATTGGAAATAGTATTTAGATCAGAATTTAAGAGTACTATGGCTTCATTACGTTTGTCGTTGAGGGATTGCTGGCTGGGGCGTTCTGAAAAACTAATGGAGTAGTGCAAGGTTGAGTCGTCTGCGTATGAATGGATAAGAATTAAGGTACAGTTAAGGAGATCATTTATAAAAATTAGAAAGAGAATAGGAGAGAGGACAGAGCCCTGAGGAACACCGGAGTTTATAGGGTGAGGAAGTGAACAATGGCCGTCCACAACCACGGCTATGGAACGGCCGGAAAGGAAATTGGAGACAAAGACACATATAGAGGGATAGAAACCGAAGGAGGGTAGTTTAGAAATTAAAGATTTATGCCAGACTCTATCGAAGGCTTTCGATATGTCTAGTGCAATAGAAAAAGTCTCACCGAAGTCCCGAAAGGAGGATGACCAAGAGTTAGTAAGACATGAAAGAAGATCACCAGTAGAGCGACCCTTAAGGAAGCCATACTGGCGATCTGAGAGCAGATTATGAGAAAAGAAATGCTTAAGAAATTTGGAAGCAAGAATAGTTTCAAAAACTTTAGAAAGACAAGAGATGAGAGCAATTGGACGATAGTTGGAGGGTTGAGAGCGGTCACCCTTCTTTGGGACAGGTTGAATGTGAGCAAACTTCCAGCATGAAGGGAAGACGTTAGAGGATAGACAGAGACAAAAGAGTTTGCCTAGGCAGGGAGTTAGCACGGAAGCACAGTTTTTGAGAACAACAGGAGGAACACCGTCCGGACCGTACGCCTTATTAGTGTTAAGCCCAGAGAGGGTAGAAAGTACATCTTTAGAAGAGATTAGGATATTAAGCATAAGTAAGAGAGAGGAGGGCGGAGAGGGAGGAATAGCACCGGAATCATCCAAGGTGGAGTTTTTAGCAAAAGTTTGAGCAAAGAGTTTAGCTTTGTCAGACGAAGAAGTGATGGTTGTGCCATCAGAGTGGGAAAGGGGAGGGAAAGACGAGGAAGAGAAATTGTTAGAGAGGTTTTTGGCTAGATGCCAGAAAGCTTGGGACTGCCGTGGTGTAGTTGATTAAAGCGTCGGCTATCGTCCTGACGGTCGGCGGTTCGAACCCCACTGAGAGATTAGAAACATTTAGTGGCTCATGTGTGTTTGTGATATATATATATATATATATATACCGTATACATATACATATACTGTATATATATATATATATATACCGGTATATATACTATATATATATATATATATATATATATATATATATATATATATATATATATATATATATATATATATATGTATGTATGTATGTATGCATATATCCCATTTTTCTACGTTCAAATGTAATATGATTTAAAACCATACTATTAATCTTTCCTTTTAAGCTCTATTTAAACACACACACACACACACGCGCGCGCGCGGACTGGAATAGTTCAGTGTACTAAGGCACCATGGCGAGAGTACACCAGGGTTCAAATCCCCCAGAATACGAAAGGCGGATTGTATCGTGATCCCCCCTAGCCAAGCAAGCTGCTATCATGTTGTGTTAGCCATAATGTAGTTTCACTAATACAATGTGCTTTTGCATATGTCGTATGGTTGAATCTTCGGCACCTCACGGTCGCTAAAGGTCACATGTGACTTCGTTGTTAAGGTAGAATAAGCATTGTACTGTTCCTAGGTTAAGAAAAAAAAAAAAAATCAGCCTCTTGTATGCAAGTGAACAATAAATCATCAATTAGTATTATTAATATTATTCTTATGCCAAGGGTTGAGAAACAAGATAAGCCAAGAAGTCCCCAGCAGCACTACACCAGCCCCAACATAAAACAAGAACACCAGTTGCAATTTCAGCCAACAGAATAGCTGCGCTCCAGACATTAATGCAGTGCACCCTCCAAGGCAGTTTTCTCTACCCCCTATCACCCCGTTCTTTATATCCCCATCAAATACAGAGCCTATTACATCAGAGCACCACCCACCAAGGACACTCATCTCGCAGCTGGCAGTGTACTTTCCACCTCACTTGTTACCTGGGTGGGAAAAAGGCAGGAAAACACATGGCCAGAACTACAAGGGCACAACCCTAACCCTACTACAAAGGTCCTTTCACTTCAAGGACAGCGAGAGCAAGAACAGAAGAATGACCGAAGAGTGAGAGGAACTTTGGCAGGCTCACTCATTCTCCATAAATCAGCAACCCTTGCTCTCGGCTCGAATTCGGCAACCCCTATTCTGGCCTCAACCCCGTGACCACCCTCAGCAACCTTTGTGTGGCTATAACCAGATTTGGCAACCCCTGTGAGGCATCAACGTAACACGCCTAGGCACCTACCTATGCACTTAACCAAAATACTGATGCTCTTTTACTACTATCGTCATCTCTGCGTCACTAGAGATACCTCAACTACTTCAAGTATTATATCTGAAGACATGTTAGTAAAATACCTTTCACGCACATACATACATTTATAACCCGGACCCTTGCATCACACCACTTACGCATCAAACAATCAAGCATTTAATTGTATTTTCACCTCTAGTAATAATAAAGGTTTTGCCCAACTGTTGGCATGGATAGCTGACCAGAGGAATAATAAAGAAAACACAGAGCACACAACACGCCATATTTAGTAATTTGCTTTATTTTTTTCTCTCTCAACAGTGAGGCTAAGCTAACCTCGATTTTGTTGCATTGGCAACCTTTTATCTCTTCTTCGTAAAAGTGAGGCTAATATAACCTTGTTTAAATAAGATGATAGTCAACACATTTCTTTTGTCTGAATTGTCTGCAGAACAAAGAGGATCTAAAAAAAAATATTAGTTGTTGCTGCTTGAAGCCACCCATACACACTTGGCTACTGCCAGCCGATGTTTGGTTTGGGTTCAGGTCCTACACTCGCCTCCCAACCTTCCACAATTGCCAGCAGGCTCGAGGTTAGGGAAATGTAGTACCGGTATTTTAGTTCCTGCTCCGCATTCACAGTAGTACTCCTGATCTTCTTGTGCAATGCTACTGAAAATGTATGCACTGCCGCCAGGTACTGGTATTCGCAGGCCACCGGATACTTCACTGCAAGCTCGGGGTTTTGCATGAAGTAGCTGGCTTGGGGTTGAGGGACAGCTTTCTGTAGAGCCAGGGAAGTGCCAACCAGTCCTCTACTGGAGCTGTTGTTAGCTTTGGCTCTGGGCGCCGTCTGTGCTGGAGCGGCTCGGTCCGTTTATTTTATGCAACACCTGCATGGGCACTGCACAGTAATTGGTTGATGGCTTGCAGGTGAGGCTCTGGCGACAAATTTACCAATCTTCTTTGTTTCTTTCATTTCTCGTGTTCCTCCTACTTTCCCTGTAATAATAAGCCGGCAAGGCATCTTTTGGTGTATTTTCATTAGAGCGAAGTTGCCCTTTCTTGATATAGCTGTTGTTGAAAGATGGAATGCAGTGATCAAGATACCGGAGCTGACCACCGGGTTGGTGGGAGAAACTTACTTGGCACGGAGCCTTCGACCAATCTGGACGAGGCACTGTTGCACTTGCATTTTCACTTGCAAAGCTGCTACACCCACGTCCGTACCAAAGTTCAGAGTTAGCTACCGGAAATCCTGCTCGCTGATTTGCTGATAGAGGCAATTTTCTTTGTGCTCCATTTTTACTTCTGACATTTTCATTATTATTATACGCCCACACTCCCACTGTAAAAATATATACTGGTATAAAACCAGTTTCTTAATTCACAACTCTTCCTACTCTCATTTCTTTCACTCTGGTTTTTATTCCTTCTTTAGCAACTTCATCAATCTATTTATTAACTAATTATTATTAATATTATTAGCATTGTTGGTATTAGTGTGATGGTTATTACTTTGATTAACGGTATTATGAATTACAATTGTTTCTATAGTATGTAATGTATAAATATTCTATTTAATAGGGCCCCTCCATCATTGACGACTTCGCCTATTAATAATAATAGTCTCCATTCAACATCCTGCGCCAGCATTTTGAATAGCCCGCGCGGAAGTCTCGTGGAGTACTCATCATAAGTGCACGCTTAATTCCCTCATGGGATCGTCATTTTGATTGGGTACCCTACAGAAAAAACTCCGTAAAATATAAAAGGAAAAAATAACTTAATATCTGTTATCATATGACTTTCATATTCGTGGATTTCTCATTCTTTGTTTCCCTGACACCAGGCCCCCTAGCGGCCATCTTCGTCATTCCTACTTCCGCGTCCCTCCTGACAACAGGGCTCGCGCCGTGTCCGCTTCATTCGACGTTCGCAGAGCTTCTAGTGAGTCCTTACTCATTTGTATATATCTGTGTTGTAGTAACAAGGTTTAGATTAGCTAGCACGGCTGCCAGATTGGTAGGTCCGCAGGAAGTGTGTGTTAAAATAGGGTACCATTGTCACAGGCTTCTACGAGTCCCGAATGGGTGTACCGCGTGTGTTGTTTTTGTGATACGCCTTAGCTGTTGTGTTTACTTAGCTAGAAGGCGACCACTCTACGAGGCATGATACAGACTGTCAATATTGAGGAAAGTACATGCCATTATCTTCAGATATCAGCAAAAGCTCAGGTTTAAGGTTGTCTGCACGTGGTGCTCCACCTTCCAGGGTTCGTGTTTTGCTTAGGCCCCTTGGGTGGGCCTCCCTCTTCATGGTGCGGCTGCTGGGTGCCGGAGAGTCGTCTGCTGGGATGTTCTTCGGTCCACGTGGTCGGCCTAGTTAGGGGTCTCCGGCGTAGGCTTCAGGTAATTTAGGTTTCTAAATTTGTCTGTTGTTATTTTTGCCTATGTATGCCCCCTTTTTTGGTTCATGCATGCGGGCTTGTTCCTTTGGGGGTAGGGGAGACATCCCTATATGTCATTATGTATATTATATATATGTGTGGGACTGCAGGAAAGGAGTTGTGCCAACCCCGTTTCCCGACAGTTTTTGTCTGTTCCGGCGGCCCCGTGCGGTGGGTCCAGATTATCCGTCTCTGACGGGTAGGAACATTCAAAAGATCCCGGCGTGGTTTGGCTGAACCACACTCTCCCGGCGGAATTGCATTCCTAGCAGGGCCACAAACTCGGCCTGCCGGGTTAACTCGCCCTGACTGGCCTAGTGACATGTTAAGACTTTATCACCTGCGGCACCACCAGTCAAGTGTACACGAAGTGATAAGATTAGTTTTGCAAACTTGTTCAGGATGATCACAACTTACAAGGTCATGGGACCTGTGGCTCTTGTCACAGGTAAGTTATTCAAAGTCAGCTAGACAGATCCGGCAGAAGGTTAGCGAGGTGGTGCACTCTCGCTAATTTTCCGGCGGATTTGGGTTAGGATGTTTAATACCTCGCAGGTTATCCTTATGATCATTGATTCCTGGAAATTTTCTTTCCAGGCCCCAGACTACTTCTCCGGCGGAGTTGGACGTCTAATCCCGGCGGAGGGGGGGACCCTCTCAATTACGGCACCATGCCTAGGTTTGAACTTTGCGCTACGTCTACTTGTTCCCTTTTACCCGTTTTTGCTCATACTCTTTGCATTAAATGTGTGGAGTGTTTAGATCGCTCCCAAGGCGTGTGGTTGTCTAAAAGGTGAGCCATCTGCTCTGAATTAAAATCCGCCTTGCTGGCGAAGAAAGACCTGTCATGTTTAGCAGCCTTGCATGAGATTAAAGCGGCATTCAATTCTTATGCTAAGGACACAGCCCATAAGGCACTCCAATGTGACGACCAAGTCCTATGGGAAAAGCTAATTATCAAGTCACCTTTAGTAAAACCCGGATCCTCCAAATCGGTCAGACCCAAGGTCAAAGCTAAAGCCATCAGCAAGGAGGTTATCAGTAGCGGTAGTGAGAGCGACATCTCTGAGGTCCCCTCCTCTGACCGTGCCACGCGGCGGAAGTCGAGGTCCAGGTCGAAGTCTCCCCGGAAATACTCTCACCACTCCACCTCGGACTCTTCCCGGTCTCACAAGCGCCGGAGAGAAGAGTATGACACATCGAGCAGCCGGCGAGAGACTCCTCAGCCGCCACCTCCCACACCTCCCTCTGACACCCATACACGTGATTCAGGGGAGTCGGAAATAGGACCTGAGTTGTTAGCAGCTACACCTATTCAGGAACATTCTGTGCATGTACCTCCTAATGTGACATTTGCCATACCAAAATTAACTGTAGTTCCACGGGGTGTGAGGTCGACCGGCCCGAGTAGGGTACTAGCCGACCAATTTAGGGGTTATCCGGCGGGGGCCCAATTCAGCTCACAGGTGACTCATGACTCCCAGCCCATAGCGGCAGAGGGGTACTGGCACCATTCAGATTCACCTCTTGATGTCATTCCAGAATGGACTGAGGACGGCAACATCAACGTGTTGCCATCGTCAGTGCCAAATTTGTCTTGGCCCCCGGCGGATAATGAGATAGACTCACAAGAGATAGAATCACAAGAGACCTTGGAGCATAGTGAGGAGCCGGCGGATGGAATGTTCTCCCCGGCTCCTCAGTCTCTCCCTAGTAATTATTCTGAGGCTAGCTCACATTCATCCAAAGACCCCTCTAGGAAATGGATGACTGCTGATCAGGTAAATGAATTATTACATAAAGTAATACAGCATTATCAAATCCCTGCCTCGTCGGATTCCCCGGTTACTCTCTCAGCTGCACCTCCTAGCACTTCTGTGATTAGACCTTTAGAACTCCCGACATTCACTACTTCTTGCCCAACCCCATTGGTGGCAGGTACCCCAGGCCCTACAGTGCCGGCGGCGCTAGCAATGTCCAACCTCAGGGTTATTACTGATGTCCAACCTCCTCCTTTAGATAAAGCGCCTCTGAAGAAGGGCCCCATGCCCCTCCTCTATGGTACTGATTGCTCTTGGGTACCTGTGGTACCAGAGAATCCCCTTATAGCTCAACCTTCGGTATCAGGGGACCCACCAGTTCCCGGCGAGTGGTCCATCGAGATCAATAAGAACCGTAAATTTAGGGCCAAAGACGAGACAGGGAGGGTATTAGATGTACTGATTAAGGGTGTCCCAGGTTCCCTTAACCCGGCATATTTTGTGTATTCAGCTGCGCCGGCCGTTCCTTCCGCCGCATCTGCACGACTATTTTCTGACTGGTCGAAGACTGATGGCATCAATGATGTCAAAGCCTTAAATGCTCTTACGCCGGAGTTGGCTACAACTCCGGCTCTGGACCAAGCTCAAACTCCGGTACTGCAGATGCGGCAGCTGGGAGTAGGCCCGTGGGTAGATTGGGAGATAGAAGCCCAAGTATTTGCCATTACTATCACCTCCAAATCTTCACATCAAATTCCCCCAGAGAATCATACTTACTTTTCCCTACCAGTAGCCAAAGCAGAAGGGGTGTCCCCAGCCTTACTAACATTTCTGGCGGCCCCCAAAGTGTCATTACATGCTCTGGATGAACCTATCTCTTCCCCCCCCCCCCCACGGCTGCTCACTTGGAACGAGATTTTAAGTTACGCAATAAAGCCTACCGGATGTTCTCTCAGTACTTGGTGAGTCATCAAGTAGCCGCCTCTCTTGCACGCACGATCTCGGCCATCACTGAACCCCAAATTAGAAAAGCTATTGAGCTGTCGCGTAGACTTTTGCTACAAAATGCCATTCAGTCCCTAGGAGACATTAGAATTGCAATCTTGGAGGCGGTTCGAGCTCGCCAAGATCTGAGAGTCCATCTGGTGAGGAGGTTGCCGGCGGACATAGGTCGCCGGGTAACTCTCTCCCCGGTTCTTATTGCCACCCTGCTTAACTCTGAAACTTGGAGTTTAGTTTTTAATATGGTGAATGGTGGAAGCAGGTTACCTCCCAAGCTAGGAAGGACCCACCTAAGAAACCCTTTCATAAATCAAAGGGCGGTAACAAACCGTTCCAACCCCAATCTAAACAGGCACCAAGAGACCCCAGACCACCTCCTCAGCAGGGAGGTAATCAGTACAAACCCAAACACGGTAAACAGCACGGGTATAAAGGTAAGGCCCCATATAAAGGTCATCAGGGCACTGCACCAGCCAAAACTAGTCCAGCGTCCGATGCCAACCTACCCCCACCTCCAAAAAACTAGCCACTCACACTCTCCACATCCTAGGGCCGAGCTCAAAGGCCCAAGATTGGGGAGTTGCCTTGAAGGACGAACCCCGGCTGCACCTGGGTTCGTTCCGTGCATTCCGCTCAGCCTGGCCCAAACATACCTGGGCCAGGAAGATAGTAAGCAAAGGAATCACCTGGCGGTGGCGCCGGCGGCCTCGACTGCGTCAGCCGCAAGAATATACCCCAGTGTCTCAGGAGGAGGAGGTCATGTTACAAGAAATGATTGCCAAACAGGTCCTTATACAGGACAATACCTTTCAGCCAGTGTTCACATCAAGACTTCTTAGTGCCAAAAAGGGACAGTGTGCAGATGCGACCAGTTCTAGATCTCTCGCACCTGAACACCTTTATAGAGAATTCACCCTTCAAGATGCTGACTGTACAGCAACTCAGACTCGCACTCCCGCCGCAAGGTTGGATATGTTCGATCGATCTCAAAGATGCCTATTGGCATGTCCCTATAAACAAGAGGTTCCAAAAGTTTCTCGCTCTGAGAATCCGGCACGAGACTTATGTCTTTCAAACGATGCCGTTCGGATTGAACCTAGCACCAGGAGTTTTTACCAAACTAGTCCGGCAAGCTCTATTACCCCTGTTAATTCGAGGCATACAGGTGTTTTGGTATATGGACGATTGGCTAGTAGTGGCGAACTCTATAGAATTATGTCAAGACCATGTCAACCAAGTGTTAGCTCATGTACAAGCACTAGGGTTCAAGGTGAACGTGGCAAAGTCGCACCTTGTCCCCTCAAGAACGATTCAGTGGATAGGGCTGGTCTGGGATACTGCCGCTCTGACTCTTACTCAGAGTGCGGACAACCGCAGCAGAACTGTTCCGGTTCCTCCACAGTTTGGATACGACCTGGAAAATGTGGGATTCCCTGATCGGTTCTCTCAACTGGGTACAATTAACTGTCAAGTTGGGTCGATTGAAAGCCAAGCGATTAATCCTGGAAGGCAACAAAGTGTTCCCTCTTGCCGGAGAAGAAATTATGGCCAATTCCTCCATTAATCCACACCTTACTATCGGCCTGGACCAAGCACGAAGTCCTCTACTCAGTCATGTAATGGGTTTCTCCCCCACCTACGGTATGGGTAGACACGGACGCCTCGGGGACCTTGGGTTGGGGGTACCAGTCAAGCCTAGGCCACCAGGGACAGGGCATTTGGGGGGCAGTCAACCAAGCCCATATCAACAAGCAAGAGCTTTTAGTTCCCCTGTTCTTTCTCCAAACTCACGGCAGGACATTGAAGAACAAATCAATAGCATTCAGAATGTGTGGACAATCAAACCGCAGTTTTTTGCATTCAGAAGCAAGGCTCAGTGAGGTCACGAGAGTTGTTGAACGTTTCAGAACAAATTTTTACCCTAGCCGACTCACTAGGGATTTCCCTGCATGCCACCTACCTCCCCAGCGTGGCGAACGTCTGGGCAGACGCTCTCTCTCGCCGGCGGAGCACTCTAGTAGAATGGACAATCAAACAGGCTATCTTCAACAAGATGATTGCAAAGCCGGCCCGTCCACAGGTGGACTGGTTTGCGTCAGCAGAGAACCACAGACTTCCACTCTTTCTGACCCGGCATGGGGTAACCCCGGCAGGGGGACCCGATGCATTGCTGGTGGACTGGAACAGGTGGACCTCAATCTATCTGTTTCCGCCACCAGACTCTGTGTTAATGTGCAAGGTCATTCACAAACTGAGGTATTACCGGGGCCGGGTAGCGCTGATCGCGCCGCTTTGGCCGGCCCAGGTATGGTACCACCAATTGCAAC
Source organism: Paralithodes platypus (assembly GCA_032716605.1). Classification (NCBI taxonomy): domain Eukaryota; kingdom Metazoa; phylum Arthropoda; class Malacostraca; order Decapoda; family Lithodidae; genus Paralithodes; species Paralithodes platypus. The sequence continues at coordinate 674,265 of CM064541.1, forward strand.
AGTGGTGCAGGACCCCGGTGTCCCTCCCGGTCTCCGTCTTCCACTTGGAAACGATTGGCAACCTTCGGACCTCGCTCAGTTTTGCCTTATGGATATTTACTATGCCAAATGGTTAAATCAATTTGGACCAAGTGTCACTCAGAAGCTAATGAATCAGTACACACCGTCTACCAGGAGACAATATCAATCACATTGGAAAACTTTTACAACCTGGATTGTTGAGTCAGGGCAAACGACTGCATCGGCAGCCTTAATCTTCAAGTACTTAGACTATCTATTTGAGCAGAAGCATTTTTCAGTCATAACATTAAAAAATCACCTGTCTGCCATTAGGACCCCCTACCTTGACCTCACCGGCCTTTCCATGCCGCAGGCGGAGGAGAAAGGTTTTATGACAGCGTGTTTCAAGCTTCGTCCACCTCCCCGCCAGCTCATGCCCACCTGGTCCCTTGATAAAGCCTTAGAATTGCTTCAATCGCGCAAGTATAATAATGCACCGGACTTTGACTCACTTTTAAAGAAAGCGTATTTTCTCATGGCACTTGCCACCGGAAACCGGGTATCTGAGCTGGCGGCGATGAGCAACGAACCAAACTGTCTCAGGTTTGGGAGACTACACGACCATGTTCAAATCGCGCCGTCTCCCTCCTTTATTGCTAAGAACGAACATTCGGACCATGTGTTTTCTGAATTTTCCGTCCCGGCCTTAAAGAGAAGCCTCATTCATCACATTTTATGCCCGGTGCAAGCACTCACAAAGTTTATGAGGGCTACGCAACCTCGCCAACCAGGTGCTTTATGGGTTAACCGAACAGGTAAGCGTGTTACAAAACGGAAGTTAGCTTCCTTGCTTGTCGACGTTATCAGGGAAAGCAATCCCGGCGTGATAGGCAGGACTCACGACATTAGGAAATGGGCAGTGTCCCTCAGATTTTTGCAAATTTTTTCAATTGATGATATTGCTAAAACCCAACTTTGGGCTTACAATCATACGTTCCTTACACGCTACCTGTCTGTTGCTCTAGATAAACCAAAGCGTACCTGTGTAGCTTTACGACAACGGGTACAGTATATCATGTTATATTATAAGTTATGTTTTAAGAAAAAGGGGGGGGGGAGGTGTGCGGAATAGTCCATATCCCCCCTGTACCCTTGGAGATTGTGATACATCACGAGCTGTGATAGGACGGGTTCTACAGTCCAGTATTAGTTTACTTGTTTTTAAATGCTAAGAAATTTATCGCATAGTTGCAACTATGTCTGCTTTACCAAAGTGTACAAAAAATATTACTGTACAATTAATTTAAGGACAGAACGAATACCTAATGCAAAGTTATCGTTCCACAGGACACATGTGTGTCACCCCTTTTTTCATGCAGATGACCGAGTGCAACGGTCTGACCATGAGAGCAAGCAGTTTCTTAATGCCACGCACTGCTCGCAAATCTGTTATACCTTTTTATATTTTGTATTGCATACAATAAATCTTAAGAAAATGTTATCCGGATTCTTCTTCCCTAAGGTTAGGATATTTTACGAATGTCCCGCCTCCAGTCTTGATATTCAGGCGAAGTCATCAATGATGGAGGGGCCCTATTAAATTATAGGTTTGATTCCCAAAGGTAAGTAGAGAAAACCTAATATTTAGTAGGGCCCCGTAATCATTGACGACTCAGGCCCTCCCAACCATCCCACTTCCCATTCGCTGATTTCTATAGTTTATTCTTGGTATATCAGTGAAGGACGAAGATGGCCGCTAGGGGGCCTGGTGTCAGGGAAACAAAGCATGAGAAATCCACGAATATGAAAGTCATATGATAACAGATATTAAGTTATTTTTTTCTTTTATTTTTTACGGATTTTTTTCTGTAGGGTACCCAATCAAAATGACGATCCCATGATCCCATGAGGGAATTAAGCGTGCACTTATGATGAGTACTCCACGATACTTCCGCGCAGGCTATTCAAAATGCTGGCGCAGGATGTTGAATGGAGAGTATTATTATTAATAGGCGAAGTCGTCAATGATTACGGGGCCCTACTAAATATTAGGTTTTCTCTACTTCCCTTTGGGAATCAAACCTATATTTTAGTTCCATGTCCGGTATTTCTTTTCTATAACTGTTCGATTGTATTATGTTCAGCATCTCTCCATATTAATATTCAAATATTCTTCCTTCATTTGTTATATTTACCTATAGCTTAACTACGGTATAGGCTATACCATAGACTACAGTAGATCTGGACTGGACACGAAAATGGAACTTTGCAGTAAGGGACCCAAAATCGGAAACGAACCCCCAAGTTCGAACCTTGAAACCGCGAAAATATCAAATTTTTGCGGTTTCGAGGTTCGAACTTGGGGGTTCGTTCTCCGATTTTGGGTCCCTTACTGCAAAGTTCCATTTTCATGTCCAGTCCAGATCTACTGTAGTCTATGGCTATACATTAGTTATATTGTATAATACATAATTTACTTTGTTTTATTATGCCTCATTTTATTTACTGTTTATATATAATATCAGTATATTTATATTGGTTACTTATTACCTAATCTATATTTTATTAATTTCACCACAACACCAAAAAACCCAATGAAATCAATTAAAGTATATATGTGATCCAACGGGATTCGAACCTGGGTTATCACACACAGATTTTTGCCACCTTAACCATTACACCACCAGGACGGTTAAAGGTTTATGCACACGCCTACGGCTTATTATCCATTCTCGAATACTGGATATTAATCTAATCATGTTCATATTACCAACCGCGCTATGATAGGCCTAATGTTTAAGTGAGAGGAAGGAATATTGATGTGGCACAGATCATATAGACCGGCCTCGCTACCAAATATCCCTCAACCTACTGATAATCTATATTTTATTAATTTCACCACAACACCAAACACCCCCAATGAAATCAATTAAAGTATATATATAATCCACCGGGATTCGAACCTGGGTTATCACACACAGATTTTTGCCACCTTAACTATTACAGCATATAATGTGTGTTCATAAATCTCTCTCTCTCTCACCGTGTCCACCTGTTATTGTTTGCGTTCTTTCCTTCCAGCTCACTCCTTAATACCATTCAGGGTCAGCTGTTTCTTTCTTCTCTCTCTCTCTCTCTCTCTCTCTCTCTCTCTCTCTCTCTCTCTCTCTCTCTCTCACCGTGTCCACCTGTTTTTGTTTGCGTTCTTTCCTTCCAGCTCACTCCTTAATACCATTCAGGGTCAGCTGTTTCTTTCTTCTCTCTCTCTCTCTCTCTCTCTCTCTCTCTCTCTCATTGTTCGCCGTTTTATTCAACCATCTCGTCTTTGGGTTGGCTTTTCCCCGTAATTTATGCATTTATTCTATCCTAAGGTTATAATCCTCATGTTCTTTTCTATTTGACTGTTATATTTCATATTATTTATAGAATTTAGTGTTTACTATAATTATGTCGGTTGCCATTTGGCGTTTATCCTTTGTTTTATGTATTTATTTTATCCTCAAGTTTTAATCATTATGGTTTATTTTTGTATTGTATAATGTTGTATTCCAAGTATTTTGTATACATATTGTTTTTACTCAAATTTATGTGATCTATTTTACGTGTTTATCTTTCATGTCCCGTACTGCACAATGCGTTATACTAATAAGCTCATGTGTAATAATAATTAATGTATTTTTGTCATTTTTATAACTTTACAATATTATGAAGTGAACACTTAATGATATAACTTGATATTGTTCCTTTCTATAATATTATCCGGGTTTTTAAATAATAATTATTACTTTTGTTTTGCACTTTTTTGTTTGTTTGTCTTCAGTCTCCTTGCTCAATTATTTTCTCATCATTTGTTAAAAGGGTTTGTGGGCGGTGGGTGTGTTGTGTGTATGTCAGTGGGTGTGATGGCTGCATGTGGGTGTCAGCAAGAGAAAGAGACTTTGTGATATACATATACCGGTACATATATACCGGTATATATATATATATATATATATATATATATATATATATATATACAGTACATATACAGTACATTGAAAGCGTTAAGCCTCTGACTCCCATAAATGTTCATTAGTTAAATTAAATCGTCAAATTATCGCGAGTACCGGCACGGTATATACAGTATTTACGAAAGGCATCATCTTGTTCCGAGTGTTATAATATATGCAAAATTATACACTAACATATTATTAATATATCTGGATTTGAGCGTGCTGGATCAATAAATAGCTCTATGATAACATGACATATTTGTATTATATGTTAAATATGTGCCAATTATGTAACAGCATATGTTGGGTTATTGATCGATAAATACTTGTAAGACCTGTATATATTGTAGAAGTACTATATTGTATGTAGGATTATTTGGAAGATTGCTAGTTAATTATTTCAGCAGCTGCACTCTTTAATTATAAGCTATTTATTCAATTGTTAATTAATAAATATTGTGTTACTATTGACAGTAATATTAATAAAGTAATACATAAGTATATAAATGTAGCCTTCACCTAAGCAAAGCTGTTAGTTTCTAGCGCTAAGGTGGATTAATCTGGTCTACAAACATCATTATTGCTTAAGGGAGCCCACCTCGCTTGTTTTCTCTTTCTCCCTCTCTCTTTGGCTTGTATCCATTTGGCCCCATTCAGCCTACTGTTTTAAGACGTTTACCCCCATTCAGGTGTCAATATTTTCCTGGTGAGTGGTAGCGAGCCAGCATATATATATTTTTGTTTTGACAGCAAGCTAAATTTGTAAATTTTTCGATAGAAAAATTTCTCCGGCGAAGCCTGATTTCTCCATACAATGCTGGCTCGCTATTGCTCACCAGGAAGATATCGACACCTGGATGGGGATAAACGTCTTAAAACAGTTGGCTGAATGGGGACGAATGGATACAAGCCAGGGAAAGAGATAAAAGGAGAGAAAGATAAACAAAAAACCCGGTGACCCCCCTTAACTACACCCTCAACTTTCTGTTCATAATTGCTGAGGGTCACAGGGCCCTGGGTGGGGCTTTGGTTTCCCGGGCGTTTCCGCACCCTCCTCAGCTCCCCGCCATGGAGTGGCTTCGGTCACCCAGGCTTTATTGTGGTCGGCGGGGAGGGTTCTGTGGGGGCACTCGGTTGTGGCCTTGGAATTGCTCGGGGCCTTGGGGCTGTTCGGCCAGGCAGCTTGGGGAACAACAACAACTACACCGTCCGTAAGCTGTTTAATGGTGCCTCACCTTAATCCTTCTTATCCCCACCTAAGACTTTGTTATCGTTCAACCTGGTATGATAATTATGTACAGTCGCGTTCATTAATGCTGTTTAGAGTTTTAGAAGTTATCTTGGGCCGGATGCAATTTTTTTTAGTAATAATTACTATTTTGAGGCAAATTGAATATCTATTCATTATTTACCTGATATTTGTATTGCGAATTTTGTTTAATTAGCCATGAAATATAACATGTATAAAAGTATATGTGAGCACAGATTGAACAAACAGGTTACAGTAATGAAATAATCTGATTTCCACTAAATATCCAAATAACTCGACTCAAAGTTACCTAGTTCACCGCTTCAGTGTACAATGACTCTATTTACACTCAGTTTTACAAGGCCCTTTTTATATAAAAAGGTTAAGTCTAACTTCCAAAATTGCTTGCTTAACCGAACGAAATAATCTGCTGATAGCCAGAGTAAAAGGAAGGAAGCATAGCGTCATCATAAATTTAAACAAGTCCGAATTTTATTAACGCAGCCTCTCAGCGAAAAATATATAGAACAAAAAGTAAATTAATGAATAGCCTATATATATATATATATATATATATATATATATCATCTCTCTCTCTCTCTCTATATATATATATATATATATATATATATATATATATATATATATATATATATATATATATATACAGTATATACAGCATAGCCTACAATATATGTTGTTGCACTTGATATATTAAGACTTATAGACAAGTGTTTTTTGTTTACAGCCCCATAATTATATACGGTTACATAAGTTAATCTGTACCCTTATGTAATTAAAGTGTCCATAATTATATTACCCTTTTCATACTTTCTTTAAACCCATAACTGTTTACATAAGAACATAAGAACATAAGAAAATGGGAGTCTGCAGAAAGCCGATTGGCCTAAGCAAGGCAGATCCCTGTCCCACACAACCCCAATTACAAAGCCCAATTATTATAGGCTGAACACTCTAATACCCTGAGGATCATCTTACCAAAACGGTTAGAGATTAACGCAGGATTACAGGGTCTGCAGAGCGCTGATTGGCCCAACCCTGCTGATCCCCCTTCACACCCAACCCTTCTCGTCCATATGCTTATCCAATTTTATCTTAAAGCTCCCTATCGTTTTTAATCCCACTATAGCACTTGGTAGTCCATTCCACCCATCTACAACTCTGTTACCAAACCAATATTTGCCTATATCTTTTCTAAAACTAAATTTATCTACTTTGAAACCATTGGTACGAGTTCTGTCGCTATCACTGAGCTTTAGTACATTTGTCATGTCCCATTTGTTAATCCCGCTAACCCACTTGAACACCTCTATCATATCCCCTCTAACTCTGCGTCTCTCTAACGAATGTAAGCCTAATTTCTTCAACCTTTCTTTATACAGAAGAGGAAGATTTCTAATATTATGGATAATTTTTGTCATTCTACGTTGTACTCTCTCCAATGAATCTATGTCCATTCTGTAATAAGGACACCAAAATTGAACAGCATAATCCATATGGGGTCTCACTAATGACAAGTAAAGTTTTAAGATAACATCAGCAGTTCTGTTACTCACACTCCTAGAGATGAACCCGAGAATCCTGTTTGCCTTGTTTCGAACGCTTATACACTGTTGTCTAGGCTTCAAATCATTGCTAACAAACACACCTAGATCTTTCTCACAATTCGAGTTTTCTAATTCCATATTAGCTAGTTTATATTTAACATTTGTATGCATCTTCCCTATCTTTAATACCTTGCATTTGTCAATGTTAAACTTCATCTGCCAATTTACTGACCATTCGTGTAAGGTATCTAGATCCCTTTGGAGGCACTCTATATCTCTATCTGAATCAATTGTTCTCCCCATTTTGGTATCGTCTGCAAATTTACTTATCCTACTAGTTATACCTAAATCAAGGTCATTTATGTATATAACAAACAACAGAGGACCTAATACAGATCCCTGGGGGACACCACTTTTGACTGCTCCCCATTCTGACTTCGTACCATGCTGACTCTCTGCTTCCTGCTTTGTAGCTTTGATGCTTAAGGGTTAAGGGGAGATTTTTATGTAATTGCATAGGCCTATATAATTTTGTATTATTTATGTTTTAATATAATTTTTTCCCACGATCCTCCCTCTAGATTAATTTGTCCATTTGTCGGCAGAAAAATGCCACGGCCGAAAAACGATTCCTCCTAGATTCAGGCTCGCTAATGCTCGCCAGGAAAAATTCAACGCCTAAATGCCACGAAAGGTCTTAAAATCGCAAAACTAATGGGGCGAATGTATTAAATTCTCAAAACTAATGGGGCGGAACATTAGGGAGAATAGGGTCTAGAAAACCCCGTTAAATATAGTAACACGGATATGCATGTGTTAATGTGAATGTATTTCAGAATTCAAGAAAGGCGTATATACTGTATTTGTTTTGTATAGTAAGCATAGATCATCAGAAACTGTCCGTGAATTATATATACCGGTACTGTATTTGTTTTGTATAGTAAGCATAGATCATCAGAAGCTGTCCGTGAATTCATTTTGGTCTTTTTCTGTAAAGATATGCAAACAAATAAGTAAAGTTATGGTTGAAAGCAAGAACAATTATTTTCATTTGTTTCTGAATATTACTCGTGAAAGGCAAAACATTGTTGAGTAATTAGGGGAGTTCAGACGGTATTGTGCTGCATAATTTACTGGTTCGGCTCAATGGTTTAAGGAAGGGGTTTAGTTTGCTCTCTAAGCCTCTATCAAGCTTTAAAAAACTCCCACAAGACCCCCCTTCGATATAAATTTGTAAATTTTTCGGTAGAAAAATTTCTCGGCCGTAGGCCGATTCCTCTTCAAATACAAGCTTGCTATCGCTCGCCAGGAAAAAAATCGACACCTAACTGGCACGAAGGGTCTTAATAATGGCAAAGCAATGGGGCAAAAGGTTTTGAAAACCGCCAAACTAATGGGGCGAATGTTTTGAAATCTCATAACTAATAGTGCTAAACATGAGGGAAGAGGAGGACTCGAAAAACCAACTGGCTCCCCTTACATATGGTGTGATGAATTTACAAATAAATAATAAGAGGATTTAGAGGCTTAACGAGATGTAGTTAATGGTGACCTACTTTGTCAGGTAGGCTACTATAGTATGTATATATATTTAGAGGCTTAACGAGATGTAGTTAATGGTGACCTACTTTGTCAGGTAGGCTACTATAGTATGTATATATATTAGAGGCTTAACGAGATGTAGTTAATGGTGACCTACTTTGTCAGGTAGGCTACTATAGTATGTATATATATTTAGAGGCTTAACGAGATGTAGTTAATGGTGACCTACTTTGTCAGGTAGGCTACTATAGTATGTATATATATTTAGAGGCTTAACGAGATGTAGTTAATGGTGACCTACTTTGTCAGGTAGGCTACTATAGTATGTATATATATTTAGAGGCTTAACGAGATGTAGTTAATGGTGACCTACTTTGTCAGGTAGGCTACTATAGTATGTATATATATTTAGAGGCTTAACGAGATGTAGTTAATGGTGACCTACTTTGTCAGGTAGGCTACTATAGTATGTATATATATTTAGAGGCTTAACGAGATGTAGTTAATGGTGACCTACTTTGTCAGGTAGGCTACTATAGTATGTATATATATTTAGAGGCTTAACGAGATGTAGTTAATGGTGACCTACTTTGTCAGGTAGGCTACTATAGTATGTATATATATTTAGAGGCTTAACGAGATGTAGTTAATGGTGACCTACTTTGTCAGGTAGGCTACTATAGTATGTATATATATTTTGTAATTTCAGTGCCATTCCAAAACAAAATGTATGTATTATTTTACTAATTGTAATAAGCGAATTTCAACCAATAATTGTTTCGTAGGATAATCTATAAAACCGTCATTATTAGACTGAATTTTAATTAAAAAAACGGATTTGCAACGGAATATGCTATAAGTAATGTAAGAGAAGCAAATATAAATAACCTAAATATATTATGTAAAACCAAAGCCTAACCCGAATGTTTATGTCTGATTAAGTATTGGCCCTCTGTCTATCTCTGCGGTGTGTGTGTGTTTCTTACATTATCCACATTCCCTATTAAATAACATATAATTAAAGATAACACCAAAGTTAAAAATAAAATTAATAACGTATCAATAAATAACACAAACATATAAATAAAACGACAGTGATAAGAAATTAATTAACATCCATACGCAATACAAATAAATAAATAAAGAGAATGCCAAAGTTATAAAGTAAACAAAATCCCCATTACACATGAATATAATACCGCTAGTTTTACAGTTTGAAGAATATATAGTGTAAATCACATTATTGGAAGAGGGATTAAAACGGTGTGGGTGAAGGACGGGTTATGAAACTAGGAGAGTAAAGAGAGAGAGAGAGAGAGAGAGAGAGAGAGAGAGAGAGAGAGAGAGAGAGCGAGAGCGAGAGTTAGATTATCATAAGTTTACAAAATCATGTACAGTCAATCATGAAAATTCGTGGATTTCACCCCCCTATAATTATGGAAGTGTATCTCTGGAAACGAATTTATGAATATAAATGTTTATGCATCAACTACAAAACCATATATACCGGTACTATTTATTGAAAAGTAATTTCCATCGAAGATTTAATCCAGATGGTTATAAATGCATGAAGAAGAACATAAGGGGGGGGGGGGTTTGTGAGTAACTGTACGTACATCTAAACAACCAAGCTGTCATGAATACATGCATACTGAGTGGTTCACAACCAATCTGTCATGAATACATACATACTGAGTGGTTCACAACCAAGCTGTCATGAATACATACATACTGAGTGGTTCACAACCAAGCTGTCATGAATACATACATACTGAGTGGTTCACAACCAAGCTGTCATGAATACATACATACTGAGTGGTTCACAACCAAGCTGTCATGAATACATACATACTGAGTGGTTCACAACCAAGCTGTCATGAATACATACATACTGAGTGGTTCACAACCAAGCTGTCATGAATACATACATACTGAGTGGTTCACAACCAAGCTGTCATGAATACATACATACTGAGTGGTTCACAACCAAGCTGTCATGAATACATACATACTGAGTGGTTCACAAATGAGGAAGAAGGTTTTGTATAATTTATAAAGCCCTAAAAGAAAAAGAAAATAATCAGAGAGAGAGAGAGTGAGACTGAGTGTGAGAATGAGAGGGAGAAGAGGGGAGGGAGGGAGAGAGACCAAAAGAGATAAAGAGAGAGAGAGAGAGAGACAGTGAGCGAGGGAGGAAAAATATAGTGGAGTAGTTTGTTATTGAAGTGCTGCTGAGAGAGAGAGAGAGAGTTGTTGTTGTTGTTGTTGTTCCCCAAGCTGCCTGGCCGAACAGCCCCAAGGCCCCGAGCAAGGCCAAGGCTATAACCGAGCGCCCCCACAGAACCCTCCCTGCCGACCACAATAAAGCCTGGGTGACCGAAGCCACTCCATGGCGGGGAGCTGAGGAGGGTGCGGAAACGCCCGGGAAACCAAAGCTCCACCCAGGGCCCTGTGCCCCTCAGCAATTATGAAGAGAAAGTTGAGAGGCAAAGGAAAAATGTGACGCTTTGGCTTCCAATCTTGGTAGATTGGGAGGTCAATCCACGGAAGAGACGCCGTCACTTGAGATCTAGAAAATATATAAGTAAAAGGAACAGTCAGAGTAAGCTATGGGTATGGCAGAGATCGCTCAGTTCTCACTCTGATAGACCAGCCCATCACCAAAGAGAGAGAGAGTTATACAGAGTTACACAGATACTCAGACCACACAGGCCTTGCGGTCCCAACTAGGTGGTCCGGCCTAAAACTACTAGACAGGGACAGTTTATAGTGGAAGAATAGGACAGTAAAGTAGAAGGCTCACTCCCTACCCTCCGCTCCCTCCGGTCCCTCCGGCTAAAAAACCGTACCGGAAAATATGATGAAGTGTAACCTTATGGGTCAGGAAATGCCCACAAGGAAAGTTTTTATATAGTATAGGAAGAAATTAGTTTGAAAAGGAAATTACACATGCCTACTGATTAATTCATATTACTCCAGTCTTCATTAGATGATCGTCCAGTCTTTTCTTAAACGTATCAATAGAATTACTGTTGACCACCTCCCTTGGTCAACTATTCCACTCTTAAACACATTGTATGTGAAGACATTTTGTGTCACAACTAAGGATGCCTTTTTTCTAAGTAATTTCATTCCATTACCTCGGGTTGCAGGATTATATTAATCGTGAACAGAGCACTGATATCTATTCTATCAAATCCCTAAGTATCTTAAAACACTCGATAAGTTGGCCTCGCAACCTCCTTTTCTTTAGCGAGAACAAATATAATTTATTTAATCCTTCATAATATGGCTTGTTTTTCAGAGAGGGAATTAGTTTAGTTGCTCTACGCTGCACATATTCGAGTTTTGTAATGTCCTTCTTGAGATACGGGGACCAGAACTGAACGCCATATTCATGATGGGGTCTAACAATGCTCTTGAAAAACGGCAAAATAATGTTTCCGTTTGTATAGGTAAAACATTTTTTAATAAATCCAAAGGCTTTGTTAGCTTTATTTGACGCATCCGCACATTACTCTGAGGATGAAGAGATAAGTGAAAACAAAACACTAATAAAACACAAAGTAAAACAAATACAGAAAAGAAGGAAGAAGATCGATGAAGAAAGGTTGAAGAGAAAATAAGTAAAGTATGAAAGTTAAGAAAATATAGCAAGGAAGGAAATGGACGCGTTAGGAAGTGTTGCTGAAGACGAAAGTTGTAAGAGGAAGATAAATTGAGGATGAAAGAGATTAGTAAAGATTGATATTGTAAAGGAAGTAGTGTGCGTGTGTGTGTGTGTGTATGTCTGTGTGTGTGTGTGAGTCTGAGAGAGAACGTCAGTGTATATAAATATGTATAATTATATATATCTAGGAAGTATGTATGTGTGTGTGAGACTGAGTAAAAAATGAAATAGAGAGAGAGAGGAGCGATAAAAGGTAATTGTGTAGTACATGATATATACGACAGCAAATAGAACCGCTGTGATATCGGTAATATAAAAAGTGACAAATGAACCCAGCCTTGCACTACAGGAAGGCCAAGGACGAGGGAGGTAAGGGGGTAGTGATTGGTTTTTGGTCTATATATTTAATAGTTCAATTATTATTTAGTTTCCTCGCTAGACCTCCATCAAGCTTTAAAAAAAAAACCACCCTCTATACGTCCTTTCAAGATAAATTTGTACATTTTTCGGTAGAAATATGTCCCGGCCGAAGGCCGATTCCCTCTAAAATTACAGGGTCGCTGTCGCTCGCCAGGAAAATAATTTACATCTAAATGGCACGAAAGGTCTTAATATGGACAAAGAAATGGGGCGAAAGGTCTCAAAATCAACAAACTAGTGAAGAAACGTCTTAAAATCGCAAAACTTATGGAGCTAAACATAAGGGAATAGGGGGGTTTAAAAAGAGACTACCTCCCCCTTAACCCTTTAAAGAGAGACTACCTCCCCCTTAACCCTTTAAAAAGAGACTACCTCCCCCTTAACCCTTTAAAAAGAGACTACCTCCCCTTAACCCTTTAAAAAGAGACTACCTCCCCCTTAACCCTTTAAAAAGAGACTACCTCCCCCTTAACCCTTTAAAGAGAGACTACCTCCCCCTTAACCCTTTAAAGAGAGACTACCTCCCCCTTAACCCTTTAAAAAGAGACTACCTCCCCTTAACCCTTTAAAAAGAGACTACCTCCCCCTTAACCCTTTAAAAAGAGACTACCTCCCCCTTAACCCTTTAAAAAGAGACTACCTCCCCCTTAACCCTTTAAAAAGAGACTACCTCCCCCTTAACCCTTTAAAGAGAGACTACCTCCCCCTTAACCCTTTAAAGAGAGACTACCTCCCCCTTAACCCTTTAAAAAGAGACTACCTCCCCCTTAACCCTTTAAAGAGAGACTACCTCCCCCTTAACCCTTTAAAAAGAGACTACCTACCCCTTAACCCTTTAAAAAGAGACTACCTCCCCCTTAACCCTTTAAAGAGAGACTACCTCCCCCTTAACCCTTTAAAAAGAGACTACCTCCCCCTTAACCCTTTAAAGATAGACACTACCTCCCCTTAACCCTTTAAAAAGAGACTACCTCCCCCTTAACCCTTTAAAAAGAGACTACTACCTCCCCCTTAACCCTTTAAAAAGAGACTACCTCCCCCTTAACCCTTTAAAAAGAGACTACCTCCCCCTTAACCCTTTAAAAAGAGACTACCTCCCCCTTAACCCTTTAAAAAGAGACTACCTCCCCCTTAACCCTTTAAAAAGAGACTACCTCCCCCTTAACCCTTTAAAGAGAGACTACCTCCCCCTTAACCCTTTAAAAAGAGACTACCTCCCCCTTAACCCTTTGAGTACCAGCGACGTGTGCGATATTTTATTTCAGCTGCATTTAGACGATTTTATGAAGCTTAGGAAGAATCTATAGTAGTTATAAGGGATGGTTGAGATACATTGATACATTATTATTGCTAGAGGTCTTTCCTAAGCTGGATATAATCGTCTAACAGTTGCCAGAATTTGATAGAAAGGACGTCCCTGTTACTGGATGGGTTAAAGCGAGAAGACAACCCAAATGACGGTAGGATATTACCACCTTTACTATCATCACAACCTGGTACCTTTTAGTCGAGATTTTATAACCAACATTTGATGATCAGCATTTTTCTGGCAACATTTCTGGAGTATTTTGCACTAGTATCGGAAACTAGACTGTTGCTAGATGAATTTAGGTGACCAAAATATTGTAAATGTTGACCTCATAAGCTGCCAGACCAGTGTTGAGTATAAATGTTGAGTGAAAAAGAGATCGTGTGATACCGGCTTTAGTCGAGCTGGTAGACATGTTATGCACTTTAACCCCTTCACCACCATTACGTAATTGTCATCATATCCGGGTTACCATTAAACATTGTCTTTAGTGTGTATTCTACCTACAGCATATGACTTAAGGGGGGTGACCTGCTTTTTGTTATTTCTGTCCTTTTCTCTCTTTCTCTGGCTTGTATCCATTCAGCCAACTATTTTAAGACGTTTATCCCAATCTAGGTGTCGATTTCTTCCTGGCGAGCGATAGCGAGCCAGCATTATATGAAGAAATCCGGCTTCGCCGGAGAAATGTTTCTATCGAAAAATGTACAAATTTAGCCTGCTGTCAAACAAAAATAAAAAATATGCTGGCTCGCTACCGCTCACCAGTAAAAAATTGACACCTGGATGGGGATAAACGTCTTAAAACAGTAGGCTGAATGGGGCCAAATGGATACAAGCCAGAGAAAGATAGAAAAGGACAGAACAAAAACAGGTCACCCCCCTTAAATGGGTAAATACGATCTCAATATACCCCCTTCGTAGTATAGGTCCCTCTTGAAGTGCATATAATCATCTAATTTTAGCCAGAAGCAAAGGTAAATAGGCACCATGGTGCTGAAGGGGTTAAGAAGGACCTATGTTATTCACTAGGTTTATTGAGATGTATTTAACCCTTTGAGCCCCCTTGAAGGTAGATCTATACTAAAGAGAATCGTCTAATGGTAACCAGAATATAATTATAATTACGTCATCGTGCTGAAGGGGTTAAATGAAGAAAAAATATGAGAGAGAGAGAGCGAGCGAGCGAGCGAGAGCGAGAGCAAGAGCAAGAGAGAGCTTACTGATAAAGAACTTATTATTCTGTCTTGCCAAAACTGTGGAAGGGAAAAGTTTGGCTGGAATAGAATGTTACTTGTTATGAGAGAATGTGTGTGTGTGTGTATGTATGTGTGTGTGTGCGTGTGTGAGTGTGTGTGTGTATGTATGTGTGTGTGTGCGTGTTTACATACTCTTGGTGACATTAGTTCTCAACAATTATTTGATCCTCTTGTATTTGTTTGTGTCAGTCTACCTACTCTCCGTCTAACAACCCTTCAACTAAATAACAAACTAAGCGTAGTTGTTGTTGTTCCCCAAGCTGCCTGGCCGAACAGCCCCAAGGCCCTGAGCAAGGCCAAGGCCATAACCGAGCGCCCCCACAGAACTCTCCCCGCCGACCACAATAAAGCCTGGGTGACCGAAGCCACTCCATGGCGGGGAGCTGAGGAGGGTGCGGAAATGCCCGGGAAACCAAAGCCCCACCCAGGGCCCTGTGTCCCTCAGCAATTATGAAGAGAAAGTTGAGGGGCAAGGGAAAAATGTGACGCTTTGGCTTCCAATCTTGGTAGATTGGGAGGTCAATCCACGTTAGAGACGCCGTCACTTGAGATCTAGAAAATATATAAGTAAAAGGAACAATCAGAGTAAGCTATGGGTATGGCAGAGATTGCTCAGTTCTCACTCTGATAGACCAGCCCATCACCACATGACTAGAACCCAATCCTCTCAGCATCAGCTAGGAAAGGCCCTAGAAATATAGGGAACAAAGTAAAAACTTCCCCTTAAAGCGGTAATTATATTTTGATAGCTAGTTTGAAAGGAGTCTGAAAAGGAGTTTGAAAAAGTTTAACTTTACTTGTCATTAGTGAGACCCCATATGGATTATGCTGTCCAATTTTGGTGTCCTTATTACAGAATGGACATAGATTCATTGGAGAGAGTACAGCGTAGAATGACAAAAAATATCCATAATATTAGAAATCTTCCGTATGAAGAAAGGTTGAAGAAATTAGGTTTACATTCGTTAGAGAGACGCAGAGTTAGAGGGGACATGATAGAGGTGTTCAAGTGGGTTAGTGGGATTAACAAAGGGGACATGACAAATTTAATGTACTAAAGCTCAGTGATAGCGAGAGAACTCGTACCAATGGTTTCAAATTAGATAAGTTTCGTTTCAGAAAAGATATAGGCAAATATTGGTTTGGTAACAGAGTTGTAGATGGGTGGAATGGACTACCAAGTGCTATAGTGGGATCTAAAACGGTAGGAAGCTTTAAGATGAAATTGGATAAGCATATGGACGACAAGGGTTGGGTGTGAAGGGGGATCAGCCGGGTTGGGCCAATCAGCGCTCTGCAGACCCCCATAATCCTGTGTTAATCTCTAACCGTTTTAGTAAGATGATCCTCAGGGTGTTAGAGTGTTGAGCCTATAATTGGGCTTTGTAATTGAATTGGGGTTGTGTGGGACAGGGATCTGCCTTGCTTGGGCCAATCGGCTTTCTGCAGACTCCCATTTTCTTATGTTCTTATGTTCTTATGAGTCATATTTTACAACAACAAACAATCATCATAAACAAACTATACCATGATGGAGGCACAGCTAATTAGATAAATATATGTTATTATTGTAACAGAGTTGTAGATGGGTGGAATAGGCTACCAAGTGATATATTGGGATCAAGAACGATAGGGAGCTTTAAGATAAAATTAGATAGGCATATGGACGAGATGGGTTAGGTGTGAGGGGGATCTACCGGATGTGGGCCAATCGGCGCTCAGCAGACCCCCGTAATCTTGTGTTAATTTCTGACCGTTTTGGTGGGGTCAGTACTCAAGGTATTAGTGAGTTGGGCCTATAATTGGGCCTTGTAGTTGGGGTTGGGTGTGACAGGGATCTGCCTTGTGTGGGCCGATCGGCTTTTTGCAGACTCCCATTTTCTTATGTTCTTATGTTAAAGCCGCCTTTGGCGGTGGGGATAGCTCCCCTATTTCAACCCTTTTCGGGGTTGGGCACCCGCCGACTAAGCGTAGTGAGATGAACCAGCAGGCAGACACACAGACAAACAGACAGACTCGACTTCAGCAAGTGTGTAGTGTTGTTTACATGGTACCTTTAGGCTGAGAGAGAGAGAGAGAGAGAGAGAGAGAGAGAGAGAGAGAGAGAGAGAGAGAGAGAGAGAGAGAGAGAGAGAGAGAGAGAGAGAGAGAGAGAATGGTAATAGTAAAATATATTAATAGGCAAGAGATATATATATATATATATATATATATATATATATATATATATATATATATATATATATATATATATATATATATATATATACTTATACTGTATATATACTGTATATATATACTGTATATATTATATACAGATAGATAGATAGATATATAATATATAGAGGGATGAGGAGAGGTGGAAGTATGGCAACCTCCAAAAACAGAAAATTAAAGACGACAGCTTCAATATTTCACAGAGAGAGAGAGAGAGAATATTATGCGTTGGAGTAGAGTAAGGTATATGAGACAAGGGATGATCATGAGATATGAGCGGGCTGTCTCTCTCTCTCTTTTGCATTTGCTATCCTTTCTTTCCACATTCCCTTACTTTCGGGGTTGCTACATCTACTAGAATATATCCTGACAACTTCGCTGGGACCGTAAGGTTTGTGGCCAGTGTATATATGTAAATCTCATTTATTATTTATAATACATGTAGTGTTAGTGAGTGGACAATATACAATTATACATGCCAGGTACATTATCACTATTTTGAGATCATTCAGTAACTTATTAAGTTTTCCTTTTATACATTCCATCTACAACACACACACACACACACACACACACACTCTCTCTCTCTCTCTCTCTTTCAAATTATCTAACCTTTCATCGCCACATTTTATTTTGTAATTTTCCACCTGTTTTCGACCTATTCCACTCGCGTTCGTTCCATTCCGGTGTCACAATATAGATCCATCCCCCTGGTATGTGTTTGTTTATACTGATCTGATTAGTTACTTTTGGCATCATTGTGTAGCCAATACCTAGTTAGCCCATATCCTCCCCATGCCACCCTCTCGTTCTCTTAGTTTGTGACCAAGAGCTTGTTATAATCTAAGAGGGTTTGCTCGTGATTTTGAATGAACTTTACAAGTATGTGTGTGTATTCCTTGTTGTGTTTCTTCTAACTGCTGTTTTAACAACCAGTTTAATGTGAAGATACAGTAGTTTTACTTCACCCTGTCTATCTCTCCCTATCACCTGTTTCTCTCTACACAGATAGATGGATAGATAGATAAATTTATAAATAAATAGATAGATAGATAAATACATAGCTAAATGGAAAGATAGATACATAGATAAGTTATGAAAAGTTAAGCCAAACAACTTGTCATGGCCCGTAATATCTGTGTGGTCTGTGTTTCAACGTAACTTGCTGTAACTCTGTCTCACCATTAACCCCCCCCCCCCTCCTCTTTCTCTCATCCACTGGCCCGCGCGACGCACCCCCCACGCCCCTCCCCCTTCGTCTCCCCCTCCTCCTTCTTCTCCCCTCCTCCTTCCCCCCCTCCTGTCTCTCTCCTCCCCCTTTCCTCCCGCTCCAGTCGCTGATTCGCTCGTCCCGTCAGTTTCTCTTGAGGGGTCGCTGTGAGAGGATATTAGCCGCTCTGGCCCCAAATTTTCAAACAAAAATATAAGCATATGCACTCAGTTTATCCATATATTACGAGTGAAAGGTGGAAAAGGTAACGCGAGTATCTTACATTCGCGTGAAAGTGGATTACGCACCGTAAATCCCCGATGGAAGATAGCAGGTGAATGGGGTGATAAAAAAGAACGCAGATGAAGAATGGTAATTAGTGGATAAAAGGAAAAAAGGCAACAAAGTCCAGCAGATTGATCAAGAAATCAGGCGAATCGGAACCAGTTTTTATTCCGGGATATTAAAACTGGTTCTAGGCTATGTGAAAGGTGGAGACAGAAAAAGAAATAAAAATAGTTCTGCCACTTTCTCCGTACCACGTAAGAATTTGCCGTGATGCATTGGGAAAGGGAAGTGCTCAAAAGTAGGCTGGAAAAATCTCTATGGGGTTGTCTGGAATACCCATAGTAAGCCCTGAAGTTTGCCTCGTTTGGGTTGTAAAATAAATTTATTACAAACAGAATTCTTGGAGCAGAAAATTCACGCCGTAAATGTTTCCGAGTAACTTGCGGTAAATATTTCCATATTTTACAAATATACCGGTAGAAATTGAGGTCAATAGCCTATACACGAAAATTGCAATCGATAGTTTGAGTATTTTCTTAATTATCTTGTTAGAAGCAGTCGTTTAGTGATTATTGTGAAATAGCCTAAGTCTATTTACGCTGGGGCGCAGACCAGAAATATTCCAAGATCTTGAATATTTCAACTAGGCTAAGGTCGCTAGTGAATGTTTGGAAAAAGGTAGCCTAAATATAATTTCCGAACCGAAAATCCTCTATGAAACAAAGGGAGTGCATTTTTGTGATGTAAAGTGTTGAGAATAATTTGTGTGGCAGGTGTGGAGAGTTTGTAAAAGTTGTACTGGTGAAGGAGGTCACGTGCTGCTGCTGTTCACCCTTGGCTTTACTACTATCAATGTCCAAGGTAACTCAATACTTTTAGTTTATTTAGTTTATGGAAAAGTGGGGATTGGGCCTGAGCATATAGATAGATGGATAGTTTATGTATGGTGGTCAACTTTTTGGTTCCAATCATGTGACACCAATTTGGGTGCTATAGGCTACCTAGCCTACCGGTATATATATATATATATCCTATATGACTTATATATACAGTACCGGTATTATCGGTAGCCTATACCGTTTTATATATATATATATATAGGCTATATATATATTTTTTTGTTTTCTTTTTTTATTAATAGCCTACAGACCTAGCCTATATGTGGGGATGGAACTAGGCCTAATAAAGTTGGATACTAATAAACATATATTTGGTATAGCCTAGGTCTAAATAGCCTATATTTATTTGATGATTACAATTATAAACTACCGGTACGGCGCAGTAGATGCCAAATATGTGTAAGCCCTATGACAAATATATAATAGATAAATTATGTAAAATATATAGCCTATTATGCATCCCTATGATTTAAGAAACACAGTAATCAACCTTATCCCATAAATTCAATGATTATGGTTTCCCGGTACCGGTATATATCTATTGACTATTCAGGTTACCAACTAGCCATTTTGAGTTCCCTTGCGAATATCCATATAGGACCTACGCTATATTGGCTCAACTGTGTTGGGTGATGATTTGTGTGTTGAAGTTAAGAACATAAGAACATAAGAAAATGGGAGTCTGCAGAAAGCCGATTGGCCTAAGCAAGGCAGATCCCTGTCCCACACAACCCCAATTACAAAGCCCAATTATAGGCTCAACACTCTAATACCCTGAGGATCATCTTACCAAAAGATGCCAACTATTCTGGCTAGGCTAGGACAAATGAAGTTCGTAATGTGGAATATAGGTGATGTTTGTATGTAGTACCGTACCGTATGTATAACTCAAGCAAGAGACGGAGCCCGAACAGGAACAACATTATTTTAAAGTTCCACTTTCGCGTTCCCTCGCCCCTTTCTGTCTCGTCGAGTAGGATAATCGTACATAGGCTAGGTATACCGGTATAGATGATGTGTTTAGTTAACGTAACTATTTGCTTACAAGTATCCTTTCCAACATCAGGAAGTTTATCTTACCGGTATACCGGTAGTTCGCTTCTTTTTGTTTTAATTATTATTGATGGTTTTGAACGGATTTTATTTTTATTTCATTTATTATTTTGTTTAAAATTATGGTTATACTGATGTTTTGGACCGACAGTTAGCCCATCAACATTTTTAGGCCTAATAGGTCCGGTAGAGCATATACATCATTGCTATATATGTCATTAAGAGCTGAAATGTGTTATAGGCCTAAGGAAAAAAATAAAAAAAAATAAACGCTAAAATACAGTAGGCCTATACCGGTACTGTAAAACAATGTTTTTCAGCCAGTACCCAACCAGCGGGGGTGTGGGGGCGGAAGCCCCCACCCATATACTAGGTTAGGTTAGGAAAGGTTGTTAGGTTAGGCTAATAGCCTAGCACATTACAAAAAAAAAAAAAAAAAAAAATAGCCTAACCCAACCAGCGGGGGTGTGGGGCGGCAGCCCCCACCCATAATACTAGGATAGGTTAGGTAAGGTTGTTAGGTTAGGCTAATGTCTTCCCAAAGTTGACTATTTTTATAACTTCTTAAGATATTAAGGCTACCCACTCCACCCCGTGAAATCCGAGCCAGCTTTCGTCAAAAGTTGGCTCGGGTATTCACAAAATTGGGTTTTATGGGTTTGCAATTTGGAAAAACCCGAGCCAAGTTTTGATACAAAACGCTATATTATTGTATTTTTACGCTTTTAACCCCTCATTTTCCCTGAACTTCATGGCCCTCCCCACTAGTGGGGGGCGTGTTTTTAGATTGTTGGATAATGGGTAAATACTCATTTCAGCTCTTCAGTATAAAACAACATTATACGATAGCAACAGGATTCTCGGGTTCATATCTAGGAGTGTGAGTAACAGAACTGCTGATGTTATCTTAAAACTTTACTTGTCATTAGTGAGACCCCATATGGATTATGCTGTTCAATTTTGGTGTCCTTATTACAGAATGGACATAGATTCATTGGAGAGAGTACAACGTAGAATGACAAAAATGATCCATAATATTAGAAATCTACCGTATGAAGAAAGGTTGAAGAAATTAGGCTTACATTCGTTAGAGAGACGCAGAGTTAGAGGTGACATGATAGAGGTATTCAAGTGGGTTAGTGGAATTAATAAAGGAGACATGAAAAATGTACTAAAGCTCAGTGATAGCGAAATAACTCTTACAAATGGTTTCAGAAAAGATATAGGCAAATATTGGTTTGGTAACAGAGTTGTAGATGGGTGGAATAGGCTACCAAGTGATATAGCGGGATCAAGAACGATAGGGAGTTTTAAGATAAAATTAGATAGGCATATGGACGAGATGGGTTGGGTGTGAGGGGGATCTACCAGGTGTGGGCCAATCGGCGCTCAGCAGACCCCCGTAATCTTGCGTTAATATCTGACCGTTTTGGTGGGGTCAGTACTCAAGGTATTAGTGAGATGGGTCTATAATTGGGGTTGGGTGTGACAGGGATCTGCCTTGTATGGGCCGATCGGCTTTTTGCAGACTCCTATTTTCTTATGTTCTTATGTATATCTGAAGGAAAAATTACAAACTAAAACTTACTGAAATCGCTGTCGGTCCAAAAAGTCAGGTTTACCAAAATTATTATTATTATGTAGGCCTATTTATTTATTATTATTAGGCTATTTTTAGTTTTTTTGGATCTGGCAGATTAGATTAGAACATATGAAAATGGGAGTCTGCAGAAAGCCGATTGACCCACACAACTTGACACAAGGCAGATCCTTTAGGTGATTTACGATACCGTACCAATAGAGTGAAATTAAAATAATATTTGTTCCAAACTTCGAAACACATTTTCAACTTCAAAACCTCGGAAAGGAAACTTGTAGGCGCATCCCTCATAAAATAATGTTTTTTGAACGCAGTAAAATGTTATACCGGTAATAGTTTAATAGGAAATGCATAAATAAATATCAAACGTGGTGAAGCTAAGCGGAGTCTTTGATGTGGATAGTACTAAATTGAGGTTTTAATAATTCGTGAGGAATGAAGTAGACCTAGGCTAGTTACGAAATTCATATGAAATCACTGGGGCATACGATGTAGACGAGGTGTTGAATGTGGAATTGCATGCGTGTTTTACTTAATTATCTTCTATTGTACTGCTAATTGTTCATGAAGTGCCGGTAACAACTACTGATATGGAAAATTAGTTTCAAATAAATATATTTACATAGCGATCGTAAAAGTGATTGTTTAAAATGTATAGTATATTAGGCTATGTGAGTAAGACCACGATGACAAAACTATCAAACGGGCATTGTGATTACTGGTATTTATTGTGTAATTGTAAAGCCTGACCATTTGGGACAATGTTCAGTGTTACCCGGCCTCCAGAGCCATCAATATTTACATGTTTTATACAAACTTAATATAACATACTTCAGTCTTGGATATACGTAGACCGTCGCAAATGTCTTACAAGATACCGTGCATAAGAAGAAAAAAATGCCAGCTTCCCCTGTATAAAGTGCCACGCCATCATTGCCGTCAACATAGATGCTTATCTCAATGAGTCCCGGGGGGGGGGGGGGGGGGGGGGGGGGGGGGGGGGGGGGGGGGGGGGGGGGGGGGGGGGGGTTGATGATCTTGTACAAAATCCCTGTATGGTATCCTGGAATGTGGATCCTGCGACTTTTGCTTGAATTTAAATACATTCTCTAAGTAGGATTTCCCTTCTCCTTAATATACATAGGAAAAGGTTAACATTCCTTTTTATTACGCCGTGGTATAGCCTACCGGTAGTCCGGGTAGTGGATTACTAACTTGGACACTCGTTCTGAATGTTGAAGGTTCGATCCCGGCTGGGAGTATATACACATTTATTAGCTCACGTGTAGGCTATTTGTGATATATATATATACCGGGTATATATATATATATATATATATATATATATATATATATATATATATATATATATATATATATATTAGGCCTATAGGCCTATAATTGAATCAAACAACTCGGCAAGCTTAAATCTAGTATCATTGCATATAGGCTAACCTATCTTAATTAATTAATTTCATTGGGGGTGTGGTGGTGAGATTAATAAAAATAATATGGTTAATTTTGCTATGTTTGTCAATTACACTCCAGTCGCTGTTTTATAAATTTGTTAGGCTACCTTGGGCTAAATTGCATTACTATAAGGTATATGTTCTTTACTTACCGGTACCGGAAATTTGCTTATATTTGGAAGGAACGTTTAATCAGTTCGTGGGCTCATGATGTTTAAGAATTCTCCCTACCAATAAATGCCTACAGTGGCCGATAGAGGTGCTGAACGCAATGTTTACCGCGGTGCATTGTGGGAAATTGGCGCCATCGCGGACCTATCCACCCTCCCTCTCCTTCAATAATTCTTTATTATATTAAATGTCTGTAGCTGATACATACTTTGGTCTACCACTACCACTTTATCTAACACAACACTTTATCCACAGCTACCACTTTATCCACCAGTACCACTTTATCCACTACTACCACTATCCACCACTACCACTTTATCTACTACTACTACCACTGTATCTACTACTACCACTGTATCTACCACTACCACTTTATCCACTACTACCACTTTATCTAACACTACCTATTCATCTACCACTACCACTTTATCCACCACTACCACTTTATCCACTACTACCGTACCACTCTATCCACCACTACCACTTTATCTAAAATATAAACATGTAGAATCACAACAAATCGAGATAAACTGTGTATATATTAAGTGTTGGGTATTGTTGATGTCGACAGTCGTAGCTGTGGCGCTAGTTCGGAAGCGTCCGCCAGAGGTCTCCGGTGAATTCTTGGTAGGGTCAATTGGTTACCGTACCGTGACTGTACATATTACTGTCAATATTAATTTATTTCTGTTATTTTTATTTTATTTGTGACTATCGGCCAAAATATTTAGCTCGTCAAGTCAGAACTATGCAGGAACTATCGCACGGTAACTATTTTATGGCGATTAAAAACTTTGTAATTATACTGTAACACCATCAAGCGGAGCACATGTGTATAACTTGCTGGTATGCATATAAGTCATGTGTATAATAGTGATCGTATTTGATAATTGGTATGTTTTAAATTTAATAACATTATTTTGGCTAGGCTACCCAGGAAAATGTAAATGTGTTTACACCGAAGAAATGGCTGTTTTATATTTCCATAAGCTGAATATATGTGTATGTTTAAAGTTAATCATATGAGACTAATCATATTGGGAACCGTACCGGTATATAAGGTACGGTAGCCTATGGTACCAGATATTTGTGAAGGTAATTGACTAGTTCGCAGCGTAATATATTGTTTCTACTTTTTATTAGTACGGTATCGGTATAGTGTACCCGTAACCTGAAAACCTACGTATCCCACCTTCTAAATATTTACTCCTTAGGCTATTTCCAGTATAATTAGCAAAGGTTAAGTTACGTTAGTAAGGTACCGGTATTCTAAATATATAAATAATATGCAACTGCCATGCATAATTAAATCACGGTAGCTGTATTTGCCTAACCAAATAATAAGTTTGGGGACCTCCTACGGTTTTCAAGATAGTTATAATTATTATAAATGACTCTTGAATGTGTTTTAATATGTATTAAATTATACGAATGATTTAGTATCAAACCTATGATACGATACAAAAAAAAAATCTAAGTTTATAATTTACCTGGTATCTCCCTAGGCTATGTGAATGGAAAGAGATAGTTATTTCTAACAGTGCTCTTGATTTTAGTTAATTAGGCCTAATGAAAGGCTAAAACGAAAGTACTAGTACCGGGTACCTGTACTGTAGTTCAAAGAGTGCCGGGTAATTAAGTTAACTACCGGTACCGGTACTTATCAAATTTATGATCAATCTACGAATATTTAATTTGTTTTTGGTGGTTCGATAATGATTTGCAACAATATAAAACTGAGCGGAGGGCAACGACGCGTGGAGGACAGTGTAACGGGAACCTCACTCTCCTTACCACCAGATATTTTCGTCTACAGGGTTTTATATACCGTACCTACCGGTACTAGTACAGTTAAGACTGACGACCATTTGTAACATCAGTATTGTGAAGAGGGCTCAAGATGAGCTGAAACTATCGTGTCTCTACAATACCGGTACAACTATTTTCGATATACGGGTTTAGTTTTCCAATCTTGGATTCACGTTACCGGTACTGAATTTGTCCACTCATTACTATTCTTGCTTCCCTGAAGGGGGTAGTAGCCTACTTATTTATTGGTCTATATATTTATATATCAATTTATTTTTGAGTTTCCTTGCTAGACCTCCATCAAGCTTAGAAAACACCCCCAAGACCCCCTTTCAAGATAAATTTGTACATTTTTCGGCAGAAAAATGTTCCGGCCAAAGGCCGGTTCCTTCTAAAAATAGAGGTTCGCTATGGCTCGCCAGGAAAGAATCGAAACCTAAAGGGTACGAGGTCTTATTATTGATTAAAAAATGAGGCGAAATGTTCTTATGTTCTTAAAGGTCTCAAAATCGCCAAACTAACGGAACGAACGTCTTGAAACCTCAAAGCTATTAAGCTAAACATGAGGGAGAAGGGGGTCCAGAAAAGCGAGTACGGTACTACCCCTTCAACCCATTCTGTACCGAAGACGTTTTTAAAATGTTATTCTAGCTCTATATAGACGATTTTAGTCAGCTTAAGAAGCAATTTACAGGCTTCGAACTATCCCCTTATACTGCCACAGATCCTTCTTAAGCTGTACAAAATCGTCTAAACATAGCTAGAATGTACGGTAATACAAAATACGTCGCTGGTACAGAAGGGGTTAAACTAGATATAACCTACACGGATCAGGTTAGGACGGCTGCCAGTACCGGTTATTCATTTGATTATAAGCTTGAATATATACCGGGGAACTTACTCTAATTAACTCTTCCAAGGTTATGGCGCATTTTGACAGTTTGTTCTGCCTATCATTAGAGGATTTTGTTCAGATTTGGAAGGGTACCCTGTATATGGAAGGCAGAGGGTTGAGATAGTCTCTACCCTTACAATTCCCACAGATTCTTCCTTATCTGTGTCAGATCGTCTATTGATAGCCAGAATATACTGTCAACATGCGTCATAATCTTCAAATGGTTAACTGGTACCGGTAATTTAAATGTAGTGGTGGTATACTGATAGCCCAACCTTGGCAAGCTTCATAAATGGCACAATTATACACCGTACAGGTACCGGTACCGTACTAATATATTAAACATACACTACCGGTGCACGGTACGGTAAACTAACAGTAAGATACTGGCTGACGAGTACGGTACGGTACTCGTTTCGTTAAGGGGGGATGGTTCGTTACTGTTGACTGCCTACTCCCTCATGTTTAGTCCCATTAGTTTTGAGATGTTATGACGTTCGTTCCTTTAGTTTGGCGATTTTGAGACCTTTTACCCCATTTTTTTTTCAATATTATTTTCGTGCCATTTAGGTGTCGATTAGCCTATTTCTTGGCGAGCGATAGCGAGCCTGTAATTTTAGGAGGAAACCGGGACATTTTGTCTACCGAAAAATTTACACATTTATCTTGAAAGGGAGTGAAGGGGTTGTATATTCAACCTAAAGTTGATGGAGTTCTAGCGAGGCAACTAAAACTAGATAAATAAGTAAATATATAGACCAAACAATTACCACTACCCCCTTAGTTTATGCCTTTAGTTGGGCCAAGTTAGGGAGGAGTTGATTATGTTAGCCAGAAAAAGCATATACTGTATTGTAGGCCTATATAATATACTGTACTGTAGGCCTATATAATATACTGTACTGTAGGCCTATATAATATATGTAGGCCTATATAATATATGTAGGCCTATATAATACTGTACTGTAGTATCAGTATAATATACTGTACTGTAGTATCAGTATAATATACTGTACTGTAGGCCTATATAATATACTGTACTGTAGGCCTATATAATATACTGTACTGTAGGCCTATATAATATACTGTACTGTAGGCCTATATAATATACTGTACTGTAGGCCTATATAATATACTGTACTGTAGGCCTATATAATATACTGTACTGTAGGCCTATATAATATACTGTACTGTAGGCCTATATAATATACTGTACTGTAGGCCTATATAATATACTGTACTGTAGGCCTATATAATATACTGTACTGTAGGCCTATATAATATACCGTAGCTACAATGAGGGCAGCATGGATAAAAGCATATACTGTACTGTAGGCCTATATAATATACCGGTACTGTACTGTAGGCCTATATAATATACCGTAGCTACAATGAGGGCAGCATGGATAAACATATACTGTACTGTAGGCCTATATAATATACCGTAGCTACAATGAGGGCAGCATGGATAAACGAAAATATCGGTGGTACCGGTATGTACAAATGGTGGTATATTCGTAAATATAATGTACCGGTACCAGTATGTTAAAGTCAAATGGCATTTTATAGCCAAGTACCGGTATTCTGTTTCAGCTTATCATACTGGTAAGCTTCTCTAGCTAGGGTACGGTACATACGTCAAGATAGCTGATGGTGTGACACTGACACACACACACACACACACACACTCACACTCTCTCTCTCTCTCTCTCTCTCTCTCTCTCTCTCTCTCTCTCTCTCTCTCTCTCTCTCTCAATACCTGGCTGCCAGAAGAAAAGTAAAATCACTAATAAAAACAGCAAAGAGGAATTATGAAATAAGCATAGCTAAAGATAGTAAAACTAATCCTAAGCAATTTTACAGATACAGTAACAGTAGCAAACAAATCAAAAGCGGGATAGGACCCATACTTAACACTCAAGGTGTTCTAGAAACAGATAGCAAAGACATAGCCTCTACACTTAACAATTATTTCAGCTCCGTTTTTACCACTGCTGCCAACACGAACACTCCACAAGCTACTAATCAAGCAAGCAACATTGTGCTCCCTGACTTCAAAATTAGCCAATCAAACGTCACTAGACAGATTGAATTACTGAAAATAAATAAATCTCCCGGCCCAGACCTATTCATCCCTAAAATCCTAAAAATGGTCAAAGATGAAGTTGCCGAACCCCTAACCAAAATGTTTAACATGTCACTCCAACATGGACAATTACCCACTGACTGGAAGACAGCAAATATTACACCGATATTTAAAAAGGGAGATAAAAAACTACCAGGGAATTACAGACCCATTAGCTTAACTTCCGTTATTGTAAAACTATTAGAATCAATTATAAGAGACGAACTTGTACTTTTCATAGAGAATAATAATCTTATTAATAATAGTCAACACGGCTTCAGAGCAAAAAAATCATGCCTAACGAACCTTATCGAATTTTATGACAACCTATTTAAGATTAATGATTTTACCAAAAGTCTTGATATAGTGTACTTGGACTTCCAGAAGGCCTTCGACAAGGTCCCTCATAATAAATTACTTCAGAAGGTCGAGAATCTAGGAATACAAGGAAGCACACTTAATTGGATAAGGAATTGGTTAAGCGAAAGAAAGCAAAGAGTAATTATTAATGGAGTGGAATCAGAATGGACTCCGGTGACTAGTGGAGTCCCACAGGGTTCAGTTCTGGGCCCATTATTATTCATAATATATATTAATGATTTAGACAACGGCATTAATAACATAATTTCCAAATTCGCCGATGACACTAAAATAGGAAATGCAATAATATCAGAAAGCGATAGAAGTAGCCTGCAATCAGATTTAAACAAGATATCAGAGTGGTCAGAAAATTGGCAGATGCCCTTTAACGTAAACAAATGCCTGATACTACAAATAGGCTCCCGAAACAACAAATACGAATACCATATGAATGGAGAAAAGATAAAGAGCATATCACAGATAAAAGACCTAGGAGTGCTTATCAATGAAAATCTAAAATCTACAAGCCAATGCACCGCAGCATCTAACAAAGCAAATAGAGCGCTAGGTTTCATTAAAAGAAATTTTCATTGTCATAGTAAAGACATAGTTGTACCACTATATAAAAGTATTGTGAGGCCACATCTGGAGTATGCTGTGCAGTTTTGGTCTCCCTACTTAATAAAAGACATAGAGAAACTAGAATCCGTTCAGCGTAGAGCAACAAAGTTAATCCCTTCCCTTAGAAATAAGCCATACAATGAGAGATTAAGAGAACTCGACCTGTTTTCGCTTAAGAAACGGAGAATAAGGGGACAGCTGATAGAGTGTTTTAAGATACTAAAAGGCTTTAGTAACGTAAATTCTAATAATCTATTTAAGATAGCCAAAGAAGGTTCCACAAGAGGAAACAAATTAAAACTAACAGGCAGGAAAGCGAACCTAGACATAACTAAAAATTTCTTCACCCACAGTATTATTAATGAGTGGAATAAGCTCCCTAATGAAGTTATTGACAGTGACTCGATATACACATTTAAAAAAGGTTAGACACATATCACAGAAAAGTTGGTCTGCAGTAGAAGCTGATCACTGATCAGAGAACCTGGCGGAAATGAAAACGTTTTTAGTTGGAAAAAAAAAAAAAAAAAAAAAAGTGAAGGTGTGCATGCCTTTTCCTTTCCATTTCTAACTATACTATAAATTCCTTCAGGCGATTTCCAAGCCCTGCAAGGTTATTCACTTCTAACTATTTTCATGTACGGCATATTGCCGGAGGGAGCGGAGGGTGGGGAGAGAGCCTTCATCTTTGCTATCCTTTCCTTCCACTTTCTCTTAGGGTTGCTATCTCTATTAGAATTAAGTCCTGGTCACCTCGCAGGGATCGTAAGATCTGTGTGACCAGTGTATATATGTAAATCTATGTAAATCTCTCTCTCTCTCTCTCATATACACACACACATTCATATTCTGAATGTATTGCGGCTCTTTTGGTTTTCGAAATTCTCTGATGTATTAGTACCGGGTACCGGCCCCGGTACTAATACTTTTATTTTGACTGGTGCATGCATAATTAAATGATTAGTTAAGGTAAAGTAAAATCATAATCAATATGAGAGAGAGAGAGAGAGAGAGTCAGTCAAGACCGAAAATACCGGTAATCAATAGCAGTACAATTATGAAAGAGAGGAGAAATTCGGTAGCCTAGGTAGACTGAAGCAATTATGAGGTGTGTAGTAAAAATAACTCCGAAAGAAGGTTACCCGGTACCGTACCACGTTCAGGATTATTGTACTATAATAGGGTACCCGGTAACGCAGATTTAATCACACTCCATCATAATACGGAAGAGGTAGATAACAACAATATAATACACGTGCAAAGTTTATATATTTATTTATTTATATTATTATTTATTTATAAATTTGTGTCTAATATGTGTAGTACGATTAAACATTGTATTGTTGATGCTGTCAGGCTTGCTACAATATATATATATATATATATATATATATATATATATATATATATACAGTATATATATATATATATATATATATATATATATATATATATATATATATATATATATATATTTACACGGTAGGCTATATATATATACTGTTATATACTGTATATATTGTTATATGCGTATATATTATCATAAATATACGCACGGTACCGGTAAACCATTCTTTAACTGTCTTCGTGGTGCGATGTATAAGGTGTTGATTTTCGGTGGTGATTTCCTGGGTTCGAATCCACGGACTGCCACATGTGTTTGTAAATTTCATAAATCGATTTTAGGAGTATAGTTGGTTGTTGGAAGGAACATAATAAACGATACACATTATGAATCAGGTAATATAATATATATATATTACCGTGTACCGTGCGTATATTTATGATGTTACTGTTAGCAATTAAGAGGAAGAGCGGAAATAGTGATGAGAACAAGTTGGTGGCGATAGTGAGAGATAATGATGGTGGTATAGGAGGGAGAGAGGGTGGAGGATAGTGCCGGTAGTTCTGTGATGTATTGTAACTACCCAATTATAGTATGTCAAGCCATCAGTTTAACCTAAAATACAATCCATTTGCGGAACGATAACTTTAATACATAAGAACATACAGTAAGTACATAATACATGTACCGTACCGTACCAATTTTATTTAATATCGTAAAACGTTGATTTGCCTTACCGGTAGTGATTTGCCTTACCGGTAGTGATTTGCCTTACCGGTAGTGATTTGCCTTACCGGTAGTGATTTTAGTAAGCTGAATTAGGCCTATAGCCTAGCCTATATATCGGTACCGGTGCCGCTAGTAGGTACGGTAATCTAAAAACACAGGAAAAATCATTAGCAGCCTGCCCAACCCTAGACCAGATTAGTTGAACGTTAGGTGGCAGGGCGTTAGTCGGTTTATATTGAGCTGTAAATGATTATGGCGAGAACTTAATTGTAGACTCGCTAATAATGTTGGTGATTCATGGATTGTGGTAGGAGTCAAGATGGTGGTTTTATATTTGAAGGTGAAAGTAAGAATGTTGGCAGTGGTAGTGATAATTGTGGTGGTAATGATGGTAGTTGTTAGTGTGGCACTGATGGTTGAGGTGATGATGGATAATGACAGAGGTCAATATTGGAGGTGTTATTAGAATGTTAATAGTAGTTGGGGTTGTGGTACCGGTAATGATAATGACAGAGGTCAATAGTGGAGGTGTTATTAGAATGTTAATAGTAGTTGGGGTTGTGGTACCGGTAATGTTAATGACTTTGGTGACGGGAAGATTATATTGAGTGATCAGTTGTAGAGGTTTTAAGTATGATAATAGTAATGATCAACATCAACAAAATATATTCATGCTAGAAGTTGTGGAATTAGCTTCTATTACCTTTATGATTACTGTACCGTTACCGATATAGCTTTTGTGATGTACCGGGCGGTAATGGGTATCTTACGGTACATTTTGATACTAGTGACATTAATATAAATGGTCTGATTATACTATGGGTATTATTAATCAATATCGCTTACGAATGGACTAGTCTACCCTGTGGTTTTATTTTTGTGTTATAGCAAGCCTATATAGGCCTAGTACGGTACGGTACCGTAGTGCAAACATACCGTAGTGGCAGGGGCATCAACGAGGGTACCGTAACTTTATACTTAACCCCTTCTTTACCGGCTACGTCTTTTAAACTTTATTTTGGCTACCGGTACCGGTACTATTAGACGATTTTAGTCAGCTTAAAAAGAGCCTCCAGCACTTAACAGGCTTCGAACTATCTCACTTAACCCTTTGTACTTCCACATATCCTTTTTAAACTGCACACAAAAGTCTAAATATAGCCTAGCTACAATAAAGTACAAATTAATTCGCAGGTACAGAAGGGGTTAACGGCGTGGGTTATACAAGAATATATTAGGATTGTAGTATACCGTATATTGTCTATTCAGAGATCGGTGCAAATAGCACTTTCAAATTACCGGTACCGGTACCGTACCTGTATATTGATTGATAGAAATGTGGTTCGTAGCCTAAGTTTTATTTGTAGATAATAGATTACCGGTACCGTACCGTACCCTAGTGCATTTGAACATATTTAATTTTAAGATGCCTATATTATTGGGTACATTAATTTACTGGTACTTTTTGTATAGGTGCAAATAATGAAATATTGTTCAAAGTAATATATTGGTACGGTACGGTAATTTGTTTGTATGTGTAAGAAGAAGACAAGAGGCAAATCTGCCTGTGAAAAGCGTCCTTACCTTTGGATACCTTTAGATGTGTTCGCCGCTCTTCTAGCGGCACCAAGGAGCGCGACGCCCCTCGTTATGGGTGGTGATTTGGTGCAGTAGACTGTTTGAAGCGACAGCTCGCTCCCTTGCGAGGATGGGCTCGTCTGGCACTTTTTGCAGTTCGACATCTAGGGCTCTCTTGAAGTTGTCTAACGAGATGTCCCTCATGTCTCTTACTCGCCGTGGGAGTTTGTTGAAGAGACGTGGGCCTCTGTGTGATAACCAGCCCTCTCGCAGAGAGCCCATAGCACCCCTGTTATTCATCCGGGGGATTTCGCATTCCCAGCCTCTCCTATCACTGAATTTCATGACTATCGGAGTATGTAGGTTTGGTACCGGTACTAAACCCTCTGCGATTTTCCACGTGTATATTATTAGGTAACGTTCTCTTCTACGTTCCAGTGAGTACAGATTCAGTGCTCTTAAACGCTCCCAATAGTGTAGATGTTTTATCGAACTTATATGCGAAGTGAAATTTCTTTGTACACTCTCTACGTCATTTATTTCACCTGCTTTGTATGGGGATGTTAATACGCTACAGTATTCAAGCCGCGGTAGCACTAGAGATTTGAAGAGCGTTATCATAGGCAATTCACCTCCTCCCAAAAATTAAAGAGTGACAGAGCCAAATACAAGGTACGGTACCGGTACCGTAGCTATGTGAGAGTCAAAATGTCTGGACACACGGAGTTTGACGCAGTTTAAGTCATGGGATGAGGGAAAGATAGATTGAGGGAGAGAGTTCCAGAGTTTACTTGTTGAGTTGAAATTATGACATGCTGATGAACTATTGTATAACATTTCCATTACATTAGTCCCGAATCATTATTTTACTGTTTTCCTTCATTCAACGTTCACAGTTTAAGTACGGTAGCCTATATCATAAACCGGTAATATCTACGGTATCACAACTAGCCTATAGGAGTGTACCGCCGTACCGGTACCCGTACATTAGTTTTGTATGTTTTCAGAGTGTAAACTGGAATGCCGGCACCCTTTTTTATAATACGGTACGGTAATATATCATTAAGAATAGTCCTACCAGTACGGTAGCTATAATAATAATAATATAATAAAGTAGACGTGCCGTTTTGCCCAAAATCAAAACGGCATACCCAACTCTGCGATGGGTTACCATCATCACTACCGGTACTAATACCATCATCAATCACAATCAACATAATCACTACTACTGCCATCATCACTACAACTGCCACAATCATCACAAGTACTGTCATCACCATTACTATGATCATCATCACTACTACTCTCACCATCATCACTGTCCATTGTTACTACCATCTTAATCACTACTATCATCATTGATACTACAACTATCAACCATCATTACTAATATCATCACCACCATCTTACAATCATCATTACTACTGTTAACATCATCACTACTACTATAACCATCATCATTACAACTGTCACAAATATTACCATCATTTATCCTACTGTCACCATCATCATTGCTACTGCCATCATCACCATTACTATGATCTTCATCACCACAACTATTGTCATCATCACTACAAATTTAACCATCCTCACTAATACTCACACCATCGTCACTACCATCATCACTACTGTCATTATTATCACTACAACTATCATCATTACTTGTCACCATCATCACTACTATTATGACCATCATTACTACTACTAGTACTGTCACCATCATATCTACTACTGTCATCATCACTACTGTCATCATCATCAATACAACTACAACCATCATCACTACTATTATCACCATTATCACTACTATCACCATCAATCCAAATATTACTACCATCACTTCTAATGCCAACTGAACTAACTTAACCTAGCAAATGCGTAGCGAGTTGTGTTCGCCCCCAGAACGCCATCATTGCTGGGGGGGGGGGGGGTAAAACCATATTTTGGACCTAAAATCATAACTATTACATAAATTCAAAAAATCTTTGTTGACTGACGTTCGCATTCACGCAACAAATGTTCGTGTGAAATTTGGTGAAAATCCGTCCAACAGTCTAGGAGGAGTTCCGGGACAGACGGACAACAACAACGCCGACGACAGATTTTTTTTTCGTGTGGTACCCACTATATGGGGGGGGGGGGGGCGATACCAAACTCTGCTTACGCAGAGTTGATAATAATAATAATAATAATATAACGGGGTCTATAGTCTAATTGATATCTTTATTTCGGCTTCCAATTTGCTAGTAGCGTTCCTGGTACCTTACCTTTGGATACCTTTGGATGTGCTCGCCGCTCTTCTAGCGGCACCAAGGAGCGCGACGCCCCTCGTTATGGGTGGTGATTTGGTGCAGTAGACTGTTTGAAGCGACAGCTCGCTCCCTTGCGAGGATGGGCTCGTCTGGCACTTTTTGCAGTTCGACATCTAGGGCTCTCTTGAAGTTGTCTAACGAGATGTCCCTCATGTCTCTTACTCGCCGTGGGAGTTTGTTGAAGAGACGTGGGCCTCTGTGTGATAACCAGCCCTCTCGCAGAGAGCCCATAGCACCCCTGTTATTCATCCGGGGGATTTCGCATTCCCAGCCTCTCCTATCACTGAATTTCATGACTATCGGAGTATGTAGGTTTGGTACCGATACTAAACCCTCTGCGATTTTCCACGTGTATATTATTAGGTAACGTTCTCTTCTACGTTCCAGTGAGTACAGATTCAGTGCTCTTAAACGCTCCCAATAGTGTAGATGTTTTATCGAACTTATATGCGAAGTGAAATTTCTTTGTACACTCTCTACATCATTTATTTCACCTGCTTTGTATGGGGATGTTAATACGCTACAGTATTCAAGCCGCGGTAGCACTAGAGATTCGAAGAGCGTTATCATAGGCAATTCACCTCGTGTTTTAAAAGTACGCAGAATCCAACCCGTTAGACGTTTCGCAGCCGCCAATTTGACCTGGTTATGTACTTTGAAACCCATAATTTCAGACATTAATACCCCAAGGTCTTTCACACTGTCTTTCCGTTCTATTATGTGGTTAGATTCTGTTACGTAATTTGTAATTTCTTTAACACCATTATTATCTCCGTACCGTATTAATTGGAATTTTTCCTCATTGAATTGCATGTATATCGGTATATAGTATATCGGTATTGCAATTAGTTTGATTTAGGTTTAAAGTTATCTCTAGAATATTTGTTTGCGTAAGACGATTGTGTATTGTTTTGATGGTATTATAGTTCAGAGCAGTTTAGGTGAAATGGTACGAAGGTCTCATTTGGGAAATTTTGTTATTGGTAAATATTGGTGGTACGGTAGCCTCTCTCTCTCCCTCCCCCCCCCCCCCCCCCCCTTCTCTCTCTCTCTCTCTCTCTCTCTCTCTCTCTCTCTCTCTCTCTCTCTCTCTCTCTCTCTCTCTCTCTCTCTCTCCGAAGTTCAACCAATTAAATGTACCTTATATATTCTTTAGTTAATTTTCTTTCGGCATTATTATATCCTCTTCTTTATTTTCTTCCATGTGTGCTTGGGTACGGTACGGGAATAAAATAATGTGGCTACGTGGTAATAACAATGAGTGTTTTACGGAGCAAGTGCCTGTGCTTGATGGTGTAGCGAAGTGTGGTGATGGTAGTGGCTGACTTGGCGATTGTCATGGTGGTGGTGGTGGTTATTGGTGATGATTATTGCCGTGCTGATTGTATCGATTGGTGATAGTGGTTATTGTTTGTGGTGACTGGTGTTAGATTTATGATAGATGGTATATATAAGAGTTATATTACATCAGTGTATGTTAATCCTGCGTTAATCTCTAACCGTTTTGGTAAAATGATCCTCAGGGTATTAGAGTGTTGAGCCTATAATTGGGGTTGTGTGGGACAGGGATCTGCCTTGCTTAGGCCAATCGGCTTTCTGCAGACTCCCATTTTCTTATGTTCCTATGTTCTTATAGGCCTACCGTATTCTTATACCAATTCCCTATGACAATTGCCTACAATGGAAAGGTGAACAAAAGAAAGTGGTATGTTACTGTAGAGCTAATTGGCAGTGGTGTTTGTGAATGTCTCTATACTTAGTTAATTAAGATGGTGT
Source organism: Paralithodes platypus (assembly GCA_032716605.1). NCBI lineage: Eukaryota > Metazoa > Arthropoda > Malacostraca > Decapoda > Lithodidae > Paralithodes > Paralithodes platypus. The sequence goes on from CM064541.1 coordinate 711,731, forward strand.
GAGTAAAGATTGTATTTGTTGTACCAGTACCGAATGAAATGTTACGGTACTAAATTATGTAATAGACCTATCACTTACTGTGATTGTATTTACGGTTGTGCTAGCAATGGTTGTTGATTTTCTCCGCCTGCGGCAGTTGCAAATCATAGTGACCCTCGGGCACTGTGTCTGTACTTTGTAGGCATCATATATCAAACACTGACGAACACAATTAGCTCACAGTTGGTCAGAAGGTTTATTTGATGTTAAAATAGAAACGGTTAACCCCTAAGATGTTGTATTATCGGTAGGCCTATCAACACGATCCTGTCCTACATACTTAGCTTACCCTACCCCTATAAGAACATAAGAAAATGGGAGTCTGCAGAAAGCCGATTGGCCTACACAAGGCAGATCCCTGTCACACCCAACCCTAATTATAAGCCCAGCTTAAAAACACCATTAGGACTTACCTCACCGAAACGGTCAGAGGTCAGAAAACGGGGATCTGCAGATCCCCACACCTGGGCCACACCTGACAGATCAACCTCACACCCAACCCATCTCGTCCATATGCCTATCTAATTGTATCTTAAAGCTCCCTATCGTTCTTGATCCCACTATAGCACTTGGTAGCCTATTCCACCTATCTACAACTCTGTTACCAAACCAATATTTGCCTATATCTTTCTTGAAACGAAATTTATCTAATTTGAAACCATTTGTACGAGTTCTTTCGCTATCACTGAGTTTTAGTACATTTTTCATGTCACCTTTATTAATCCCACTAACCCACTTGAATACCTCTATTAGCCTATGTCCCCTCTAACTCTGCGTCTCTCTAACGAATGTAAGCCTAATTTCTTCAACCTTTCTTTATACGGAAGATTTCTAATATTATGGATCATTTTTGTCATTCTACGTTGTACTCTCTCCAATGAATCTATGTCCATTCTGTAATAAGGACACCAAAATTGAACAGCATAGGCCTAATCCATATGGGGTCTCACTAATGAAGTGATTTCACCTATCATACCGTACGCTATTTCACACACAGTAGTTGGTGTCAAACACATTATGGGTTGTTTATGGTGGTGATGGTGGTAGTGGTGGTGGCATTGGTAGGAGACCTAGGTGGTGTTGGCAGAGGTAGTGGGAGGGGGGGGGGGGCAGAGGTGGATGTTGTGATAGTGGTGATATAGGTATCATGGTGGTGTTCGTGGTGGCAGAGGTACCGGTAGTGGCGGTGATGGTATAGGTGATCGTGGTGGTGGTGGTAGTGAAAGTGATGGTAGTGGTGACTGGTTGTTTGTTGAGGAGAGAGGAGGTGAGTGTGTCAGGGTTGAGGTGACCGTGTTTAGGATTAAGTGTGCCTACCCTATCTTATGCCTCTAACACACACACACAAACACACACACACAAACATACACCCACACACACGTACACATACACAAAGGTATGCACGTTTACAGGCATGAATACAAACAAAAACCCACACACAGAGGAAATCTCACTTACAATACTGCAGCAACTTACAATCTACAAATGTTTAAATCCAGTTGTTACAAACATTTTATGAATGGAGGATGCCTTTAGGCACATGGACCTTTTTGTTTTATCTGTGTTTTTCCTTCCTCCGTTCATTGTCTCTTTAAAAAAAAAAAATAAAAAAAAAAAAAGCAAATGCAAACAGTACGGTACCGGTACACACACAAATGTTCACACACGCACACGAGTACACATAAATATAGGAAGCCACACTTATCGGTACAAATAGATTGTGAACACACACACACACACACACACACACACACACACACACACATATGTTCTGTTTTCAGCGTGATGTGGGAAAACCACCAATTTGGCTTTCATAATCCACATAATTTTGAAAAACAAATGTTCGGCTTTTGGAGGAGACTACCGTATGCTACACATAAAACAAATGCCACACACACACACACACACACACACACACACACACACACACACACACCGAGGAGTATTACGATAAAGCAACCAACACTATGCAGAGTACCGCACTTATCGATAATATCAGCATATCCTCAGGGTATTAGAGTGTTGAGCCTATAATTGGGCTTTGTAATTGATTTGGGGTTGTGTGGGACAGGGATCTGCCTTGCTTAGGCCAATCGGCTTTCTGCAGACTCCCATTTTCTTATGTTCTTATACCGGTACAGTATATTTGCTTACATGACTGTTCACACGCACACACACATACACAGTCACACACCTGATCGATATTCACTTATATAATGTAAGCTATCTTATATATAGCCTAATCTTATGAGTAAACTGGTTAGCTTAAGTTTGGAATCCAGATAAATATAGGCCTATACGCGTAACAACTAGACTGGAACGATTGAGAATAATGATTGTACCAGAGATCCGGAATAAAATATATGTTCGGATATATTTACCTCTATTGTAGTGTATTGAGGCTACATGTATTGTGTGCAATACATACTATATATCGGTACATTTATAGGCTATACACTGTAGGTACCGGTACCGGTATTAGTTTTCTAACAAACCTATGGCATGGTCTTGAAGAAAATGTGTCGCCGGTTTCTCCTAAATTGTAGACTATTGTTTGCAATAGCTATCTCTCGCCAGGAAAAAATCGACACCTGAATGGGGCGAAACATTTAAAATCGTGAAACTAATGGGGCAAAACGTTTCTGGTAACAAACATTGGCTGACGAAACTCATTGGTTCGCTCGTAGTTGCCTGGTGAAATATGACCTGGATGTTGTGTCGTGTGTTTCATAATGTTTTCACACTTTTCTCGGGTGATCCATCAACTTGGTACGGTATTAAATTCCCTTGTGTGTTAGTCCTTGAGCCGTTCTCGCTGGCTTTGAACATTGATAAGACACCCAAAGGCATAAACATTGCCATATTTGAATCAAGGCAGATGTATTGGGGAGCCAAATAAGTAGCAGTACGGTAAACTGCAAAGTAATTTTTTTTTTTTATGTTTTAATATATTAGCACTAATGTCTTAGTCGTAGTTCGCTTTGGTGTAGACAACCACTCGTTTAACAATGCTGTCTTTACAGTTAGGTTCCGTAGCATTTGAGGCTATACCAATGCCGTAGTGGTAACCAGACATTCAAACCACAACAAAGGGCGCAGGTGCGCTCCTTGGTGCTACTAGCAGAGTGACGGCCCCAACTTAAGTTGTACGGTACCGTACCATAGACCATTTCACTTGGTACGGTACCGGTACAGGTAACTCTCAGTCAGCGGTAGGTTAGATTTTAACTTACATAATTAAGTTGGCAGTGATTTAGACCTTATTGTCCCTGGTTGAGAGTTAGGCTACGTGTACAAATGGTCTATTTGTTGAGTGGCCCGGGAAGCATAAATAGCAATATAGCCAGTCACTAGTTTGTCTTCGATATAAATTCAAATGAGCTGGCAGTGAATGTTGGCCCAGCGTCTAGAGTGATTTATAGAACGAAGTGGGCTGGTACAGTCGTGCACACACATTCATCCCTCTCAGTGAGTCTATGTAAGGAAATATAAATAGCAAGTCTTATTTAGGTATGAGAAGTTTGTTAGAATACTTGTTCATATGAATTAGCTACTGGCAATGCCTGACAAACTACACTTTTGATTAGTTCTCACTAATTCACCGTCTACACATAAACTGACAAAGAGGGCAAGACATTCTGTGCGGTACTGTACTATATTGGGCATGGTCCCTCACATTAACATTAACATACAATTTAATTAAACCGTACCGGCACCATACGGTACCGTACCGTACTATGAATAGAACAATATGCCTAAATATTGGCATTGCCATTGCCATGGAATTGCCATTGATCCTACGTAAATATTGTTTACGTTTACGTTGAGGGACCCGCAGAGGGCCGCTCTCGGGCGGAATGATATGCGGGGGTTGTGCATTAGGACTAGTGGTTGGGGACAGGATTAGGATCAGGATTAAGGATTGGTGATTCTAGTTCTAAAAGAATCAAGAGTAGGACTATTAGCCTAACTAGGCTACATAACCACGTACCGTAGCCTACACAGGTACCGGTACTGTGTAAGACAAACGGAGTACGGTACTATAAAATGTACCAAGACCAAGACTTTAGCCTACCGTAATACTAATGTGGTTCATCATATGTTCGATCATTGACATTGCATAATGAGTACAAGTCTTTAGTTTAAGTATAGGCTACAGGTTCGGCAGGACAAACTATCAAAACGGTTCTTGTTATATACAGATAAATGTAAATAAACTGAGCCAGCCGTCCGGCTGGCTCAGTTGATAGCGTGCCTGATTCCCACCTTGAAGGTCTCGCGTTCAATCCCCGCTCAGATTGAAAAGTTTTTCTGGGATACAGCCGGCGGTTACCATCTCCCCATGAGCAAGGGGGATGGGTAATGATCTCTGGTAGTCTAAAGAAAGCCAAGCGCTCGCGAATCCTCGAAGGAGGAGAGACGGGCGCTATATAAGTACGGTAACCAGAAGATTATTATTATTATTATTGTCTTAGGCTTAGAGTCTCTATGAAGGTCTGGGAGTGATGAGGCCTGAAAACTGAGCTTCCTGGTAGGCCTATTGGACCAGATGGCCGGTGACAGGCTCGTTTCCTATAATTCTATGTTAAATTATTGGGATGGAATTTGTGCTGTACCTGGTATCAGTGCATTACCACAAGCCCACCGAAACGTCAATAAAAAACCCTCATTGTTCCCTGATTAAATAGCACTGTATGAATATTCCCATATTCAAAATATGCTATAGGGGTGCAATGCCTGGTGAGTTATCTGCTCAACAGGTGGCGTTGTGTGTGTGTAAGTGTGAGAGTCCGAGTGTAGGGGGTGAGACAGTGAAGCACGGGAACGAGGTGGCTTCAGAGATGGGGTCGTTTCGGGCCATGAGTGAGCACCGTGCCTCATGTGAAGGCAAGATGGCAGGTGCTCGTTGTACTCTACGTGCTTCACATGTCTCACATCCTAGACTGGAACAAGACCTCACGAGCTTCACTGTTCATTGTAAAGCGGTGAATGTTAAAGCTCTCAGCCTATGCCCGAGAGGAAGTAAGTAGAAAAAAAAAAAAAAAAAAAAAAAAAAAAAAAATCATCAAACTCTTTATTTATATATTATTATTTGTTAGTATTATTAGTATTTTCAATGTTCGTTGTTATTCTCCCAGCAATAAGCACTGTAAGCAGGCCATTTATGCTATTGTATTTACGTTTTTCTATATATTAACTCTATAGAATTTTACTGCTTGTTAGTTTCCCAGGAATCTCAGCTATAATAATTGACTAATGATATGGCCTAATAGCAGCTGTATGTACCGTACCATTCATGATATACTGATACTGTGAGTCTGGTACCGCAACCTTCCTTGCCCATCTCTTCCGAACAACACTCCCGATCCCCCACCCATTTAACTTTATTGCTTCCCGAACCTTAGCTCAAATCAGCCGATGTATGTAGGATACCATACCCAACCATACCATACTTCTATTTCTGCGATAGATGTACGGTACCGGTACTGGGTATTAAATATTTCCATGCGTTATGGATCTAGGCTACTGTCTTCCTAATTCTTGTTTTAGTCTACCGGTAAGTATTTTGCGGATCAATGTTATAGCCTATACCGGTAAATCACCCCAATGATTTTTTGTTCACCAATTGTTGTTTTAGTTATTCCCGTAGGGTAATTAATGTTTCCTTTGCCACCTTACCCTTCCTCCATTATGTTTTGCTCCCTTACCCCTCCCCCCTTACCCTCCCCCATTTCTTATCCCCCTTACCCTCCCCCATTTCTTATCCCCCTTACCCTCCCCCTTTCATATCCCCCTTACCTGCCCGCCCTTACTGTCCCCTGCAAAACTGTTTATTTATTTTTGTAATTGGTCTATTCCAATTATTCCTCCGTTCATTGGCTTATAGTTACCATATTAGATTCAATCGCTCAGTACGATGAAGCCAGGTCTTACTCCAGATTGCAAGTGACGCAACGAGACAGATGATTGTTACAAGCTCGTTTGAGTTCCCTTAACCCCCAGTTTATGTTGCTGTATCCCCTTAACCTCACATTTATGTCCCCCTAGACCTCCAATCCTTAGCCCCTCAGTTGACGTCCCCCTATTTTACCACGATCAATATCTTAAGACTTTCCATACACACGCCAACACACTCCTGTATACTGCTCTACCTACTCTTTGTGTGTCGGAGAAAGATAGAGAGAGAGAGACAGAGAGGGGGGGGGGGGATTTGTTTGTTTATTGTCTTGAAGTGTTGCCAGTTTCCTATACTGTACTTATTTGTATCATTTATTTGTCACCAACTGGTTACCGGTATTGTTATTGTCTTGTTTCCTTTGCCTCTTTCAACTCTTTATTCCTATCTCATTGTACTTTTCTATCCTTTTCCTCCTCGTCTCCTTTCACTTCTTCATTCCTCCCTTCTTTTCACTTTTCGTTTTGTATTCCCTTCTACTCCTCCTGTCTCTCCCCATTCATTCCCTTTCCTTCCACCTCCTCCTCTCATTCCCCTTTTCTCCTCTTCCTCCCTTCCCTCATTCCACCTTTCTACCCCAACCACCAGTCAGTCCTCACGCTTTTTCCTTCCCATCCTTTCTCCCCCCTCGTTCCTGACCATTCTTCCCTCCTTCCCCTCTCTTCCTTTCTTTACTTATATCCCTTTTCCTTCTTCCCTCCTTCCCTTCAGCCCTCTCCTCCTTTCCTGCCTTGTACCGGTACGGTATCTCTGTCTCTCCTTCCCCTTGCCTTCTTGTCTTTCATTCCTTCTTCCCCTCTACCCTCTCCTCCTTAGCCTATATCTCTGCCTCTCCTTCCCTTTTCCCTCTTTCTTCTTTCATTCCTTTTTTCCGTCTACCCTCTTCTCCTTTCCTTCATTATATATCTGCCTCTCCTTCCCTTTTCCCTCTTTCTTCTTTTATTCCTTCTTCTCCTGTACCCTCTCCTTCTGTCCTGCCTTATATCTCTGTCTCTCCTTTCTCTCTTCCTTCCTATTCCTGATTCCTCCCATTTGTTTCCTCTTTACCTTCTGTTCTGTATCAGTATTATCCCTTCTCCCTTCCATCCCCTCTGCATTTTACTCTTGTTCTTCCTGTTCCCTCCATGTCTTCGCTTTCTTCCGTATTCCCTATATTCCTCCTCCTTCCATATCTCCCCCCCCACCTCCCTCCTACTTCCCCCTCTTCCCTTCCCCCATTCCAGTTTTCCGTTCCGACCACCACCATTTAACCTTCGCGCTTTTTCCCTCCCTTCCGGGGGCCCCCTCTTTGACTGGCCATTATTCCTCCTTTCCTCTCTGCCCTTTCCCTGTTCGTGGCCCCTTATTCCCTTCTCTTCTTTCCTGGTCTTTCTTCTCTTCCTCCTGTTCTGTCTTCTGCCCTTTCCTCTCCCCTTTCTTGTTTTGTATTATTTCCCCTCCTTCCTTTACGGTACGGTACTATCTCACTCACTCTCACTCTCTCGTTCGCTGGCTATTCTTCCTTTTCCCCTCTGCCCTTTCTTAGTTTCCTTCCTTTACTCTTTCTTATTACCTTCGCTTCCTTCATTTTCTTGTCCTCTTCTTTAGGGTAAGTTATCCAATTCGTACACGGTAGTCTACTATTTGTACGCAATATTATTCGCTTTCCATCATTACCGGTACCATACTCTCTAGACTTGCTTTCTTCCATCAAGCTATTGTACCCTGCTTTTTGTCATCAATCCATCATCGTCAAAGTATGTACACTCTAACTGGTGTATTATATTATCAGTTTCTTTTCCCGCCTGTCCCTCCCTGCGATGTGTCTCTTATGCCATAGTCGGCTCTTATTCTGTTTTCCTCCACCTTCCTCTCTTATTCAGTTTTCTTCCATCATATAGGCCTACTCTGAGGCTATTCTGCTTTCTCCCCTTTGATTTCCCATGTTCCTCCCTACTTTTTATCTTCACTCACCATCCTTTCTACCACCACTTCCTCCTGCAAATCCCCTCACCTTCAATCCCTCCTCACACCCACAACTCTCCCCCATTTCTTTCTCCCACCTCCCACCATCCCCCACTCCCACTCCCACCTCCACCTCCACCTCCACCTCCACCTCCCGTCTCGCCTTTCCTGGTGGTCTGGAAGCATATATCGCCTTACGTTATATAACCAGCCTGGCGTAGCTACGGTAAAGAGAGGCTGCAGCGGGCATCTGTTCCTCAGTCTGGATCAATGGCGGTATAGGGATAAATGGCTTGAATTGAGCTATTGGTGCTCATCGAACCATCCACAAGTTTATATAGCCCATTGTATCTTTCTAAGATCAACAGATAGATACGGTACCATATAATATTTAGGTGGCCATGGTGGGCCCTGGAATGGATTATGGATGGCCACGATGGCCCAATGTTAGTCATCATAGTGAGCGTCCCTATTTAGGATAGCAGTATGTGTAAATAGGGGGAAAGGAGGGAGGTTTGGTGTACTAGATGTTTGGAGTGAAAGTGGTACGGTATCGGTATGGTAGTAGAATATGGAGAGTGCCAAGTGCGAGAGTATTGAGTGCTGTGGGAGCAATTAAAGTGTCCGAAAGGAATTGAGGAATATTAGTATGGTAGTGTGTCATTTCTGTTGTTGAATGTGTGAGTGTAGCCTAGGTCTAATTGATGCATTTTGGTGACATAGGGCCTACCGGTATCTGTAATGTATTTTTACTGTTGATACCGTATTGGGTAGGCCTAAGCATAGAACATCATTTGAAGTCAAATACATGCTGGTACCGGTACGTTATTTTAATATACGGTATTGGTAACATGGTGTGTATTGGCCTGGCTGATGGGCTGCTCCAAAGTACAGAGTGGGTTCAAGTCCCGTATGGATCACATAGTATGCAATGTCATTATTCTCACATGTAGGCTTAGTCCGCAACAAAGACAAACAAACAACTTTAATCATATCACTGACACTATCTTCTGTATCACCACCTGTACCTTGTATCTGATCAAACCCTGAGGCTGTTATAAACTATCTTGGTTGTAAATAACCTTCATCACCGTCTTCTCGTTGTGGGATGTGGGTAAGAGAGACAATAGGTACAGTGGATATTTATTGGATTAGGGAGAGAGAGAGAAAGAGTGTTTGTTGGAAGATGGGAGTCAGGTGTAGTAGCATGGTGGGGTTAACTCAGTAGTGGGAGCTATTTGACATTATCCGTGGGCAAAAACTTGTAATGTAAAGGTGTGTGTCTGTGTATGTGTGTGTGTAATAAATACTAATAATACTACCGGTATTTGTTTGTTTATTGTTCATTGCAGCCCTTAGGCTGAAAATCTACAGAGTTGTTCTTAAACCTAGGTACAGTACAATACCGGTACCGGTACCGTACTTATTCTACCTTAACTACGAGGTCACATGCGACCTTTGGCGACCATGAGGTGCCTGGCTTCCCACTAAGTACATGCACAGATGCACTTTGTATTGGTGAGAAGTAGGCCCTATGTGTAGACTAACACATGCTGGTAGCAGCTTGGTTAGGGAAGAACCACGATACAATTATCTCCGTCGCTATGGCCGAAAAGAACTTCAGGATTCTGAGGGAGACTCGAACCCTCGCCTGGTCAGCGCAAGACACAGCTCCTTAGACCACGGGACCACAGCGACCCGTGTGTCTGTCTGTGTGTCAATATGGTCTAGTGTACATGTATGTGTGTGCGTACCAAATAGACTAGTGTACATACATGTGTGTGTAGTTAGCAGATAAACACAGGTGCAAAGGTTGTGATAACGAGAGGTACACACACCAGGAGAGAGAGAGAGTGAGAGAGTTGAAGTTGCTAAAAGAGGAAGAAGATAAGATGGTTAGAGATATTTAATGATAATGGGAAAAACACTAGTTGCATAATAAAAGAAGGAAGAGAGAGAGAGGAAGGTCATAGACTCACTGCGTATGGAGAGAAGGGTGTGAGACTGGTAGAAGCAGGTTGGGGAGAGGGAGGAGGAAACTTGGTAGGGGGAGAGGGAAACTTGGAGGAGGGAGGGGGGTCGAGTGAGACGGGGGAAGCTTGTTAGAAGGAGGGGATCGAGTTGGGAGTTGGAGGCTGAAACTTGGTTGAGGGAGGGACCTAGTTGGGAGGGGGAACGGGTAGAGGGATCGAGTGGATAGCCTAAAGAGGGAAGAGGGAATTGGATTGTGTGTGGAGGGGAAGTGGGTAGAGAGAGAGTACACATTTGGAGAATAGAGAGGGATCGAGTAGGTAGAGGGAGGGGGAAACTTGGGGGGGGGGGGGGTCGAGCGAGGATTGGGAGTGGGTAGAGGGAGGGAGAGTTTAGTGGGATTAAAATGAGTGGGTCTCCCTTCTCAGCGCCTGATACCGAACGAATACTAAGGGAATGATTCTTGTTTACAGAAAATAGATTAATTAGCATTCCCATTTATGAAGGTAACGTCATTTTTGAAGTTCTTTCATCCATTAACAGCGCTGTGAAGGGAAAGAAGTGTTTAAGAATACAAGTCATAGTACATTCGGATGCCATAGTCACTAGCTCACTCATAGGAAGTTGTGGACCCCCTAGGTTTTTCTTTATGTAATTATAACTTTTGAGGCGAATGTTCAGTGAGAAGAAGATGAAGAAAGAAGAAGAAGGGGAGGAGGAGGAGGAGAGTGTAGCAGTAGGTCAGGGGAAAACAGTATAGGTGGTAGGGTAGGGAGAGAGAGAACGAGGAGAGAGGTGATATCAAGAAGGTTAGACCTCTAACCTTCTTGAGTGGTGTGGACTCTGAGAGGGGGAAACGTGGACATCGTGAAAGAGCAGGAAAGGGGAGTGGAGACTGCTGCGACAGATGAGGGTGAAGGAAAAAGAAAGGGGGGGGGGGGTCGAGTTAATGGTGTGGGAAGGGAAACTGGCTGGAAATGGAAGAGGGATCAGGGATGGGCATAGATGGAACTCGTTGAGTAGAAAGTGAAAAGGGAGGTCAGTTATGAGTAAAGAACTTATCGTATGCAGCAGATCCAACCAACAAAACGTCTTGTAATTTTTTTTTTTTTTTTTTAAGAGACAATGAACAGAGAAAGGAAAAACACAGATAAAACAAAAAGGTCCATGTGCCTAAAGGCATCCTGACCATTCATAAATTTTTTGTAACAACTGGATTTAAACATTTGTAGATTGTAAGTTTGTCGAAAGCAATTCGAGGGACGTGAATTCCAAAGAGTACCGGTAGTAGCTCTGGGGATAAATGAATGCTGATAAGCAGAAGTTCTGCATTGTGGAAGAGAAAGTGTAAATTCATGGGCGCTCTCAGCTGCCCTAGTTCTACGGGGAAAGATGTGGAGAGGCGGCACAATTGAAGCAAGTTCCTCGGAACAATTGCTGTGAAAATATCTGTAGAATAATGCAAGGGATGCAACGTTTCTTCGTATGGATAATGTAGGAAGGTCCTGTGTGATTGCAGGGTTATTTATTAATCTAATAGCTTTATTTTGAATTTTGTCCAACTGCCTCAATGCAACCACTCCCACTTCCACCCCACAGAGGTGAACAGTAATCCATCTGAGAACGCACATGACTTTTATATATTACGGCCAACTGCTCGTCAGTGAAGAATTCTCGAACTCTGTACAGGAGTCCCAGTTTTTTAGAGGCATTCTTAGCAATGCTTCTAACATAATGTGTCCAGCTCAAGTTAGTAGTTAATGTTACACCGAGAATGTCAATACTAGGGGAAGTGGGAATATTTACATCATTAAAAAATATATGGGAGTCAGTGAGATTCGGTCGGTTAGAAAATTGAATGTACCGTACTTGGTTTTCTGTGCATTAAAGGAAACTAGATTCTTTTGTCCCCATTCATTAATTCTAGAAAGGTCCTGGTTCAGAGAAATTGCAGTGTTTATTTTTGAATTTATAAGATCGGGTTGGGTGAAAGAATTGGTAAATGTGAAGGAACTGTGGAGTGTTGAGTCATCTGCGTAGGAATGTATTGGATTATGAGTGGTAGATATGAGATCATTGATATGAATGAGGAACAGAGTTGGGGCCAAAACTGATCCCTGGGGAACACCAGCATTTATTGAGTGAAATTGAGAATAAAGGCCATCTACCATTACACGTATTTTTCTGTTATGAAGATAAGAAGAAATTAGTGGAACTAATGATGCAAGGCCGTAGTGTGACATCTTCGACAATAAGGATTGATGCCAGACTATATCAAATGCCTTTGATATATCCAGTGCTATTTGTATGTGTTTCACCATGTTGGTCTGTAGCTTGGTTGATTTGATGCGTAAGAAGGCAAAGAATGTCTGCAGTTGATCGACATCGTCTAAAACCATATTGCCTATCCCTGATTAATTTATTATTCTCAAGATGCTTAATTATGTGATTATTTAATATAATTTCAAAGACTTTACCAAGAGTGGAAGTTATAGCTATTGGTCTGTAGTTTGATGGATCTGAAGAGGCACCTTTTTTAGGAACTGGATGGATGTTTGCTTCTTTCCAGGGTACTGGGAATCATGAGGTATGAGTACACAGACGGAAATTTTTTGCCAATACAGGAGCGAGCACCAAGGAGCAATTCTTAAGTACTATTGGATGAATTTCATCTGGACCAGGAGCCTTATCTACTGAGAGATTCTGCAA